>JAABKJ010007545.1:7384974-7732679 GCA_011634705.1 Andricus grossulariae
ACATTTTCTGGATAAATTGTACGGGACATAAAAAAATGCTAACTAACGATATTGTGCATCTCAAAAAGATTTAGAAAATTGCAGGAGACTATATTTTTAAAAGATACACAGTCTTTGCTTGATTTGTAAAAAATGTTATTATTAATTTTATTTTCCATTGAAACTGTGCAACAACCAATATAGATACTTTTAGTTATCTAAAACAAAATTGTGTATATATGCTCTCTATTACAGCTACCTAGAAAAATTAATGTGAAATAAAGAACAATAAATAAAGTGATAAAAATGCGTTCGCGTTATTTTTATACTGTCTAAGTCAAACCGAGGCACAATGTTTCCAAAAAATCACGTTTTGGAAACATTCTAACAAGCAAAGGAAAAATTACAGTTTTTAAGGTTAAACCTTAGATTTGTGAAGAATATACACGTAATAAGTGTTTTACTGAAACGAGAATCTTAATTGACAAACTTATTCGCCTGCATATCATCCGCAAATTTGCTTGAAACTATTTTTTTATAGAATGTGTAGTTTCTGTTCTATTTGTAAAAAATAACATTAAAAAAAAACAATGTTTTGAAACTACTTAAAGTACAATAAAATATTCAATAAAGAAATTGATTGACTTAATTAAATCTAAAAAAAATTGTCAGCTTTTTCGATAGGACGCACACTTCTTTTCATTTTAAAACAAGACAATGCAAAAATGTATGTTTCTTCTCAATTGTTTAAATTGTAAATTTAATTATTTTATTATTGGTTTCAAATTGTATGTTTTCAGTTGAAATGCAACAATTTGTTTTCAAATATATATATTTCGATGTTAATTTGTTTTTTTTTTGTGCACAATTTATCATCTCAAAAATAATTTAAATGCTTAGATCAAATTTGAACTACTTTGTTAAAAAATAATTTGATTAATTTAAGATCCATCTTTTCGGTTAATAACCAAACTGTTTTGTTGAAAATTAATTTTGTCAACAGTGAATTAATGCTCAATGAACATATTTTCTTTATCTTCTTCTAGAAGAGGGTGACTGATGGGGCATTAGGGTGGTCCAAAACTATGAATTAGAACTTTTTTGTTTAATATTTAGAGTTGAAACGTACTGGCGATTGCGTAATCTCTAAATACTAGATTTTTCCAAAAAGGACGCATTTAATTTTTTTTGGATTCGATCCAATTGGGGAGGAGAGAATAAACATGAGAATTTGAAGAAGAACAAGATTCGGATCACTCTATGCAGCATTAGTCTTACATATGCCACGAAGAATCCTACTATACTCCAATATTGCAAAATCGTCACGATTGGAACTGCTGGGATGAAACTTTTACTAAGTTGCCTGCACTTAATTTTAATTGATCGTTTTTATAAATGAGATGATACTTGATCACGATCTCCTTATTTTCCTTAAATTTTATTGATAGTAAACTCCATTCGTTGGGTAATAAAATTAATACAGAATATCAAATGAAAAATTTTTTTCTTAACAAATATTCTACTTATCAATCCTTTTTCGCTTGCACGCTCCTAAACATCAGAATCTAAACTCAATTAAGGATTGCGTTCTGAAAGTTATTTTACACTATGTTATTTCAATTCGCCCCACTGTGTCTATCGGTGTTGAAAATCTCTACAAATTTATACACTACACCCGTCAAGTTATAAATTTTCTGTTAGCGGTTGAGGACATATGATGTTTTCAAAAAAGTCGGGTCTCAAAACTCAAAATCGCTTAAGAAACAAAAAATTGGATAAATTCATGGAGCATTGGCGGAAGATAGTAAGAACGAAGCCCTGCGAACCGGATTACAAATATTATTATATTATAACTCACAATTTTTTGTATTGAACTAATGATAAGCAGACTCAAGTGAATCGTTATTTGCAACAACTTCCGTGAAACGATTCGGAAAGATGGGGTAATCTTTACCTACTTTACATTCCTTAATTTCAACTGTGGTCATTCGATCGACTGCGCCGCTTATCATATTTATTTTTATTCTATAATTACTTTTATGTGTCTTATATATTCCACGGAGAATCCCAGTATACTCCAATATTGCAAAAACGTCACCATTGGGTGTTGATAATACGACATGTTCACGGGTTGGCACGGGCACATATCTACCATTCCCGGCTAGCAATTTAAGTCGCTTATCAGCAGGAAAAACGTATCTTCGAAATTCAAATCGCCGGCTCTGATTTTTCTTGGGGATAAGCCGAATATGTCCAAGCTGTCCAAGTGCATATCCTAGTACTTCATGAGATGGAGGCTTGCCTGGAGGAGATCTGGACCGGGCACGAATAGGAGGCTCCATGGGAGAAGTCATGTTAGGTGAATGTTGCCTGACGGAAGAAGAAGAACCGGGATTACGTTCGTCATCAGGATTCAATTCGGACTGTAGTGAATCGTGTTCTGTAACAACTTTCATGAAAGTGTGTGGGAAGATTGGGTGACTTTCGCCTATTGGACAATCCCTAAGTTCATCTGCGGTCATATTGTCAACAGCGCCGCTTATCATATTTATTTTAACTCTCGGATGATATTTATTCGGCCTATATATCCCACGAAGAACCCCACTGTACTCCAATATTGCAAAAATATCACCGTTGGATGTTGATAATACAATATGTTCTCGGTTTGGCACGGGGGCATAGCTGTTTTTTCCTGCTCGCACTCTAATTGGTTCAAAGGCAGGGAAAACGTATCTTCGAAATTCGAATTGAAGTCTCTGATTGGTGCGGGGACTAAGCCGAATATATCCAAGTTCTCGAAGTGAATATCCAAGTACTTCAGAAGAAGGAGGTCTACCCTTAGGAGACCTGGACCTGTCACGAAGAGGAGGCTCCTCGGGAGATATTCGATCCTGTGATTGTTGTCTGGCAGAAGAAGAAGAAGAAGAAGAAGAACCAGGAATACGTTGCGCGTGAGGTTTCCCGTCGGACTGTGAAGTGACATCTGCAACAAGAAATAGAGGATCAATTTTTTCGAAGTAGGCTTCCGGTACCAGCAAAAAGTTCTCTGTTGACACCAGCAAAAAACCTTTTCATCCAGTTATTTTTGAAAGGTTGTATATACAAAACCGTTTCCAGCAAAAAGCATATTTTAAGGGTGGAGTTTAGACTGCGGGCGCCGAAAGCTTAGACAAATCACCGATTATTTCTTCAATATACAAGAATTTTTCATTTAAAATATAAAGTGTAAAAAGCATATATGATGAAAAATCATTTCTCAAGATAATGTTTAAAAAAATTTTTGCTAGTAGACATCACAAACTAAAACACATTGAAAAAGTAAGTGGTGAAACTGAAAGTATTTTTCTGACTGATCACCGAAGACGAATCGCGAGACCTTGGGAAAGGGTAGGGGTTTGACCAACATGACTTTTCAAAAATATAATAACTCCTTAACATACAAGCTTTTTGTTGTTGAATAAACATATATTTTCTGGTAAAGACTAGTGCAAAAAGTCTTTAATGACCTTAATAATAATAAGCGATTTTCTGTTATACAAAAACTTCCATAAAATAAACATTCTCCTATACATCTCTTTTTTTTAATATAATTTTTCACTTGATTTTTACTCCCAAAGAACACTTTCCAAGCAATATGATTTGAAATATATCAAAGAAATAATTGAGTTACGCTTAGTTCAAAAACAGCTCGAAACTTTACTTTTGTTTTAACTCTAAAATACTTTTAAATCATTACAAAAAGAAATGTATAAGAAAAATCCAACTTGGGACATTTGAATATCCCAGAAACGTCCCGTAGATATTCTAGATATCCTGGGGACTATCTTTGAAAAAGAAATGTTAAATTAGGGTGATGTCCAAAATATAATCAGGATACGTTTAAAAATGGTATAACCCTCAAATCAACTGATCTTTTATCGTTTTTTATGAATTCGTCGATTTAGTCGAATTACTTGAATTCGTCGATTTAGTCGAGTTACTTGAATTCCTCAAGTTAGTCAAATTGCTTGAATTCTTGGAATTACTTAAATTCGTCGTATTACTATAATTCCTCGGATTACATGAATTCACGGAATCCCTTTAACTCTTCGGTTTACTTTAACTACTTGAATTCCACGATTTATTTGAATATTTTAAATTATTGGACTTTTTTTAATTCTTTGAATCACTTGAATTTAGAGAATTCCTTGTGTTCAGAGAATCACTCGAGTTCTTGAAATTACTTGAATTCTTGTAATTATTCGAATTATTCGAATTCTTCAAATTATTAGAATTATTAGAATTTTTCGATTTAGTCGAATTCCACGATTTAATTGAATTCTTTGAATTACTTTCATTCTTCGATTTGATCGAATTACTGCAATTTTTAGATTCAGTGAAATTCTGCGAATTGCTCCAATTGTTCAATTTACTCAAAGTACTTGAATTCTTTGACTTAGTCGAATTCTTAGAATTACTTAAATTCGTCAAATTACCGGAATACTTCGATTTACTTGATTTCTTCGAATTGCTTGAATTCTTCGATTTAATAGAATAACTTGAATTCTTCGATTTACTCCAATTACTTGAATGCTTCGATTCAATCGAATTACTTGAATTCTTAGATTTAATCGAATTTTTCGATTTAACCGAATTTTCGCCTTGACGGCGTGAAATGTATAATCGCGGAACTGACGAATTGATATGCAAGCTTTTATGCATATGCATGATCTTAAGTGTGGTGACATCGAGGGCCTTAAGTTCGTTGTTCGTCCACTGAACCACCCCAAACAAGTAGAGTACCCCTTTCTCTAGCTGCTCGTGAAAACAACAACACGATCAAACCACCAAAAAGATGTAGAGGCGGTTCAAAACGATCGCACGCGCAGAGCACTCAACAATCGGTCGGCAAACAGTGCTGATCACCCTAGAGTTCGGGGTGCTGCAAGTGACAATTTAAATGGAAACACGACGACGAATCAGCAAAACGTCCACATTTAGTGGACCAATCAACTCAAGGATGAAGTGCTAGACTAGTACAATGCTAGCATTATCCCTGTTCGCGTAGGCTTTATGGCGCGTATGCACACACTGTGGTTCCAGAAACACCCAGAGCTTCAGTGCGTTTCGCATCAGTCTTTGCAAAATCGACACGCTTATATCTTGAAAAATGGATATGTACGCGGAGTGCTTCCCCAACCGCTTTACGAACAAGCCGCAGACGAAGAGAAGGAAGCGACATTACGACCAACCGCGGAAAGCAGACACTTTTTAAGAGATGATAACTATTCCAAGACAAGAGGGAGAAATGGATCAGGGAGAATCAACAGTTTCTCGCTGACCATCTCGCCGCTTTAGTTATCGCCCTGTTTCTGTCAAAAATCCACCCAAGCCCAACGAGAAAGAGACTATTTGGAGAGGGGTATACAAGATCCCAAAAACATTAGAGTTGAAAGAAGATACTGATAATGTCATCCGCTGCAAGGAGTTTTGCGATAACCTTCTAACATCTGAGGAGGAATGTCAATCAATCACTGCCGAGGAGTTGAAAAAATCACTTAAAGGCACGAAGAACTTTTCCGCTGCAGGACCAGATGGCATCAAGAACTTCTGGTGTAAGAAGTTTACTTCTACATACCAACATTGGCCCAATAACTTGTTTGAACACACTGTATAAGATCTTTACAGCTATCCTGAACAACAGGATTGTCCATAGAAGTGAGCTTGTGTGGTGAGAGATGTACGAAAAACGTGGCTCGAAAAAACGTGTAGCAGGATGTCGAGAGAACCTGCTTATTGGCAGGTGCGTCTGTAAGGACGCTGCGGCTCATCGGCGTGTCCTGTCAATGGCCTGGATTGATTACTGGAAAGCTTTCGATTCAACCTCTCATAGACTTACCATCTGTCTATTGAAAAGCTTGAAGGTGCATCCACACATAGTAACATGCATAGAGAGATTGATGCCCCATCAGAAGACTAGATTTCCTATCTCATCTGGAAATTATCGTGTGCCAACGAACAACGTCACTTTCAAGAGGGCCGTCTTTTAGGGCGATACCGTGAGCCCTTTGCTTTTTTCTATCACATTTCTGCCTACATTTCTCGCACTACGAAATACTTCTGGATACCTCTGTGGCGACAATAACCATCGCGAGCATAAGGTCATGTTGGCTCATGTTGGGGTTCCCAAGGATCGTGAGCTTGTGGATATGAGTGTTATCAGAAATCCCAACACTGGAGAGACCTATACATACCTGGATGTGCCTCAAAGCCGTATGCAAAACGTAAAATTAGTGAAAGAGTCTCTCTGAAGCAGATGCAGGCATCTTCTTCGTCAGATTTGATCTTCAAATCTGTCGGCGATGAACAAGGTATCTGCGACTAACATGCTTGCCGTCTCGGTTCTACTCTACTCGTTTGCAGTGGTTCACTGAACGAAAAACGAGCTTACGGCCCTAGATACGTAAGATCATGCATATGCATAGAAGCTTGCATGTCAATTCGTCTGTTCCGCGATTATACATCTTACGCTGTCAAGGCGGACGTGTAGTTCTGAATCTCCAATGTGTTCATAAGCGAATTGTTTCAAGTACAGCTGATATCGTTGCAAATGGAAAAGATACTTTTCTAAAAATGATCAGGAATCACTTGATGATTGGCAGAGGAGCATTTCTGTTTAAAGCCGAGGAGCAAGCGGATGAGACCCTTGGCCTGAATTTTAATATGAGAAGTGAGGAAAGTGCATTGCTCCATCTAGAAGCTTCACTTCTGAAAGCCGAAGTGAAGAAGGCAGAAGTTGACAAATTTCACCAACAGCTACTCAAAAAGAAAATGCACGGAAATTTTCACAGGAATGAAGAAAAACAGTCCTTGTTAAAGGAGAAAACTTTTGATTTTCTCAGATCATCAGGGCTTAATTCACGTACAGAAGGTTTCATTTTCGCATGCCAGGACGGATTTATTTCCAGCTTAGTATACCGTGACCGCATTTCATGTCAAGAAGTTTCTAGCGATTTGTACAGAGGGTGTCATGCACACGCTGAAAGGGGTTGTTAACCCCTTTTTTCTAAGTTATTGATACATAGGGGCTTGAAAATGATTACCGTGACTTGAGCATAAATATATCCCTTCTGGACAGGCGAAATTTCATAGACTGGCACAGGCAACTGGCGGTCATCAACGAGAGAAGCAAGTTCTGCCTCTGGACCCTGCGCTGTCATCGGAATCTGTGGAATCCTACGAGCTGGTGAAACCATAGGGGCCTGAGGCATCATCTGAGCCTGTGGAATCCTCTGAGCATGTGGAATCATCTGGGCTTGTGGAATCCTCTGAGCTTGTAGTATCATCGGAGCATGTGGCATTATATGAGGGAGTTCCATCACCTGGGGTTCTGGCAGTATCGGAGGCTGTGGCATCATCGGAGCCTAAATCGCTGGTGTCTTCTGAGCCAGTGGTTCCTTTTTCAAGAATTGCTCGAAGGTTATCATGGAGTAAATCCTCGGCTGGAAAACAAAGGCGAATTCAAGTGTATACGAAACAATTATGAGTTGATTTTTATTGAACATTCATCATTTAGTTACTGCTTCATTTTCTATGTTCTCTTTTTCACAACTATTTTGCGCTGGAACTGTTTGCCTTAATACTGGTGTCGGGTTTTCCTCATTGGGTTCATACAATCAAAATTGACTAGAGGCAGCCTCAGTCGTTTTTAGCGCCATTAATCTGCTCTGCAAACTACTCTTTGGTTTCGCGCTTCCATCGGTATGCTTAGGAGTTTCTGCGATTCTTGCGTCTCCATCTATCATTTTCTAAAAAAAATACCATAAGATTGTATTATGCAAAATACGGAAACTGTTGAAAAAGGTGCTAGATTTAAGTTTATTTTTAGGTCCTGTTTTCCCCACTGATTCAATTGTTTTCGGTGTAAAAGGAACAAATTAAACCTGACTTAGAAAAAGAATTTACTAAATTTAGAAAAAGCCATGATTCTATAATATTACCATATAATAAGTTCATCGTGATTATGATAAACTTAGTCTGAAGAAATCATGATATATTATATCATATGACATCCATCAAGTAAAAGAACTGGTTCTAAAAAATATTTTGATAATCGACACCACCACCTCCCTCTGCGTACACAAATCAGGGTGTCTACTGAAACACTAGAAATAATTCCATGATGATTCCAGGTTTATTCCAGGTACCTCAACATTTTGCCAGGTATAATTTTTCATAGTAAAGAGCAGGCCTGCCCAGATAGGGGAAATTTCGTCAAAATTGCTCATTTGTCAGATGGAATTTAACACCACCACCGACCTCTACTTATTCAACTTCACGAGAGCGAACACCATCCCAAGCTTCTGGACCTGAGCAGAGGGAAATGGTGGTGAAACTCGAACATGTGGCGATTGAGTCGATTTCCCCGATCTGGGCAGACCTAGTATAGGCCCATTAAATAATGCCGCAGTTTTGTAAACAATCAATAATTTCAAATTTCAATCCAAATCACGAATCTTTAGTAAAGTGTATATTTAACGAAAGATTTAATCTTTCGAGGAAGTAGCTTAATTTCCCGAAAAAAAAATGAATTCCCAACAAAAAAATGTGATAGGTGGTAGTTTAACTAGAAAAGATTTCAATTTTAAATAAAAAACAGTTGAATTCAACCCAAAAGGACTAATTATCAACAAGAGTTAGATTTTCGAGTAAGAACAATTTTTCAGTCAAGATAGATACAAAATTTGAACAATGTTTTTTAATTTTCGAGCAGAGAGATCAATTTTATACCAAGGATACTAATTTTCTACCAGAAAGGACGAATTTACAACAAACAACTTTACTTTTCAAGCAAATAGTTACATTGTCAACTAAAAAAGATCATTTTCAACCAAAAATAGAATAGTTAAAAAAACCAATTACAAACAAAAATAAATAAAACAACGAATTTTCAACTAAATAGTTCAATCCAGTAACACATAGGTACTTTTACCAATTAATTAATCATTAATTTATTTATCATTAATTATTAATTTTATCGAATTGTCTCGTCGGGATGACTAGTCTAATATTTTTCATAGGCTGACTAGACCATCCCCTTTTCCATCTTCCTCAATTATATATGAGGTTATGTTTATAAATCTATGCATATTGCATGAATAAGTATTTTACTTACTCCGTACAAAAGGTACGTGCTTCACGATTTATTCGACCCTGACACACGTCTTAACATTCAGGTTAACCAGTTGTCTTAACGAGGTGAGAAACGAATGAAAACGATAATAAAAAGGATCAAACACGGACGATCGTAGAGACACTAGAAAAACACACCAAACAAAACAAATCTCGAGGTTTGTTTAGAGTGTAATGAATGAAACACGGAATAAAACTGTAAATACTGAAGAGAAAATAGCACGCATATGCGTCGAGGAACTAGATTCATAGTAGAGAAAAAATGAAAATTTAGAAAAAAAATGGTAAATGTTGTAAAATGAGATGGGAACGCGGGACGAGAAGTCGCGAAAACAGTCGTGACGCGTCGGCAGGGTGACTCATGGGTGACCTACTAGTTCGAGTAAAAAATCCCAATCAAGTGCTTGAAAAATCACTAAAAATCACTGAAAGTGGAACATTCAACAGTCACATGAGTGTAAACCGTTTTTTTTTATTTTAACCCGAGCATCCGAAAACAAAAAACATTTGACACAAAAACGATTGGAATTAGCAAATTTTTTACTGAGAATAAAGATTTGATGCAAAGCAGGAATGGGCCCTAATTATCTAAAATGAAGGATTTAATTCTAGTATTTATGTATTAGCAGTAGAAGTAGTAGTAGTTTATTCTTTCATGTATACCTTGATAGGTTTTTACAAATATAGTGTTTCGATAAGAAAATGATTGCAGACTTAAGCGCTAACTTATCTATTTACATTTTGAGCAGTCTTACTCATCATTCATAGAACATCTCTCGCCCTCTGACAATTTATTGCTCTTCATATAGATTTCTTTAATTAGTGATTCAAAATCTCTTACATAATGGCAAAGCCCGGAGTTCAGTTCTGCCTGTGAAACTTTCCAGATTATTTTTTAAGTCACACTCTCTGACCCCTTCTACGCAAACATCTAACCCTCTCACCGTTGTGCGGTTTAACCTTTCTCTGATCGCATTGCAACTGCATATATGCAGTAAAGTTTCTTCTTGTTCTCCACAAAACCTGCACAGTGTACTTCTAAAACTGTTATTGCCTGCTAGTCCTACGTTCCTGCACCTCATTCTTGCCCACTGTTGTTTATCTTTATTGGATACTCTCGGATTATCCCAATACTTTTCTCTATCAAATCCCTCTTTCCAATATAAGTAATATTCACAATAAGTGGACCTGGTTATTCTACCTCCCAGTCTACCTAGTCACGTTCTTAATCACTTGTCCATTATTGACGCTAAGCATTTATATCCAACGTCTAGCAGGGCGATCCCTCTATAGTTGCCAGTGTCGTCTTGTCCTCCATCTTTAAAGATCGGGACTATTCTTGCTTTTTTCCAACCCTTTCCTATTATCCCTCCCTCTCACATTCCATTAATTATCTTACGAAACTCCTTAATCCACTTTCGCGGAAGTCCCTGCAAAAACTCTATTCCTACACCGTCCTCTCCAGGCGCCTTCCCTTTTTTCATGCTTATGACACTATTTGCTACTTCTTCGAATTCAATTGGCCCATTCAACTGTTCTTTTTCCCTTATTTCTAACCATATTTCTCTTCTCCTCCTCTGATCTAAGCCTACCTCGGTGGTTTCCTCTCCCTGAGACCTGATTCTTTCTTCTTCTACTTCGAAACTAACATTTTCAGTATTTTTTTTTCACTTTGGAGCCTGTTTCTTTCCTCTTCCGATTCGAATCCGTCTATGTCTACTTCTAACAGCTTTTAGAAATGTCGCTTTCACTTTGTCATACTGATATTTTTCCCTCTCCTTTTTTTCCTTGGTCGAAAATCCTAATTTCTTTTATGCTTTAGATACTGTTTTAAAAGTCTAAAAACTAGCTTTTTCTGTTCTTTAGCTTCTTCAATGAACCAAAATGTTTGATTTCCCTCTCTGTCAGCTTACTCTCCTTATCGCCTACCTGTTTCCCATTCATAATACTCATTCCGTACTCCTCACACAAACTTAACAATTTCTTTCCTTTGGCGTTTGTCACTTTGTCTTCAGATTACCTGGTTAAATTCGAGTCTTTAAGAATATCGTAGCCTTCACTCCCTGTACAGCTTTGTCTATTTCCTGTTCTAGCATTCCAATCCCCTACAATTATTATTTCAGCCCCCCTCTCATTCGCTTCTTTAATTAAAACTTTTAGTTTCCCCTTAACCTTAAAAACCCTTTCGTTATTATACGAGTATATAGTTACAAGGTTTATTCTTCTGTCATCATATTTAATTTGATTCCCTGAAATCATCATTCCATACTCCCATTCTCTTAATTCCATACCCTTCACTAAGTCTTTCCTTATACCTATCAGCGTCCCCCTTTGGCTCTACCATTTTTATTTTGTCTTATCGCCGGCTTGGTATCCCACAAGAAGTTACTGTCCAAATTCGCTAGCACTTCACCTTCGAATTGTTTTTCTAGCCACGTCTCTAGTAAAATTACGATATCGAACTTCTTTAAATAATCCCACACTTTTTTAACTCCCGCTATATTCCATGACACTGATCGAATGCCATTAGCTTCGCCGAACACTCCGCTCCTCCTCAAATCCTTGCCACTTATTCCAGTTGTAGACCTTGCTTCCCAATTGCAACTTCATGTATCCCATTCCCGCAAGTTTCCCTGACTCGCGTGCTTGCTGTACTTTGTCTTGCGTCCATCCTTGCATTTCTTGCTCCCTAGGTGTCAGGTCATCTTCAATTGATATCTTAGTTCCCTTTAGATTATTTTTCCTTTGCATTATTTCCTTTTTATCTTGCCAGGATTCCAGCTCTACTAGGAGCGCTCCGGCGATTCTAGTGGTTCCCTTGAATCCACAATTCACTCCAATTCTCTCCTTTATCATTGATTGCGCTTTTCCTTCTAGGCCCCTGCCAAACATCCTAAAGGCTCTCGCAGTGATGTTGTTCCTCCTCCTTCTTCTTTCTTTTAATTCCCACTCTATTTCGATTTCGGGCATTCTTGTTGGTGCATCTTCTTCTTTACGTCGATGTTCTGACCTTCTTCTTCCTGTCACAATGCTCCATTCAGACTCGTTGTTTTGCTCATGATCTTCTGATCCCTCATGTTGACTGTAGGTAGCCGAGTGACAGTTGGTAGGGGGTCTCATGGTATACTCACTTATTTTGCCACCATTTTCCTCTCTGCACGATTTCAAGGATGTTACTTCTTCTTTTAGCCTTTCTATTTGATCTTCCAGAGTCACTCTATCTTTATCTGATTTGGCTTCCCCCGCCTTTCCTCATTGTATATCTTTTTTTAACTATGCAATTTCCTGTATCCATGCTGCTTCCCTCTCCCTTGCTCTGTTCAAAGCTGTGTACATAGTTTCCTCCCGAATCTCCTCTTCTTCGGCTTTTTGCTTTTTTCCAAGTAATCGGTCTTCTAGTGACTAGAAAGCCTCTTGTATTCCTATTTGGATTTTCTGTTCCCACCAAGAGTCTAGCATTCCTTTGATTTGAGCTTCGATGCCTATTTCCGGGCTTGTTGTCTTTTTTCTCCTGACAGGTGAACGCGGTAGTTTCTCCATTTTCCTAAAAGCTGCTTTATTTAATTCATAAAACTTCGGGCCTTCTGCTATCCGTGTGATAAAAATTTCCATTTTCCATTTACTTATTCTTCCTCGTTCCCTTTTCTTCTTCGGTGTACTAACTTGTTTGTTTACTTCTGCACTACTCCCCTCTAGCCGTTGCGAGACACCACTTTTCAGGTTGTCTCGATCCTCTAGGCTACTTTCACGGTCCCCACTATTGTCCTGGGGGTCCCGACCGACTGGTATCGCCGTCTGCTGGTTTTTGTCCAAACCCATGTTGGAATTTACACTTCTGGTTAAATATTTTATAACTAAAAAACTAAAACTTCAACTGATTTTTGGAAAAGGAATTTTAGATTTATTAATTTTTTATTTTTATACAACCATTCAAGTCCGGACACTTGAGTCTGGGACACTCTGTGTGTGCGTGATTTCCAAATATCAGTTCAAGTTTTAGTTTTCGAGTTATTAAATATTCAAGCTGGACCAATCAGGAGCGCGGTATAAACAGTCGTGCGTACGTGAGCGGGAGTCAAACGTAGTGTAGTCAAATTTTCGTAAAAAATATTTATTTCCTTATGACAATGATTTGCATATCATTTTTTAAAAATGTATTCTAAACTATGTAAAACATAAATAAATTATTTTGCGATGAATAGCAAAAACATCATTGTAAACTTATTGAGATTTACTTCCTATTAATGCAATCTGTCTCAATAAAAAGAAGATAATTTAAATCAATATGATTTCTGGAAAATGTATTGATATTTCGAAATTTTTCCCTTATATTATATTCAATCCAATAATTTATCCATCAGCATTATTAGTTGAAATTGTAAATTATAATTAAAATAATGATAAATGCAATATTTCTGACAATATGGCAAATTTCGCTTCTTCTTTGTACACTCACTACCCAGATAACAATCGTGAGAGTGCAGCGTCCTGTAGACACTGTAACGTCACTGTACGAACATTTTGCTTTTAGGGCTATGGAGATCGTACGGCGCGCAACGCCCGCAGACACTATGTGAGTGTGCCGTTACTATACGAACATATTGCATCTTCGTTATTTCTTGGAATAATTTCCTTACTGTTATGAACATACTGTTTGTGGTATTAAGGCTCCAAATTTAAGTAAGTTAATATTACAAATGCGTCCTTTCCTATGCGATTACATATAGGCTCCCAGCTCGATAAGGGTTGCACTGGAATAGATTAAAATGATTTCAAATATAAATAAATACATTTTAATTATGTTGAAGAGGGTAGAAAACAGAAGGTCAATGTAATTCCTTCCGTGAAATATAATTGTCAATATTCTAATCCAGAACAATTCTATTTGATTCAAAGTGCATTCTAGTCAATCCCGAGCAATTTCCTTCACGACCAAATTCCCCACAGTTGGAAGTTACACGAATGTCGTTTTTTGGCATATTTGAAATAATTTTAATCCATTTCAATGCAGATATAAGATAAAATTCCGCAAAGCGTCGCGCAATATTCTCGCCATATTTAGATTAGGTCTCTACAGAAAATGAAGTGGAAAAAGAAACGTACTTATTGCCACCAGTGCAATGCCGACTGCCGCTCCTGTTCCGAATTAGTATATTATGTAACTAATGGAAAATACCTTTCCCGAGTCATACACGACACTTTTTTAACACTCCTTGTGATTTGGGCACTTTTCATGACTGTGAGTCGGTTTCTAAATCTCGCTTTTCGAGTCGGTGACAAAAGGGCCGCAAAATGCACAAAAGAAATAATCAAATGTATCTTTGCGAGGTTCCCGTAGGCGGCGCGGGGACACTTTCATTCTGCTATACTATCTATGTCCGTGAAGTTGGCACGTCAACCATGAATCTTCCAAACTTTTTTTGGTGAACTAATTTGGTGGTCATTATGTGGTAGTTTTGTATATTTGGTAGTCAAAATTGCAAAAAATATCGAATTTTTTAAATTGTCGTGCTAACTTCACGCTAGCACGCCGCTTTTGTATATTTTTTTTTAAATTCTGTTTGCAATATTTTGGTGGTCATTTGGTGGTAGTTTTTGATAACTGGTTGTCAACATTGTTGCAGATATTCGTTTTACAAAAAATCTGGGACAACATACGCAGATTTTTCTGCGCATATGGAATTGGCGCGATGTTTAAAAGCAAGAAATACGCACAAGTACAACAAAAAGTGTTCTAACCAAAATTATTACGCGTATTTAATTCTTAAAATAATACAATCTAATTTTGTTGGTCGAATCGTTTAGTCGCCATTTGGTGGTAGTTTTAAAGAAATAAATGTTGTAAATACTAAAAAGAATGTAAATTTGTAGGGAATGCAAGATGATCTTGGAGATAGACCGCAACTACATATAAAAAATCATAACATTGTTATACGAAATCGTTTGATGGTTGTTAAATTGTGTTTGTCACAGATTTTTTGGAAAATTAATATCTGCCAACACTTTGGCCACCAAATATCAAAAACCGCCACTAATTGACAACCAAAAGACTGCAAAAAGAATTTTTGAGAAATATAAAAAAGTGATATGTAAGCGTGAAGTTAACACGTTAATTTTTACTAAAAAAAAGTTTAAATTTTGCATAATTGATGTGTCAACTTCACGGACATATACTACCCCTGCTGCAGATATCGACATTTAAAAAGACATGACTGACGACAACGCGATATTCACACACTAACCACGGTGTGCCTCGACTGACTTCGACCCAAAAGGGCTTGCATATGCCGGTTTTTTTCTGAATATACTTCTGGGATGACCCACGATCATTTTGAGCCCAAAAAGAAAAAAGTCGCTTGGACCTTTTTCCAGAAAACTCTTTTTTTTATTTTTTTTGCAGAAGATAATCAACATATTTTAATGAAAATAATTTAAACGTGGAATTTCATTGGCTCAATACATTTAGCTTAGCATCCAAAAAAGGGCTACAGGTGCTGAACATCTTACAAGAACTGAAAAACTTCAATATTTTTGAAAAATGGTGAAAAAAGTGGGAAAAAATCAGTTCTATCTCTAAAAGTTTGGGAGTTATGGTCATGAGAATTCGATTTTAGGCGAATAATTTAAATGAATAATATATATATATATATAGTATTGGGGAAATAACTTATTTCATATGCATGTCTGGTAAAAATTGCCAAATAATTAATTAAAGAAGAATTATTTTTGAGTAGATCTAAAAAGAACATTGCTCTAGCTCTAATAGAACCAAAATTATGGCCTTTTGAATATTGCCCTTTTTTTAATTTCGTTTAACATAACTTTATAAATAAAATGTATCGTTTTCCAAAGGACTCATTTCCCGAGCATTTCAGCAGAAAGTTGCCACCATATAGGTTAAGGAGGACAGAATTTTTAGCAAATCTAAAAAAAATGCTCTAGCTCTAATCGCATCGAAATTATGGCCTCCTGAAAATTACGCTTTTTATGGAATTTTGTTTTTCAATTTTTCGTTTCTGGAGGATGAGACTAAAAAATCGCTAAAGAATCCTAGACCTGTTTGCATTTCTTCGCAAAGTCAGGTACGTGGAAAAATACAGCGTGTACTTTAGGAGTAGCAGAAATATCCAAATCCAAATAACTCTTCTTGAAATTCTCGATTTTATCCACAAAACAGGGATCAAGGTGATTACCAAAACATGATTGTACGACGGCTCCGAAGTCAAGTCATTTTTTACATGAATTTCCTTTGAAACCGGGGCTTCCATGCGTTACTTCTCGCTGAACGTTGCATGATTCTGCCCACCGCGTATCATCATCTTCGAATTCAGCCAACAAATTCGTAAATATGTTATTTACAACACCCGCATCAGATGTAGTTCAAGTGGAGGGACCAGCTGAAGAAGTGTTTTATCTTCACGAGCAATGAAAATAGGAGGATGAATACAATTATTATAATATTTGACCTGTGATTTTACAGAAACTGCTTCGCGCCAACTAACATAATTTTGCATTGTATTGCCTAAAGTTCTATACATTCTACGATCTTGCAGTTCTCCTTTCTTCGCATAACACAACGTACACGGTTAAGAGCTGCTGTGAGACATGATACCCACCATAATGTTTGCGAGTTTCAAGTCAGTGGCAATAGTCCCTTCGAAATTATTAATATTTATTGTCGACCACAGCTGCAATACGTTCTCGTAGTTTTCCTGGGCAGAATGTGCCAGTGCGAGTACGAGCAACTTGTTGACGGCAGAATCTTTAAAACGCTTAGCAAAAATTCCTTTCTTATACCTTTGACGGTACCCATTCACTTCTTTCTTTTTTTCACTCGATTGTATTAACAGACACACTTTCAAAAACCCTCCTCCACTATCAATTCCAATCTTCAAATGACATTTAGATAATTTTCTTTCCGCCTTGACGTGTTCGATCAAGCCTTCTTGGTTAGTGTAATAACCTTCTGTTTGGGCGGCTTCGGAAATCACACAAGTTTTGGCATTGAAAAAATCAAACTCCTTGAATCCAACAAATTTATCTACGCAATGGCTTCTAGCCGATAGCTTTTTCTGTAAATGGGCTTCAATTACCTTAGCATTTTTAGAAGCCACATGAATAGCTGCAGCGATCCCGATTATTTTCCTCTGACTAAGATGGAAGCTAGTCTGAATTTTTAAGAAGTCTTCTAGAAAAAGAAGTGATTCTTGCAGAGAATTTTTAGCAATTTTTTTACCGATAGCGACTTGAAGGGACTGGCCACCGCGAGGTTGAGACAGTGATAATTTCGCAGTCTTTTCATCTTTCTTTTTAGCAGAGACGAGGCCACTTGTTCTTCAACCTTTGTACCAGATTCTTCTATACACTTACTCAGATTTTCCAAGCGAGTCGTTAGGTTGCGCTTGTATGAAATTCCTCGAGCAATTACAGAAGAGCAGCAGCTGCAGCGCTTTTCGACAAAAGGTGTTTCCGCTTTATCTGAGAGAAGAATAAAGGCATATTTATTGCACGATGATAGAAAAAAAGTGGCCTGGGACGTCCTAAAGTGGAGTGCTGAAATTCATTAATATTAACAATTTTTTTATTACAAAAATGTAAAAATCTACATAAAATCTAAAGATTATTGTTGGGAAAGACCTTCTTTATTAATTTAGGAGAGAAAAATCTACGTTTAGACCCCCAATTACTTCCGAGTTTCCTTAAGGACAGGTTCAAAAAGTTGATGCATTAGTTTCGTTGAATTACCTAAAATTTATTTATTTGTAATTTCAGCTAGTATGCTTTCTCGCTTGGACAGAACAACTTTAGTGAAATTTCCTGCTTTCGGTATCCTGGCCAATTGACAAACATGACATTTACATACAGCACTACTATTTCATCTCGTTCTCTTCAAGGGATTAAGGGCAGAACAATCTGACAGTTTAACACTTTTCTCTGTACCACCTTTTATTCGATATACATCTCTTGTGCAGCTAGTAAACAGAATAACGGATAACACAACAAAGAAATTCATGGCAAATTTTCATCGTGCGTTCTCGCGTAACTTTGCGACATTTTTACAGTTGCTTCACAGAACGACGAAATTCGAACTCCATTAATTAAAAACAAAAAACTACAGCTCCAGAAACGAAACTTTTAAAGATATAATGTTAAACAAAATTCACTGAAAATTGAAGCCTCTTTAACTTATTTGGTGGCAGAATTCATGCCCAAAGCTCAGAAACTTATTTATTTTTAAAAACGAGATTTTTTATTTTGAAACTTGATAAAATTTTGATTTTATATTTAATTTGTTAAAAAAATGATGATCAACATAATTTCACTACAAAAGGATCATAATCAGAAGGCCATAATTTCGATACGATTAGAGCTAGAGCATTATTTTTTTATATTTTCTAAAAATTAGGTCCTCCTTAACCTATCTGCTGGCAACTTTCTCCTGAATTGCTCAGGAAATGAGCTTCGTTCATTTCACTAATTCATCCATTTCATTCAAGTTTGAGCACGCCTAGGGCGCGCTTCTGTTGGTTCTCGAGCTTCGCACTTAATAATATATTTATCTCGCGCTTCGCGCTCGGTCTTTGTATTCCAACCAGATTTGTGCACGGACCTTCTAAAATTAAAGGTCAAATCATCGACAACTGTAATTTAATGATTGTGAATTCTCTTTTGTTAAAGCTCCTTCGGCTTTAACGAATACATTCTCATCACATACCTCGTGTTTCGCAATCGATTTTGTCCAAAATGCGAAATTTCCTACACTATATGATCAAATTTTGTCTATTTTTTTTGTACCTTGCGTCGTTTTCCCAACAACATTTTTTATTGTTAATGTTATTTTTCATGATTGAAACAAAAATTACGCATCTTATAAAAAAATGATTAATAAATAATTTGTAGCTCTTTTCTGAGTGAACAACTTCTGTCTATTAATTTTTTCGTGGTTTGTGTCGTTTGTCCAAAAATTTAATTTATTTAATTCTTAAATCAGTTTTTTACAAATGAAACAAAAACCACGCGTCCCATCAAAAAGTGAATAATAAAAAATTCGTATATCTTTTTTGAGTGCAGAATTTTTGTCCATTCATCTTTTTTCGTATCTTGTATAGTTTGACCGCAAAATGGAATTTTCGATTTTTCAAGAAAATTAAAAAAAGCCTTATAAGAATTTTGTAGGGTGTTCAAAAAGAAATATTTTTCTTCTCTTGACTTTTTTCATACCGTGGGTTGTTTGGCTTAAGATGTTCATTTTCGTTTGTTTTTTGAAACTTTGTAGATGCTATAACTACAGTAATTTTTGTTTTATCAAAAAAAAAGTCATTAAGATAAATATTTTGCCTTTTTGAGTACTACAAAGATCCGTACATCGAATTTTTAAATTTGAAAAAAGTGGCAGGTCTCAAACATTTTGAAAAAGCACTCACTTTTTGAATTTTTATCCAAAATGACTGGCTAACGAACTTGACTTTCATTTTAGGACACTTGAAAAGTATACCGAAGCCCAATGCAATCTGTCAATTCTTTCAAATTCAATATAAAATTTCAATTTAAAAAATTTTAAATTTTAAATTTTAAAATTTCAATATAAAAATCTGCATACACACGTTCATACACACACACACATATACCCAGCAGACACATTCGCGAAAACCTGTTTTTTGAGTTCAGGATATCTCAAAATGTGGACATTTGACGAAAACGGAGGGGTTCAAATTTTACACAAATCTAATACCTTCTCGGATGAGAATGTAAAAATTTATGTTGCACAAAATTTCATAAAAAAGGGCCATATTCAGAAGGCCATAATTTTGGTTCTATTAGAGCTAGAGCATTGTTTTTTTGTTTTTTAGATCAACTCAAAATTAAGTCTTCTTGAATTAATTATTGGGAAATTTTTACCAGATATGCATACGAAATAAGTTATTTCCCCAAAACTATATATATTTTTTTTTTCATTCAAATTATTCGCTGAAAATCGACTTCTTAGGACCATAACTCCCAAACTTTTTGAAATAGAAAATTCGATTTTTTTTCATTTTGCAAAAAATGTCAAGCACTTTAATTATTGTGAAGGTGTTTGGGACATAGGATGAGCTGGAATAAAGCAATTTTGAAAAAACTGATTTTTTCCCACTTTCTTCACCATTTTTCAAAAATATTGAAGGGTTTCAGTTCTCATAAGATGTTCAGCACCTGTAGGCCTTTTGTTGGATGTCAAACTGAATGGTTTGAGCCAATGAAATTCCACGCTTAACTTATTTTCATTAAAATATGTTGATTAACCTCTTCAAAAAAATCAAAAAAAGAGTTTTCTCTAAAAGTGCCCGATCGTTTTTTTTCTTTTTGTACTCAAAATGATCATGGGGCATCCCAGAAGTATATTCAGAAACAACCCGGCATATGCAAACCCTTTTGGGTTGAAGTCAGTCGAGGCACACCGTGTAACGCCATCATAAGCCAGCCTTGTCCACAGAGGAAAAATTTACTCAAAACGCAGATTTTACACCTCCACTACCACTTCTCTCAGCTCAGCTCAAGAGACCTCGGGTAGTGGTCGCTCTCGTGAAGTAGAATGGAGGGTCCAGTGGTTTAGATACGCAGTGCCTCGAAAGGTGCTTTAGGGCGACTGATTTTTAAATTAAACAAAATGAAAAATTAATTAATTCAAAATTAACATTTTTTTAATATTAGAAGTTAACAAATTAATTATTTTTATACATACAGAAAGTACATATTATGTGGTGTAAAGCAGGTGGGCAATAAATCTTCAAAAATATTGTAAAAAAACGGAAAATAAAGAAATGAAGGGTGGCAGTACTGAACTATTATCGGGACAGAAAGTCCCGACAGTTGAGAAAAATTGACTCTATCTCTGTGAAAAAAATCGCACTGAGTTCGCATTGAGCAAGACTGGCTCGAAATCTTTCTACCTGTTCAATGACGTTTCTCGTATCTCAGTGAGAAATTTTGTATTGTTGTAAGAGCAACAAATCTGGGGAAAATCACTGTTTTCAATGTCTAGATTTGGAAGGTTAACTTTCAGCTATTCCTAAAATCGCAAAAAAGTACGCAAAAAATGAAAAAAATTCAAGTGGATTACTTGTCTATTTTTGAATGGAGCCCAACTTTGGAAACTAAAAAATATTAAAAATTGTGGTCACCAGAATTGTTAATGCACGAAAAAATTATCTACGGCTTGAATGGAGACATCGAGACGAATCAATGTTTGAAAGAAAGAGTTCAGTGCATTGATGAAGCTCAGACCAATAAAAAGTGGGTAAAATTGTATATTTTCCTGTAAATTGAGTTCGCATAATTTGGACTTTAATGAGCTATGCTAAAGTCTCGTGAGGGAATAGCAGTACAAAAAAGGGAGACGCAGGTCCATTACTAAGTCGCCCACAACGACGAAGACTTGAAAAAAAGGGTCTGCTTCTGTACGTTTCCCTGCAGAGTATAGGTGTTGGTCTAGGACCTAGCCATATGGTTATAATTCCCTTTTCATTTAGCAACTTTTCAGATGTCAATATATTATACATACTAAAATTGTATTCTCCGTCTACAGTAATGATTAAATTACAATTACATTTTTGTAAATGGTGTTAAATAAGGCGTAATTTTGTTCAATTATTTGAAAATAGTATTAAAGTAGAATATAATTGAATTATTCCTTTGCGAGTTTCTACAATTTCAACATTCCTTGTTCTGGATTTATACATGCAATTTTAAA
The DNA here is from genome assembly GCA_011634705.1 of Andricus grossulariae. Classification (NCBI taxonomy): domain Eukaryota; kingdom Metazoa; phylum Arthropoda; class Insecta; order Hymenoptera; family Cynipidae; genus Andricus; species Andricus grossulariae. The sequence continues at coordinate 7,406,855 of JAABKJ010007545.1, forward strand.
CCTCAATATCTTACAAGTAAATCATAACACATTTGTGAACATGAACGTACTATTTATTCATTCTACATGTATATCTTTTCAGACTTTTACATTTTGTTTCCCCGTTCCCACTTAATACTAAAATACAATCTGTGTGAGTATTAGTAGAATATTATGCTAATAATAATATTGTTACAAATAATATGATCATGCAAATAGAGTTTCAGTTCCATTAACACTATTATAACAGTGTCGCATCTTTCTTATGTTCCTAATAATACATTGGTATCACCTTTTTAAAATGTCACTAAATGCTCAATCACACAGTTATATGCGACGCCTATCACACAATTATTTACGACACCTAGTCCAGCAGTAAAGGAAGCTGATATTCTCATCTTGAGGTTGCCCCAGCCCATGAGCTTTTTTTCGCTAGATACTGGGGACTTGAATAATAGATAATAGATTAAAAACAAGTAAAAAGAATAGTTATGAAACTGGGTATTCGCGAAGCCGACATCGTACGCGATCGGACCAGTTCGAGGGTGGATACTCCTTGAGATCATATTCGAGATCATTCGTTTCTCCCCCCCCCCCCGCCCTCCTTGCCTTTCTGTTAACTCTTTTCCCTTGTCCTCATCAGTTTCTCCCACTCCCTCACGTATTTACAGAGTTCTGACATTGGCTTCCCCCCCCCCATGATTGTCCAGATTGACTCCTCACACCCAAGATCACTCCACCTTTCTGAATGATCTGTTAAAGCTGCTTTCGCTGCATCGCAGTTCAAAATATGTTCTAAGTTTTCTTGCAACGACCCACATAGCCTGCATGCAACTTCTAGGTAACCTTTATTTCCCGCCTTTCCTATGTTTCCACGGCGCATTCATGCCCATGTGACTTTGTCCCCCCAGGTTTTGCTCTCGTCTTCCCAGTAGCTATAATCTCCCAACTCTCTGTTAATAAACTTATATCCCGGATTGAAACTGGATTTCTGAATTCTATCCATGTTTATTCTTTTTCCCTTGTCCTTCCCCTTCTTTAGATGCTCCACCAATTTTTCCTCGAACGTTTCACTCTCGAAAATTTCATTCCCCAGTAGGTCTAGCAATTCTGCGTCCCCTTCCTCTTTTACAGCTGCTAATAACTCCCTCCCCCAGTTGGACGGATTTCTATTTCTAATCACCCTAAGTTCTTCTTTCAGACAGACTTTAACTAGTCTGTCTCCCTCTAGGTTGCAAATTCTACAGCAAAACAAGAGAACCCTACGTTTTGCCTCAAAGTATAGGCCTTCCTTCCCGCTTTCTTCCCTCCATAAGTAGTAAGGTCTATTTCTAGTGACTCCCACCCCCATTTTGATTATTTTTCCCTGCACTCTTTCTAATTCATCCCTTCTAGTTAGCCCCCAAATTTCCACTCCGTATGTTGCTCCAGATTTCCCTACTGTATTTAAAACGTAGAGTCTACCTTTCAAAGACCTCAGCTCTGCTCTCATGATTACCCCCCATGCCGCGTTTGTTGCTTGAATTCCCTTCCCTGACATTTTTCTAATGTGATTCCCGCAAGTGTTTCTCGACGAGAACCGGAATCCCAAGTATTTAAAGCTGTTGACTACCTCAATTTCCTTATCGTAAATCATCCACTTCTCCCTCTTTTTTCTCTGGCCTCCTCCTCTGAATATAACTATTTTCGTTTTATCTACGTTAACCTCCAGTTTATTGACCTTGAAGTATCTTTCTCCTGTCCTGAGCATGCTGCTCAGTTCTCCTCCATCATTAGCAACAATCACTATATCATCGGCGTATTTTAAGCAGTAAACTTTCTCATTTGCTATCACCGCCCCCCCCACCTCCCCCTTGGATTCCCACTCCTTGTCAATATCGTCAAAGAATATGTTAAAAAGTGCTGGATTGAGAGGACAACCCTGTCTTACCCCTCTCCCTGTTACGAACCTACTTGTTATTCCCTCTCCCGTAATTATCTCATTCTCTGTATTCTTGTATATACTCTTTAACATGTCATAAAACCTCCCTCTAACTCCTTTTTTCCACAATTTCTCCAGAAGCAGGTCTCTATCTACTGTATCAAAGGCTGCTTTCAGGTCAATGAAGGCTGCATACAGCTTTCCTCCCTTGTTTTTAATTCTATTGCCCACTAGTGAGTTTAATATAAAGATTTGCTACCTGGCCCCTCTCCTTCTTCTGAAACCTCCCTGACTCTCCCTCAGTTTACCTTTCTCCTCTAACCAGCTATGGAGTCTGTCTGTCATTATTCCCGCTAAAATTTTGTAACCCAAATCCAAAAGTGCTATTCCCCTATAATTTTTAACATCATTTTCGTCCCCTTCCTTGTAGATTGGAAAAATTCGTGCGACATTCCAGCCTTCCCTCAGCGTCCCATTTTCCCATCCTTTTTGGATTATTGCCCGTAACTCTCTTTTCCAGATATCCGGAAGATTTTTGATGAACTCACCACTCAAATCATCCTCCACAGCTGCTTTCCCGTTTTTAATCTTTTTGACTACCGCTAGGAATTCCCGATATTCAATGTCCTTATCCAGCGCGTCTATTTCCACCCATTCTTACATTTTTTCCCATTCTCTATCCTTATTTATTTCTACTCCTGTTTCCCCCAATAAGTTCCCCATATACTACAGCCAGTCATCACTTGGGATATTTATCCCCTTTCTTTTCCGCTTGCTTCTACATGCATTAATACCATTCCATAGTTCTCCCATATCCCTGCTCTCTCTAATTTTCTTCCTTTATTCCTCAGCTATTTCTTTCAATTTTTCTTTCATTATGTTTTACATTTTCTTCCTTTCTCTTTTGAACTCCATTTTCTTATCCTCTCCCCCCTTTTTCAGGAAAATTGTTAATAAGTTGAATGTCTTATACCTCTGCATCTTATATTCTTCCCCCAACCAGTCATACACATTCGGCTGCGAGTCTCCCACTTTTTTTATCATCCCTAATTCCCTGGCTACTTCTTTGATGGTTTCTTTCAATTTCCTCCATCTTAAGTCTAAGTCCATCACCTCTTCTAATTCCACCCACCTTTCCGCTAGTATTTCTTCATAAACTATTGTTTTCTCCTTGTCCCATATTAGTCTCACCCTGATTTCTCCCCTCCCACGTTCCGAACGAGTTCCCTCCCTCACTGGCTTGCCCCCACCTGAAGTTTTTCCTCTTCCTCCCCTAGGTCTCTTAATTGTAAATACCACTCCCAGGTGGTCAGAGTCAATCGTGGGCCAAATGTGGATTTTACTCAGGACATCATCTTTCCCCTCGTGTAAGTCTCTTTCTGTAAGCTAATGTACATATTTCGTGGAACATAATAAAGATCTATTATTATTATTATTATTATTATTAATTAGCAGCTGACCAGACGGTCTGGCCTGGGGCTAGCCAGAAAAAAACGTTACACTTTTGGCCAGGCCCAGGCCAGACCGTCTGATCAGCGTCAAGACTGGACACCCGGAGCGACGGTCTGGTTTGGTCTAGGCCAGCGCCAGAACATTTTTCCACACAAGGTGTGATTGTTTAGATTATTACTTTTCCTATTTGGAAAATGTAATAATCTGAATAGTTTGGTTCAAAATAAAGGTCAGAAATCGACTTTTGGAATCGTTCTTGTCTCTCCTGAAAAATCGTCAAAATGTTGGATATATACGAGTAGAATGATTCTGGGGCAGAAGGGTAGACATAAAAGGCATAACGGCAGTGTCAAATTTCGAAACTGCGTTTGGTTATTTTTTTGAATTTTATTACTTCTTTTCCTCTGGGTTTTAACTATTCAATAGGGCTAGGTAATAGGTCGAAAGTAATTTCTTGTTTTTTTACATTGTCATTCTAATGAGAAGGTATCAGTTTGATGTAATATTGGACTTTGTCGGTTTTCATCAAATCTCCACGTTTTGAGACCCCCTGAGTCAGAAAAAAACGATTTTTATGAAGGTGTCTGTCTGTATCCTGTAAGCACACTGAGAAAAATGAATAGTTGGGACTACTATCGTTTTATTAGTAAAGTATGCATTGATTGGTTCTTACAACTGTTCTGTTACTAACGGCGACTAAGCAAATAGTCGGTTTAGGAAGCCCTTTGTAGTACTCGTGTCTAATTTACTTTAGTAATGTTTTGGTAGTCAGAGTTAATAATAAATTAGTCATCTGTACTACTAAGTAATTCATCTAACAAATTAAAGTAGATGGCTCAACTATTTTATTTGCTACCTTGGTTGGTACGATTGAGAATTCGACAAAGGTACCAACATACCTGCGGTAAAACGAGGGAGAACGTTTAGACATGGCCCTCATAACTCGCTGTTCATTTTATGTCTCGTGAGATTACAGCTCATTTTTTTATGTAAATGATGGAAGTATCTGACGCGTGGCAAAGTTTAGGCTTCGAGAATTATGTCAATGTATTAGAAGGTATGTATAAAAAATTGTAAAGTCAAACGAGTTTTAAGTTTCACTGGAAATCATAACCTACAAAGTGCATCTGCAATTAGGAAGATCCCAGTGGGCATTGTGACATATTTTTTTAAAACGTCTTATCAGTTGAACTAACATCAGCGTCCCTAAGATGTCCCAAAAAAAGATGCCCGCGTGCTCACTGGGATCTTTTTAATTCAGATTTCGATAGTATAGTGACATTTTAATTACTTCCTTTAACAAAAAGAAAATAACTATACCTACAAATTTGTTAGTTGACATGACATTAGTAAGTTCAACTACCTACCGACAGTCATTTTGACAAACTAAAATAGTTAGTCTACCTAATTAGATAGTAACGGTAATTACTTCTGAACCAACTAACAAAAATGTTTCTCACAACTAACTAAATAGCAGTACCATTATTTACTAACTAAAATAGTTGTCCCAACTAAACTTTTTTTTCAGCGCATGATAACCTTCGAAAGATTGATCAGATTGGATTGTGCTTTGGCGCACATTTTTAAGGCCTAAAAGGAAAGAACGAGTTCGTTAACAGGCTGTTTTGGATAAAAATTCAAAAAGATAGAGCATTTAAAAAAGGTTTGGAACCATTTTTTTCAAAATTTTAAAATTCTATGTACGTTTATGTATATTACTCGAAAACTCGAACAATTGATCCTCATAACTTTTTTCGATAAAAAGAAAATTATCAGAGTTAAAGCATTTTCAAAATAAAAAAATAAAAACAACGGAAATGAACATTTTAAGCCAAACAACGCACGATATGAAAAAAAGTAAAGAGACGAAAAACGTTGCTTCTTGAAAGCAACTACAAGATTATCATGATAAAAAAGATAAAAATTCTGCACCCAAAAAATGTCTACAAATTTGTTATTACTCGCTTTTTGATGGGACGCGTAGTTTTGGTGTTTGTTCGAGCGAAATAATGCCTGTCATATAAATTTGTGTTAGCTTCAATTTATACTTTAAATACTTCAAAGATTGTTTTTCCTTCTCTTTGAGCGATTTGGATTTTATTGTACCAGGGCGGGATTATTGTTCGAGCAGGTATGTTTACAAAATTTGGGTTTTGTAAACATACGCGGTCGACTAGAGTGGTAATGCAGGATCAGAGTTTGTTGCTAATTTTTTAACTCTCCTGAGTCGAGCTTGAGGGCTCAGCGAGAGCGGTCGTGTTTTTCTTGTTTGGTGTGAGTTTGTTCGAGTTCCTGATTTTTCGGGAGTGCAAAAGTGGCTGTTCCATTTTTTCTTGTGGTGCTTATTGTAAGAGCTGATCTCTTCAATCGTGTCCCTTTCTGACCGGATCGTCTTCATCTTGGATTTTATACCTTGCGGATTGATCATGTTTTGGATTATGTGAGTGCCCGATGGTCAGAGCTTCCTAATATTAATTAGTATTGTAAAGGGCCAGCTAAATAAACCTTGTTTTGTGTTCACGTAAATCATGGTTGTTTTCTACTTGGCCCACCTCTCCTCTGATATGTTTTCTTTATTTTAATTATTATTTATGAATTTACTTATGTTTACCTAAAAATGCGATCAGTTTTATTCGTAAAAAACATTAAAAATAAAAAATGTTAGATGAAGGGCACAGGCTACGAAAAAAAACAATTTAACAGAAGTTGTTAATCCAAAAAAAGAGCTACAAATTTGTTACTCATAATTTTTTTTATAGGATGCGTAGTTTTTGTTTTAATCGTGAAAAATAACATTGAAATTAAAAAATTAAATTTTCAGACAAACGACACAAGCTACGAAAAAAAGATTAGACAGAAGTTGTTCATTAAAAAAAGAGCTTCAAATTCTTCATCAGTAATTTTTTAAAAGGACGTGTAGTTTTTGTTTTATTCGTAAAAAGTAACATCAAAAACAAACAAAATTAAATTTTTGGAAAAACAACACAAGCTGCAATAACTTTTTATTTAACAAAATTTTTCGCCTAAATTATATCTACAAATTTGCTTAGAACCACTTTACATTAGGATGCGTATTTTCAGTTTAAATCGTAAAAAATAACGTTGAAAATATACAAATTAAATTTATGGAGAAACGAAACAAGTTGCAATAAAATTTATAAAATTAACATTGTTTTTATAGGAAGCGAACTTCTTTTTAATTAGAAAAATAAGACAATAAAAATACGTATATGTTTCAATACTATGAATTTCAATATTATGAATTGTGATAATATAAATTTATTGAAATGATAGATTTTTCAGGGTAGCTGAGAATAAAATTTTGTGCAAAATAACGAGCAACGATTAAATAAATATAACATACATTTGATATAACAGTGTTGAACATAATGTACAAAAATTCACATTTTGGAGAAAATCGAGTGCGAGGCATGAGATACGTGATGAGAATGTGTTCGTTAAAGCCGAAAGAGCTTTAAAAAAAGAGAATTCACAATGGCCAAGTTACAGTTGTCGATGCTTTGGCCTTCAATTTTAGAAGTTCTGTGCACAAGTGTGAGGGAAATACAAAGACCGAGCGCGAAGCGTGAGATCCAAAAGTCGCGCGCCCTAGGCGCGCTCAAACTTGCGAGCGAAGGGAGCCGCGCGCGATGATAATGTGCCCGCGCAGAGGGCAGATTTTTTAAATAATTGAATGCGCTAAAGTTAGACAGTTTTCTGTGTGCCTTGAAAAATTCGGGTTTTTTCACTGACGCCCTCGACTCTCGGGGCCCTTCATGTCCATTTAGAACTGGCCTTCAACTATGTTACTGGCCAACAACTGGTGCAGTAACAAGCCAGTACCTCTTATTACTTTGAGCCAGTACTGGTCCAATAACCCCTCGCTCTCAAATTGTGTATGTTTATTATAGAATAAGAGTTAATTTGCACAATAAAAATGTTGCAATACATTTTGAATGACAATTTTTAAAATATTTTTCAATTTAAGTGATGGAGGTTGTTTTATTCTGGCATGCTAATATATCAACATATAAAAAATTGTATCCAGAAAAAAATTATCGAAATATTACCTTTTATTTATAATATTTATTTTTCGAATGAAATAAGACAATCTATAAGTTTCATATGTATTTCCAATAGAAGATTACTTTGAATAAGATTTTTTTTCTCAACCTTTAAAAGAATCCGAGCTGGGTATTTGAAGAAAACTTTTTTTTAAATTATCCAAATAACGCCAAATTGATGGAATTAAAATAAATGTCAACAACAGATTTATTTACGCTTTTATATTCAAAAATTATTGTCTAGGCGAAATAGTAAAAAAAATATTCATAATAATCTCACCACACAGCAGTATTTTTTTAACATAGCTGAAAATTGAACTCGACCTTTTTTAAGTCGCATCATCTTTGTGTTTGTATGTAAGTAGGACTCTATCGGGTTACCGGATCATTATAATCCAGCAGTAATTTGAAAGATAGAAAACTTAGAATTTCAGTGGCGGATGAGAGTCAAGAAAATTATCTGACCACCGTAAGTCTGAAAACTTGCCTCGTAATCCTCCTAAGGTAATGAACATTACATACAATCTTCTGGAAAGCATTCTTTGAAGAAATAAAACAGAAAATATACAAGATTTCTTCCGGGAAAATTTTCAAAAAATTGTTTTATTAATTCACATAAAATATAATAAATAACGTGAAATAAGAACTAAATTAAAAACCTTGAAAAACAATACCTCTCGAATTACTTTCTAGTAATGCCTTCACGAGAAAAAAAGTTACGAAAGCAGAAACAGGAAATATAGGCAGGTTCATACTTCCTAAATGCTTCTTTTTCCAGCTTTCCATATTTTTCACTTATTTTTACTTAATAATAGGAGTCATTGTTATATTTGTTATTATTTGTCGTTCTGACTCCTGGAGAGTTTTCTTGAATCCATGCAATTTTATCAATGAACGTTTTTTAAATGCACGCGGGAGGAAACCAAGCGGAAATTGTAATCTTCCACTTTTACGAGTGACTCACGAAGCTCGATTACTATACTCGAAAGTCTGATTCATATCAGGCATTGGCATGCAGTTGTCAGCGATTTCACAACATCTCGAACTCGATTGTAAGAACATATTATGATGTGAGGCTTTGGAAGAACAATCGATTCACCTGTATAGCATCCAATATGTAGGTGTTGGTACTCACTAACCTCGGGTCAATAAACTTTAACCCTCATTCAAATTTCGTAATTTTAATACTGAGACTTTTGATATCGTCAGAAATTTTAAAGAAGTAGGTCAATAATTTAAAAGAACATTCATTCAGAGGGTCTGTTAAAATTTAAGAACAAAAATCCCTGTTTTTTTAATTGAGATAAAAAATAAAATTTCACTATGCTACATTTTTTTATCAGTGATGAAAAATTAAGAACAATGGGGAAAATTTGGGTTTTAGACCCCTTATGTTGGAAGCTTTTCTTTTAGTCCGATTTTCATTTGGGATGGCTAAAAACTCAAATCAGTATGAGTGGTTAAAAATAAGAAAAATACGTAAAATTATGAATTAACAACAAAATTAAAAAAAATCAATCTACTCAATTGAAGTTTTTTGTTAATAACAATTGGTGTAAACAATAAGTAGCAGGTATTGAAAATGCTAACCAAGATAATTGTACTTTACACGGTCAAATTAACGTTATAAAAAAACGTTATGGGAATAAAATTAAAATTGTGGCTTTTAGGGGAGCGTAGGTTAATAAAAAATATATTATTAACAAGGCTGTGAATAAATAATGGCTTATCGTGCGAGAAAATATCAAGAAAGTAAAAGGTTTTATTTTGTGCTACATATTGACAACAAAATATTTTATTAAATCCATTCTGTTAATTCAGGGTTTTATTTATAACAACTGTTATAAACAATGAACGAAGAGAATTTATGAACTATAGACAATCTTATTAATGGTATCTTTTGCAACAGTTTTAGTGAAAACAATGACACTGGTCGGCTTCGATGACTTTTGATTAATAAATTAAAATTCTAGACGATTTCCTACTAAAAATAGACATTATTAACACCAACTACTGGAATAATTTTTCATTCAATCAGAAGATTCCACAAGTCACAAATTTTTCTGAGCAATTGATTCTGAGACACGACTGTGCAAATATGTTAATTTTGTTAAGAAATAATTTTTTTGTACTGCAGTAAGTTGCAAACGTTTCGTATTACGAAGAAAATGCAAGAGATAAAAACATTTTATTTTTTCTCAGAGGTGCCAAAAATGGATTTAGACATTTTGTTTGTTATTAAATAATGACATTTAAAAAATAATTGTTTAAACAAATGCTGACCAGGATTTCGAAAAAATAACCAAAATATTCGTGATCAGGCGACTTTTTAAAACTTTTAAACCAAGGGTATCTCGGGGAGATCTTAGTGTATACAGAATTGTTACTGGCGACCCGATTATAGTTTTCTTTGTGTTGAGTTTGACTTTGAAGTTTGACAAGAAAGGTTTTTAAAAGGTTTGTGACTTTTCCTCAAGTCAACACCCGTCACTGGATAAGAATGTAATAAAAATTCGAATGCGTATACATATAACACATTCAGGTGCATCCTTGCGTGCGATGGAGGAAGCCCCCTGTTCTTTATATACCTGTAAGGGCCCAAAGAAGAAACCCTGTCATACCAGTTAATTTCTTGAATGTTGCGTGAGGTTCTACAATTTATCTTTCCTTCTCACGGCTTCTTTCCTACGACAGGGCTATAGTTCACTAAAGGTGTTCACTTTACTATACTGTAATACCATATACTATCTATACTATAATAGTATAGATACTACAATCCTCCAATGACCGAATCAGAAAAAACGGGATGATAGTTTTGTACCCCGTTGCTGTAAAAAATGGAGCGCATGTTCAAGCTCGTGATGGGCACAATGGATTAGGCCTTTCACCTTTCACTCCTAATCCTTTCTCATAAAAATCAGCTTGTATACGAAATTATTCCATTTTTTTATCTGTTTAAAAAAGTCCAAAAATCTTTCAAGGTACTTTTTTCAGTGTATTAAAATGGTTTCAATTTCGATATGTATTGAAAAAAAAAATTCTTAACAAAAATGGTAGATCTTGAAGAAATGCATATGTTTATTTACGTTCATTTTTCATTACTTCAAGCCTTTTTGAAGAAAAATTGAAAAAGGTGTGGAAACAATATTGTTAAAAGTTTAATATTTTTCTTCAGAAAATTGTGAGTTTGATCACCACATTTGAAAATGAAGAAAAGAATGACTTTCAAAAACGAAGGTCAGATTGTTATATAATATTCCAAAAACGTTTAAAACGTGAATTTTTTACCCCTTTTCGGAAGCTGAATATTTTCCAAGATTCAATCGAATTATATATAAGTCAAATCAACAAGTTACAAATAAAACTACAATTTTTCATCCCTTATAACCTCCATCCTAGATTTATATACATAAATAAGCAATATGCCATGTACCTGATGTTTTAAATATTCAAATGACCAAAATATATTTTTCTGAATTAAAATTTGTCTAGAAATGTAAATTGTTCCAACTACAAACGAAAATAAGATTGATAAGTTGTATTAAATGCTACATTATTTTTTGATTTAAATGAAAAATGAGTGGCTAATGTGACTTTCAAAGTATTCAAATAAAAATCTAATTCGCATTCAAACGTTTAGAACTTCAGGTCAATATGCAAAGTTCTCTTTGCCTCCGATCGAGTTTGCATTTACCCCTAAGGAATTATGTTTAATGGTATAATAATGAGAAAAAAATAGGTAGGTAATAATTTTTCACTTTCGAGAAGGCACTTGTCATCCGAGAATTTAAATATGAATGGCATTCGTTGCATTCGGACAATGGCACACCCACGTTTCATGCAGAGAACATCGAACTATATATCACTTAAATCTAAGCTCTTAACTGTATTTACGAAAGCTTCGGTTTTATCAGCTCTAGTTACTCTTAAGGAAACTGCATATCGGATGGAGAAGCTTTTGTGTATATTTGAACGTCTAGCTCGGTGAATCACGTAGATTACACAAGAGATCGTGCCACTTAGATACGTAATCACTGTCGTCAGTGAATATGTATTGTATATGGCTGGCACACTTCGTCACCTACCCTCGATGTAAAGTCTGGCTCGTGCCATGTGATAAGAGATAAGCTGCGACATTAGACTGTTCGTCATCAGGTGCATCCTTTTCATACAAAAAATCCATATCCAATTTATCCGGGAAATGGTCGCTGCCCGGGAATTTATTTCTTAAATTTTAGCGGTCATCCCGTACGCTGTAGAATATGTTCATACGTTAGTCTTTTTTGCCTCTAAAATTACGAAATTTGGTATACTGTTATTACAAATTTTGGAATCTCTGGAAGTACAATTTGCATTACTATGTTTGTAGTTACACTAACAAATATAGTAATGTATGTATTTTGTATGTGTCAAGGGGTTGACCTTCGTTAGAAACTCTTGAAACCTGGTCCACCACCCATGAGGAATCCCGTGAAATTCACTGGAAACCCTTGAAATATTTTGGAATGCCGTAAAACATTGAAATCCTTTGAAACCTTTAAAATCCCATTAAACCTTTGAATGCCTTCAAATTCTTTAAAATCCTACGAAACTTTTCCAAATACTGAGTAACACCTTTAAAGCCTATATGTATATAATTTTTTAAATCCCATAAAATTACTAAACTGGAAATTGCTGAATATCTTTGAAACTAGTAAAAGTTTGGAAATTCGCCGAAACACTCCTAAATCCCTTAAAACCCCGTGAAGTTTTTTTAATCCTCTGCAAATGCTTGAAAACATTTTAAATCCCGTAAAATATTAAAATTCCTATAAAATCTCTTGAAATATCCCTTCAAATATTTTGAAAGCTTTTGAAGACTCATAAAAGATTGGAAATCCATTAAAGTTCTTTAAAATCCCTTAAAATGTTTGAAAGGTTTTAAAATGGGTAGCAGTGCTTTGAAATCCCTTGATATCCCCAGCGATTTCCTTCAATTTGCTTGCGATATTTTTAAATTCCTTGAAATCTTTTGCAACCGTCTGAAAACACTTAAAATCCCTTAAAATCTTTAAAATACTATGAAATTCTTTAAATGCTTTGAAATCCCTTACGTCATTTAATTTTGTGGAACTTTTTATATGAAGCGCGGAAAGTAACGTACTCTTAATTCTCTAAAACGAAACGTGAAGTCTTTTCAATAGACCTATAAAATCCCTTGACATCCCCCGTAACCCCTTCACACTTCTTGCAATCCTATTTAACGTTTGTATATTTTAAAATGGGTTGAAGTTCTTTTATGCCACTTGAAATCCGAGTGATCAACCCTTCGGAATGTATGTTTTTTAATGTAATTACAATATTTGTATTTGCAGTGTATACAATGTTGTAATGTGATAAATGTTGTAATGTGTGTTACAAAAGTACTATACCAGACTGCCAAATATTAAAGTCTCTTAGTATTAAAAATTTGTTATTGAGCCCTGGAAACTATTTATCCTTAAAAGCCATTAACTATACAGGTACTTATGAATCAGAAAAGTGTAAAAATAGAAGTTGCATCACCAATAAAAAATCTTTACATCAGTATCGCTCCTTATCGAGGAATACCCTTATAATCAGGACTTGAGACTCGAGAATCTTCAACCACGAAAACTGCATCGTCGACGTATTTCCATTCTATGTAGTAAAGCAAAGATACTACGGATCGAAGAATGTTCTTTGTTCATTCAGTAGAGGTAAAAGAGGTCGAGAAAAGGAGTCAAAGGGAAGAGTTAGGGAGAGAGACAGAGACAGAGAGTACACGTGATTATAAAATAGTAAGGGGGGACTAGAATAGAGTAGACGTGATCAATGCCCCTTTACTCTAGCAAATTATGTCACACAAATTGTACAGCGTGACCACCGAGTTATAGAATGATAATTTACCTTTGCCCAAAGCGGAGTCAACCTGCAATATATCACGTGTCACATTCCTCCATAAATGCAGTTGTTTTTTACATTGAAGTTCCTTTCTTTTTGTTAATTATTAATTTAAATTGTATGAATGTGGCCAGAAAATCAATTTGTCCACAGGGATTGTTTGGTCTTACTCAAACGGACGTGTAGTTCATTTTTGTAAATACTGCTTTACACCAAAAACAATTGATTTCATTCATTTTTACCCGATCTTCTTAACGTATGCAAACAGATCTGTAAATGTGTAATGCGGTCAAGGCTCTCATTACTCTTACAACAAGACTTGTAAAGAACCACGCAACCTATAATACGTTTAGATTTTGCAGAGTAACTTCGAACTTGAAAATTGATTAAAGATTTGTTTCATCTACCTTTAATCGTATATCATATAAACTTTTTCTAAAATCAAAAGAATTTTATGCGGAAGTAACCTTATTTAAGTTTAGTTAGATGACATCTTTGCTGTTTTTTTGAAAGATATCGTTTTTAATTGACCCAAGTATTATAAGTGTGAAGAAGACTTTTTATTGGCATACTTATCAAGATTTTTTCCAATTTAGTAGAGGTTTACACAGACACGCGAGAGTTAATTTGTAAGTAAAGAAAGGTGAAAAAATGGGTCAGAGTGGAAATTGCTTTCCTCCGAAATTCAAAGACGGTTCTTGTAAGTCTCTCAGAGACTTGGCCCAGAAAAGACAGAAATGCGGGTTTAATGTCTAAACGTCAATATTATGGTCAATTGTACCGTATTCTCCATAATATTGACTTTTACAGTTGAAAAAGTTGTTACTGTGCTATGATTTATGCGGAAATGATGACGGTGCAATTTGATTCGAGCATTACGAAAAAATCTATAAATTCAATGTTATAAACATAAACAAAAACGTATTTTAAATATTTAATTTTGAAATAATTCGCTTTGAAAACTTTTATTTTGAAATGAACATGTAGAATCAATTCAAAATTATCTAATTTCAAACGCAATTTATTTTTAGCTTTTTAATTTCAAATTGTTCAAAGTGAAATTTTTCAATTTACAACAGTTCAATTTTAAAGCTTTTAAAAAAAGGCTCCATTCGATTTGAAACTTAGTTCAAACGAGGTTTAAAATCATACCAAGTCAAGGGCTTTTAAAATTGTTCATTAAACCTTTCAGTTTCAAATTGTACAATTAACTTTTCAATTCTTTCAGATTTTTCAAACAATGTAAACAAGTTGCTCTGATTATTTTTTCATCTACAATTCTTTCATATAATTTACAAATGAATTCATTTTAAACTTGAGACATTTTTTCGTAAGGACACGGTTTCTTCAGCGAAGATGTACTTTCCCATCTTCATCTCTTTAAATTGCTAAAAATCTTATCGAGGAATGCTGATAAAATTGGGCAAATCAGTAAAGGTATGCATATGTACCTTAGCAGTTAGGATGCCTCGGACAGTGATTCCGATCATGGGGGCGAACCGGATTTCTACGCCCGGTTCTATAACAAGCTCTCCACCACGTTCGACGAAAAGGTCCTCGCGTACCACGTACGGACTCTTATATCTCTCCAGTAACCTTTGACCTCTGGTGATTCGTCCTCCGGGCAGCTCGGTGTACACTTTGTAAGTGTTGTCTGCCCCGGAGCTCGAGCTCCCATAATTCGGCTCTGTATAATAAATGGACGGGAATTCCGTCGAGTTCAACTCCACCTGAGCACTTGCCACAGCCAGGATCCCCAAAATCACCCATGTTGCACTCATTTTAAAACTAAACACTATTTAATCACATAAATCACTCTTATCTTCCTTTATTCACTCGGTACCAAACCCATAACACTTTCACCTTCACTGCATGAGAAAGATTCTTTCGATCATCAATATTTAACCATCAATTTGAAATTCAAAAAAACCGTTATTCTACATGAGGATTTCACCTTTTTTTTTATTTGAAACGTGTTTCTTTAGTTTCGAATTTTCGTAGAGTATAAGTACCTATATATTGTAAATCTTTGAAGCTATTAAGAAACCGTTATTTTTTAAAAAGTCAAAATGGCGATTATTTGTAACTATTTTCACTCCCACACGGTCAATTTTCGCAGTTTTTCGACCGTCCTGCATATTCGGCGACCGTTCATCCCGATTTCCTGTTTCCTCCCATTCCTTTCTTCCTTCTCAAAGGGCACCCAACATAAACAAAAATATCCAAGTTGCGTTCTCCACTCCGTGGTTCTCCAACTTCTAGTCTCGGGTTCGAAGCACTCTGGTATCCCGACTCTTTTTTTACGCTCCAACAATCGCGGGTGGTCGGCTCCACAAAGCCGATCTTGGAGGATCGGCCTTTTGCAAAGACTGGGTCCAACAATGGGACATTTTGAGTGACCGACTAACTGACTTTTAAAGGTTAGTGAACCGCGTGGTGGTGAGAATTCCGCTGAATGCAAGACTATAGTTGGTACCAGGGGGTTATAAACACTAGTCAACAGGAAAGGTTAGTTTCAATCGGGAAAGGATTTCCGAGTGACAGATGATCTTTTGCGGAGATGAGGAGAGTGACTGCTTGACTGAAACTGTATCTACAGCGTTGGTGTGGGTGTAGAGCGCACGAGGAGAAGGATGATTTCACTACGGAGCTACGGAGATCCTGGCGTTTCATTGGGCGCGGTTTGACTGGCGACTCCTGGACGTTCTCGCCAGTTCTCGATTGCCCTGTGCCTCCACTCGCGACTCGCAGGCTCGCTCGCGCTGCCTAGGCCTGCTTTCGAAAAGCAGCGGTGGTCATGTGACCAACTACGTCACGCAGGTTGTGAAACAGGTGAGTCTTGCCTCTCGCCTTCTACCGTTGCCGGAGGAGAGCCGCGGTAGGTCTCCTCTTGTCTGTTGACTTTTGGTGCAATGATATTATGTATTTGATGATATTTTCCTGCTGTTGTCCCTAGCACCGTTAGATCGATGGTATTGTGATACTAGGCTCGTTTTGTATTTTCTTTCAGACGATCTTTTTTTTCTTTGTTTAACAAGTGTTTTTTTTTCACGTTGGGGTCTTCAAACGCCGGGACAACAAACGTCGGAAACGTCATCGAGCGTCGAGGTGCTTAGCAACGGAGTATACACCGTCACTACGTTATCAGGTTGCCATCGCCGAGTAGTCTCCCAATCGATTTAAGAATGAATCGACTGCTATGATATTCTTTATTTAAATACTAATTTTAACTGTCAGTTTTTTCTCACTTTAAGATCTTAGGATTTAATACATTTATAAAGACGATCTCTTTAATATTTTATAATTATGTGTATTTTCAGACATTCGGACAGGGAGTCAACCTAGCCAACAAACCTCGATTATATAAGCAAAGTAAATGGAAACATCACATCTATTCTTCAATTTAAATAAAATTGTTAGATATTAATATCTAGCCTTTAATATATTAAACGAGTGTATCGGGGAATGGGAAGGCCTCAAACCGACTTAAATGCATCCAATCGGTTTCATTGTTCCGGGGCAGGTAAAAAAATAGGGAGTTTTTTGAAAGCCAATTCGTAATAATTTTGTTAACCCTCCACTTACTCACGTTGTGGATGGCCGTGAAGTGTATAAATTACCATACAACTAAAATCCCTTATCTTGGATTTTCTCGGACATTGTACATAACGTGAAAGGTATTCAAGGTAGAATGGAAAACAAAAAACAGCTGTATAAGGGGCATAGCAGGATACGCATGTATGTGCTGCTCCCGTTCGGACCTGGTTGAAAAAATGAAGAAAAAAAAATATATTTTCTGAAAAACTCCAACTTTTTTATCCTTCTAAATATTTTTTAAAAGTTTCTACTAATAAAAGAAAGCTATCTTATCCGCATCATGCGGGCTAAACTAGTTTTGAGGCCGGCAGATTTTTTTTTGTTTTAAATGTAATTTTTGAATTTTTCTCGTCAACTATGAAAAATGTTGCAAAAGAGCAAGACATTTTTCATAGAACTTTTTTGGAAGTGCAAACTTTTATCTTAACATTTTTTTGTATTTGTCGTTTTTTCCAAGAAAAAGTAGAAAATTCGATTGTAAGAAAAAAGATTCTCCTGGCTACAAAAGTTATTTAGCAAGCAACAAACTTACAAGATATCTTCACTATCCAAGTACAAGTTTAAAAAAAAAATTGGCAAAAAATTTGAAGGTGGGGTTTTTGAGAAAATCAATTTTTTCAGAAAAACCACTGCCATTTTGTTCATTTAAACCCTTTTTCCAATGTTCCGGGGCATTTTGAAAGAAGGTGATGAACGCCATTAGAATCAAAAAGAAAATCATCAATATCTCAATTAGGTCAACAGTTATAGAGGTTTAAAGAAAAAATTAGGATTGTTTAAAAATCAAGGCACAAAATTCAAACACGCATAACTTTTTAGAATTTTTTTTGTTTGTAAGTCGGAAAAAATAATTGTCGCCTAATTTTCTCTAAAAAAAAAAAAAACATATTTCGTCCTCGAGAGATTCTGCGATTTCAAATGTAGAACCCTGCCTGATTTAAAATGGATTCGGTTGTTACTTCAACTGCTTTGAGTGTACATTTCTTTCGATAACACAAACACTCATTTTCATCCTTTGATCTGTTAATGCAACTTAACGTTGCAAGTTGCGGTATTCTTATATTCCGAAGCATACAACGTTAATGATTTAGCTTGGTTACTTAGTTCAATCTTTGCTATACTTCATTTGACTTGGTACAGGGGAAAATGTCAGATTCATCGAAGAACCCTAAGTGCGCTAGGTAAATAAGTTCTGCAATAAAGTACCTGGTCAAAGTAAACAAATTGAAACTGAAGAGGAAGCAAGGAATTGCAGTGATAAGCTTCAAGGAAAAATCGTTCCTCACGATTTTTTGTGTGGAAAATGTCGACTTTCTCAATATATATAAAAAAAAACAAGCTCGATTTTGAAAATGAACCCGATCATCTAGAATCAACTTCTGATGATCCGGCAGTCAATATACGATTCAAGCCTGGAGTAGATAAATCAAATTATGAAAGGATTGAAATTCCAATTCAGAGAACCATATCGACTCACAAGTATTGCTGTATCTGGTCTGCCTCAAATCAAAAGAATTGTGATAAAAAGGAAAAGTTTTTAAAAACTGACCATTGAAGTGGGAAAAAATTGAACTTTTTTGTTCAAATTAAAATTTAACCTACAATTCTTAACCCATTTTTAATTCTGAAGTTGTCAAAGTGCAGTACCCTTCATGTATGCCTTCCCTCGTAAAGTTGGGTATTTATTGTTATTCAAACGAAACTTGAACTTGAAAAGGTTTTCCACTGTCTTTAATAAACAAAAAATATAACGAAAAAAATAATTGGACCTTCAAGTTGAAAATAATTTTTACGCAATAAAAAAAATATTAACAATTCATTTGCAGGATGTCTAGCGAAATTTCGTTTTCACATTTCCGGATTCCCCGGATCGGAATTAACTTTTTTTCCGGTTTCCTTTTGTGATTTATGTGCCTCAATTTCGCATCTCAGAATTAGTTAAAAAGTTACTAAAATATGCTGGAAAAGTTGAGAAAATTAATATTCTTTTATCGGGATCAGTATTATTTTACCAGGAGGATCGGTTTATGATAAGTTTTAAAGAAAATAGCTTGAAATGAAAAGAAAACACATCATGTGCATTAGAAAAATGATACATTTGTTACTTCTGAACTAAAATTTCAAACAAAGTAAGACGAACGTTTGAAGGCATGTAAGATATAAAAAACAATGAATTTATAAACGATCTTACAATTTAAAATTATTACGACTTATTTGCTCTATGCTCAGATCTTGGTAGAATCCAAGGAAAACCCAGTATAGCTTTGTCAAAACGTAGATTATATTCTATGAAAATTTACCTTTGAAATAAGTCCAACAAAATTGTTTTGTTTAGACTTTTTCCGCAATATTTCTGAAGGAGTGGTCGAAAATACTGCAACCTGATATCATTGGATGCAGAAATTTTATATTTTGCATCCTATTTTGAGCAAAAAAAAGTAGTTTGTTTTATTAATAAAATTACATGACTTTATGCAACTAACAAAAACGAGGTAGTCTCATACTTGTTGCCGGTAGTGTACATTGGAAAAATGACTATTAAAAATGGCTATATAACTGTTATTTATAACAACATTTTTCTAATATATTGGACGAACTTCAACCTTACATGCGTTGATTAAAAAGTCTACAATTTACTCAAATAAATACTTACGTGAGTAAAAAGTAAAATTTGAAGAAAAAAAACTTTTATATATAAAGTCAGCACAAACAATTACTTCGATTTTCACAGAAACATGCAAACAATTTATTTAAAAAATGCATTTTTTTGACAATTTTGAATTTTTTACCCTAAAACTAATAATTTTAGAACAGGGAGGGTGCTGGACCGAGAAAACCGGGAATTTTTTGATACCATGAAAAACCGGGAAATGACAGTAAATTTACTTTTTGACCGGGAATTTTACAAATTTGTAGAAGAAAAATCTGTTCTATGACTTCAAATATAAACGTCATATCACATGATATATAAATGCAATGATAAATAAGTTCATTTTTACTTTTTTTTTAACAAAGCGTCTCGTCCCGGATTCGGGATGACTAGTCCAATATTTTTCATATGCTTGGCTAGTAGTCCCGAATTTTTAGGACGACTAGTCCATCCCCTTTTCCAACTCCCCCAATTTGTCGAAACGAATGGTTCAATTATTGACTTCTTCAATTATGAAATAATTCAGTTTACAAAGCGTAATTCTAACAAAAGGCACCCTGCTATGTTGCCTTTGCCAGGCGAAACAAAATAGAAAGGATTTTACTAAAAAACAGCTTCCAGAGAAAAAATAGAATAATATTTAGAATACGTATACACAAAAACTAGATCTAGATATTCAACCGTAAATTTTTAATGTAAAAAATTTTTTAATGCAGTTTTGAAGGGGGAGACCGGCAATTTTCAATTTTAGTTTCGGTTCATAATTTTTGTAATGGAAGCTCCTTTTCTGAGTATTAATTTGTCAAAGAAGTAATATGCAATTTTTTGCCGTTTTCGAGAAAATTGACATGGAATATCCGCCACAGGCCATAAAGAGTTTGGCAAAACATAGTTTAAGGGAGTTCCTACCTTTTTGGGGTTTGAAAAATCAATTTTTTTTAAATTACATTTTCTACAAGTATAACATTTCAAAAGCATTCTCTGAAAATTTCATAAAGATCTGAGCATTATTTACGGAGATATACCATTTAAAGTAAGATATCTCAAAAACGGTTTTGTCGATTGTTTTCGGATTTGTATCAATTATTTGAGATATAAAACTTGTGGGATCGAACGATCGTTTTTTTTATGCATTTTTTTTTTATAGTAAAAAGAGGAACGTTTTTTTTAGCGAAAAATTGACCTTTGGCTTCAAAAGTCCGCCATTTCGTAAAAAATAAATATTTTTACATCTAGTTTTCTTCATTCCCATGCAAAAACTGTTTACTAACGAATGCCGTTGGATTTTTCGATTTCAAAAGATCCAGACTTGAGCCACTTTACTCACTGCAAAACGCCTTTTTTTGGATCCCTCGTAGATTGGCTGTAACGCGCTTGTTTATCACTCTTTTATCATGACAAAATTATTATTACTTCGTGAAATAGATGGTAATTGAATGTTAAAACATTGGCAACAAAATAGATAAACCTATCTTAATAAAAAATAGCAAAAAATCGTTTTTTTTTCACCCGAAAAGGTAGAGACCCCCTTAAATCGGCCGGAGACATAGGCAGTAGCGCTTCAAGCTGCCTGGAATTATTTTATTTTTTATTGATTAAAATATTCATAAATTTGTATTTCCTTCAATTATCTTAAAAAATTAGTCAAAAGATCATTTTTGTAACGCCTTTTTTCACGGAAAAACTGATTTTTTTAAACTTTATCATGTTTTTCGCAAACAAATTCATTTTCTATCAATTTTATTGTTTTCATGATGTTTAATAATTATATTTAAAATTAGAAGTATTATCGAGGTTTTTTAAGCGAAAAATTGTATTTTTAATCAGAATTTTCAAACAGAATAGTGACTATCAAAGAAATATTTGCATCCTGGAATAGAATATTTTTTTCAAATCTTTTTCATGCAAATAACTACAAATAAAACACGATATTGAAAATGACATTCAATTATGTACAATTTATTTAGTCTACTTTTACACTGGCATACAATCTTGTTCTTGTAAAAACTCATCGCTTATTTGATAAAATACGAGGTTTAAAAAACCTCGTTCATACTTCTAATTTTAAATATAACTGGTAAACATTATGAAAAGTATTATTAACATTTATAGAAAATAAATTTGTTTGTGAAAAACATGATAAAGTTTAAAGAATCAGTTTATACGTGAAAGAAGGCATTTAAAAAGTTATTATTAGGATAATTTAAAAAGATTATTGAAGGAAATTATATTTATATACATGTTTTTCGCCAAACTCTATATGGCTTATGGCGGATATTTCAAAGTCGATTTTCTCGAAAACGGAGGAAAATGGCATATTGCTGCCTTGATAAATTAATACTCAGGTAATGAGTCTTCATTAAGAAAAATATGGACCGAAACTAAAATTGACAGTTTCCAGTTTTCCCTTGTTAAAAAATTAAAAGTGTTTAAAATTGAAAATTTTTGATAAAAAACGTTTGAAGTTGATCAACTGTAAATATAAATTTATTGACGATTTTTTAAATTGAAGTGTAGTTAGGGTAATAAAAATTGAAAAATAATTAATTTTACAGTCTAGTTCTGAATCTGTTCGAAACTAAACAATTTACATTTTTTAACGTTAAAAATTGAACTGTTTCAATTCGAAAGTCTTGGTAATTGAACGGCTGTAAACGCCCGAATGAAACAATATAAACTATTTTCAACTTTAGAATAATTTTAAATTAACAGATTCAGAATACGCTTTTTTCAATTTCCAGTCCTATTTATATATTGTTTCAGTCTCAAATATTCCACTTTGTTCGAATCTGAATTATTTCAAAAACAAAACCTTGAATCGTTAAAATTTCAGCGTGCTAAATTTAAACTTTGAACGTTAGCATTTAATTGTTTCACTTTCTTAATTTGTAAGTGAAATTATTTAAATTATTTAAAAAGTGTTCAGTTTTAAGCAAAATTAAAAAACGTGTAATTTTTATTGCTTAATTTATCTTAAAAATTGTTCAGTTAAAAAGTTGAAAGCTTCTCTTTTAAACGTGAAAAATATTCATCGATTAAAAATACGAACATTGAAAACCCAACTTATTTTGCAGCCTGCCTAAATTGTGTATTAAAAAAAATGGTATAATAATAAAATTTATCAGCGATTAAAGTCTTGTTTTGAAATTATGCTGTGATGGTCGATTAAAAAAAAAAATTTTTTGTCGGAAAATGCTCAAATTATGAATTTGTTTATATTATGAACAATAATTATTCTACTGGTAAGTATTTCCATTATAATATTGCTTTTACACAAATTGCTTGCAATATAACAAAATAAAAGATAAAAATAGCGAAAATGTTAAAAAATCTATTTTCAACCAATGAACTGTTAATAACGTGTTGTATTTTATTATATAATGACAAGTTAGCTTCAAAATGATGCTTTACCAAATGTAGGAAATTGTAACAAATTTTACATTATTTGAAAGAAGATAGAAAGTCAAATTGGAAAAATGCTCATTTTTTCATTATATCTGTTTCTTTGAAAACCTTTTTCAAAATGTTATAAGCGGTTTAAAAATCGTCCCAACTGATAAAGAACTGTAGGCAATATTTTAATTTCAACCAAAAGTTCACTTTTTTCGCAAGAATATTTATTAAGTTAAAATCTGGTTACTAGGTTCAACTGATAAATGCATTTTGCATAGGGGAAACCACCCTATAGTGGATAGCTTCGTGTAGTGGGTAATTGTAAATAACAGCGAAATGCCTAAAGTAAACTTAATTTACTGATTTCGTATGATTTATGTTGACAAAAATGCATCTTAAGACGGAATTTCGTGATCTAATTAATAAAAATAAAAAATAAATGAACAATACATATTGTTTTTGACATGATCAAGTAACTTTGTCTTGAATATTCGTACTTTTTTAAAAGTACAAAACATTTTCTCAGAACACTTTCTTTTGATAATATATGTCCCTCGGTCATTAAAACTGTAATTCTTTTAACCCAAGAATCATATATTTTATGTCAGATAATTGTTATAAACATATTCCTTGAGACTTTCATTTTCCTACTATGGGTATCAGCCTCTTTCCTACAGTGATATTTAGTAAAAAGTTATATATATCATTTACACTCATAGTTTGGTACACATGCCTAATGACAAAATCAACTGATTATATCATTAAGCCGTTTGCCTTTCGGGGTAGGCGTGAATTGCTCGGTTGGAAAGTAGTAATGTGTGGATGGGTATATAGGTATAGGGTAGATAGGTTTTCCGTCGCTAGTGAATAGGCTACCCAGATATATGTATTTGTCAACTTGCTCTAATCTCTCACCATTCAGGACAAATATATTATCTAAATATACTACGATTCTTTCTTTTCGGGAAATAAAATTATTAGTTTGGAAGATGTGAATTTCTGAGGTTTTTTTTAGCCTGAATTTAATGAACTCTAAGTTTTTCCAAGCGTGAAAAGGAAATTTATTCTTCTTTTTAAACTAATACTTATAATGTTTCTTTGTAGATCATTTTCGTGAGGTCTGCATCTGAAATTTTTATTTTTTATTCTTCGGACGCAGCGCCAGTCTTTCATGAACATAACATAATATTCAAATTTTACAATTGAAATTACAATTCAGTTTAACAATATTCCAGCGTCGAGACAACAAAGGAACAAAATGTTTTCAGTTGGCTTATTTTTAAAAGCTACAAGAATTTTCAAAATTTAGATGCTGTGATGGAATTTGGAGAAAGTAGAACAGCTCAATAATATTTGCCATTTAAGATCGAGAAATATTTGTATACAAAGCAGAAACTATTCTATGATTTACTAAAATAATCATACATATCAAATTTTAACTCAATTATAATATAATTTAGGTTGAGTAGTATATCGATTTTTTTAGGAGTGTATGTACTTAAAAATAAAGTAATGATGTCTTAAAATGTTTAAAAATCTCCCAAAATTCGCTATTAGGTTTTAAGCGCATACAAATTTAGATGCGTAAAAAATTAAAGTTGTACTGTTGAAAATGTTTGTAATTTTAATATAGATTTACTATACATTTGTATATTGAATCTAAAATCTAGGTCTATGAAATATTAATTAAGAGGCTGTGTATTTGAACAGATTTGGGTGCATCAAAGAACTTTCAACTTTCACGCACTGTGTTTTACTATACATGTATATGAATTCTACAAGATGATGTATATTAAATTAACTACACGTATATGCATATTGCTTCCATTACATTTATAGTAAAATCGCTATAGAAATTTCTAACAGTGTGAGTACGCAGTGATTAACGCGGCAAGCGTATATAGGAGCTTGAATAATGTTATCTAGCTCGACCGCTTTAAATCTCTTGATTTGTTAGTGTAAACATGTTTTTTTATAAATATTCGAAATCCACAAGGTAAGCACAACTCTTAATTAATGTAAAATCACTTAAACACATTGAAACTATTCGTTTATTTTAAATAAACCCAATATTTTAATTATATACATTATATTATATTATAATATATTATATTATATTATATAAATCCTTTCAATTGGAAATATGCAGATGATTCTTATAAAAATATATATTTTTTAATCGCATGATTCGTTAACAGCTTCGAATTCCTGGAGGCTTAAAAGGATGGTTTGATGCATTTTTCGCAAAACCTAATCCACTGACAGGAAGACATATCTGACCATGTTTGACAAATTATTTTTGTTGAGTTCATTCAGTGTAACTAACCTAACTAAGAAAGTGCCGATTAACCACTTGGGCAGTTCTTTTGCTTAAATAGAGACAAAAAGAAAATATGCGTGAAGTTAAAAATTCGAAGTGGATGGACTGCCGATACTGGTAAAAAATTTCTCTGCCGGCACCGGCAAAACAGTTCTCTGCCGGTAGCAGCAAAAATTTCTCCGCCGGTACCGGTAAAAAACATTTCCAGCATACCGAAGAGGCTGTAATAAATTCTAGAGTAAGATCATGTAATTTAAGGGTCATTTTGTCATATTTTGGCTTTTCACGTTTTATATGCAACTTTTGATCTATATATCGCACTTTATCGTCGATTATCAACTCAAGAATAACGATTAACGATTCATGGGAACGGGCAGGCACTTCCGTGTCTTCTGGTCCAAGAAGTAGTGTTGTTTAGACCCCTGCACCTATCCAACGTCTTGCGGGGGGAGGGAAAGCACCCTGGGTACTTGTCACAGAAATATTATTCGCCAAATCCCTACCCTTTTCAAATGTCTTGTGGCAGAGGAGGCACCTCTGACTGGTCACAGAAATAATGTTATTCACGCCCCTACCCGATTTGAACACTTCGTGAGGGCGGGAATGCACCCCTGTGACTGGTCACAGAAATAATGTTAGTCAAACCGCTACTCCTTTCCAACATCTCGTAGGGACGGGAAGTCACCCTTTCACTGTTCACAAAAATAATGTTGGTAACACCCTTACCCCTTTCCAATCTCTAGTGCAGCCGGAAAGGCACCCCTCTCTAACTACCTACCTCTTTTTAACGTCTCGTGGAAGGCGTGAGGACACCTCTGTGACAGGTCACAGAAATAATGATAGTCAAACCCTTACCCTTTTCTAACACTTCGTGGAAGCAGGAAGGCACCTCTGTGACTGGCCACGGAAATGATGTTGGATACAACCCCACCCCTTTCTAACGTCTCTTGGGGGAGGGAAGGCACCCTGTGACTGGTCACAGAATTAATTTTGGTCACACGCCCACCCCTTTTCAACGCCTGGAATCGGACGGGAGGGCACCCCTGTGTCTGGTCACAGAAATAATATTGGCCACAGTTCTACCCCTTTCCTATTTTCCTAATATATAACAAAATATATAATGAAAATTCAACATTATACAATAATTTTTTATGTACGAGGGCTGTTTGATAAGTCAGTGACTTTTTGACTAAAAGATTTTTTTCCGGCAAATGAGCATTTTACTCCTCAACATAATCTCCTCTTAGCTCGATACATTTTGTCCAGCATTTTTCCAATTTTTTTATTTCTTCCAAATAACATGTTTTCTCAAGGCCCTCAAAATAGGCGTTTGTTTCGGTGATGACCTCTTCATTCGACCCAAATCTCTTACCGCCCGGCCATTTCTTCGGGTTTGGAAACAGAAAATAGTTGCAGGGTGCTAAATCTGGAAAATATGCTGGATGAGGTAGCAGTTCGTAGCACAATTCATGGATTTTTGCCATCATGACTACACACGTGTACACCCTTGAATTGTCCTGATGGAACAGCACCTTTTTCTTTGACAAATGCGGTCGTTTTTGTCTTAACTCAATATCGAATCTGTCCAAAAGCTCTGAATAATATTGGCTGTTGATCGTTTTACGCTTCTGAAGGTAATCGATGTGAGTGATACCACGTGCATTCCAAAAAACTGTGGCCGTGACCTTGTTGGCCGACAGACCCACCTTGGCCTTCTTTGGTACACGTTAACCCGGAGAAACCCACTTTTTCATTGTTCTTCGATCTCTGGTGTGTCGTGGTGGATCCATGTTTCGTCCACGGTTAGGAAACGTTGCAAAAACTCGTTCGGATTACAACTGAACATCGCCAAATACTCCTTTGAAGTGGTCAAACAGTTGCGCTTATGGTCGAATGTGAGCAATCGCGGCACCAATCTCGCGGATAGTTTTTTCATGTCCAAATATGCATGTAAAATTTGATGTACCCGCTTAGTTACAATGCCTACAGCATCAGCCAACTCACGCACTTTCACTCTCCTATCGTCCAATATCATTCCATGGATTTTATCGACGATTTTTGGCATATTGACCTCTTTTGGGCGACTTGAACGTTCGGCGTCACTTATGCTGGTACGAGCACAACGGAACTAAGTAAACCATTTTTTATCCATTCAAATTGATGGTGCAGAGTTTCCATAGTATTAATCAAGCCTTTCCTTGGTTTCAGTGATGGTTTTTTAAGCAAAAAAGAATGCTTAATCAGCACACGAAATTTACTTTTTTCCATTTTCTTTAACATTCACGAGGTTCTTCGCTTTCAATGGCCATTCAACACAAAATAAATAACTCAGTTTGCTCAAAATGTAACAGTAGTCTATTCATAGATGGCGCTGACGGGATCAGTGGTGCATTTTAAGTTACTGCGCAAAAAAATTCAAAAAGTCACTGACTTATCAAACAGTCCTCGTAATAATGTACCGGCAGAGAACGTTTTTGCCGGTACCGGCACAGCACCCACTATTTTTGAAAAAGTGCACCGAGTAACAAAAAGTACTTCAATAATCATAAATAAAAGATAAACAAATATTATTCACTCAGTTACAAACTTTGAGTGCAAATCAGAAACCTGCAAAGAAATGTATTTCGATCAAATCTGTTCAAATTATGTAGTCATATTTTTTTAATGTCGAAATCAATTTTTCTTTATCTAAGACATTTTTTCATCAATATGTCAAAAAAGTTAACCCATTCATACTGAATATTGTTCCAAATGTTGTGATGAAAAGCTTTGAGAATTTTTTTTTTGGCAAAGTCTGATAAATTCAAGTGACCTACTCCACACAGTGACCTACTTTTGCATAGTATACTTCATAGTATACTCTACGCTCTGAATCATCACTAATAAAAGTATCTCCGCTATTTAAAACATAAAATAATATGAAAATCAACTTATTTATAAAAAGGTAACATTTTTTAGAACCGAGCCAACGACTGCAATGACTTACCACGCCAATGAGGCAAAGGAGAGTGGGTACAAATTTCATTAAGAGAAGCGTATTGCCAGCTGGGTCAGCCTGCTAGAGGAAAGAAATGAATGAATTTATAGTTTTTAATATTTGTCCATTGTGTCACGTTGAGGGGTTTGGGTGCAATGTAGCTCGAATGGCTGCGGAAGATGGCAAGCTATGCACCTGGCGGAATTCGTCTCTTCCACCTTCTTTCGCTGCTGTTTGCGCTTTTCTTAAAAGTATCTTTTACTTTCTGCTCGCCGGATACGAGATTATTACCAGTAAACATATATATTCTTTCTTTCTGCAGAATATACCCCCCACTGTCATCAACACCCAGCCAAGAAGAAATAATGGATACGGATTGGGGCGAATTAACATTTTTGAATGCGCGTGAAGCCCGTTTTCTGATCCACTTGAACGAATAGAGACACATTTAGATGAATTGAGACAGCGCGAGTTGTATGCGTGTGAATTCATATGAATGCGTGGTCAAGGTTAATTAAAATAAAATTAGTAAAAAGTGCTTGCGTCGTGACTTGAACCAGTGATTCTTCGTGTATCAGTCAACAGTGTCCCCACTGAGCTACATGACAATTTACTAAACATTTACAATAAATTATATATGCCCTGCACGTTGGTTTTCCTGTTACGGATTAAATTGTATGAATCAACACTTGCTGAAATTCGCCCTGACGAATTGGGGCAAATTCGAGTGTGTATTTTACTCTCACGAATTCAGACGCATTGACCAATGTTGAAGCGTTTGCGTGCTGACGCATTGAACTGAATTCGCTGATATCCATATTTTACACCTTATTTGTACGTATAGAAAGATTCAAAATTGAAATACCGTTTTCAAGAATTTACAGACATTGGCAAACTGGTCTAATGCGTCATTGTCTCAAAGCGGTATTTGCGGGTTGTCCTTATCTTCTCCATTCAATTCGTATTAATACTTTCTTTTTTGCTGTACAGGTTCTCGACGTAAAATGCCTGGCGCCATCTTCACTGGTATTGTTGTAAATTAAGCTGCCGGAAACTCTTTGTAATACTGAAATGTTCTATGCGGCCGCTCAAGAAACTATAACTTCTAAACTCAAAATTTTAACTGAGAATAAATCCAGTTTGTAATCTAAAAGTATAATTTCAGTTTTTAAAATGTCACTTCATGTTACAAAAGTAACAGGATTATAATTTGAATCTAATGTGAATACAGAATAAAGGATCTATTCTTCAGTTATTTAAGGTAAAATGACAAAATAAATCTGCTCTCAAGTTAAAATTTGAATTAGCTGTAAAATATATTACAGCTGGTAAAAATTCTTTTTGTGGGCTTGTTACAGGGTTGTACGCAACAAGTATGGTAACTGAGGGTTAACTTGTGTTCGAACTTTTAATGTGACACTAGCGAAACCAGGAAAGTCTGCTTCAAACGACGTGGGGAGATATACGTAGTAAATCCAGATAGAAGTTGTTCGACCATAGAAGACATAAAGTTTCTCCAGGTCAATTTTCTTATTCTTGACGTCGTTTTCAGTTATGTAGTTAGGTTTTACAAGTTCAATATTTCTAATTTTTAAATTAAAAATCGAATGAAAATGTTATAAGTATTACTGGGAAGAATCCACAACTCTAAATTTTGTATCAAATAATATAGAGTAGTAGAACTGAAGGTCAGAGTCCTCACATGAGCCATATGTTCAACATTATTCTTTTAATGAATAGTTTAATGCACAATATTTCAACGCTCCAGATAATATTGCCAATATTTTCTATAATATTATTCACATATGATTTTACTTGAGAAACGAATTCACGGAGTAAAAATAAATACTATGTAAAAAATTACATAAGACACCTTTGGTTGACCACGAAAATCTTTCGTTCGGCCTATCACACTCGAGATCCACAAGGGAGAGTCTAAATACGGGGTACTCCAATTTTTATTCGCGCCGCTGTACCGGAACTAGGTAACCTTTTATGGATTTTTGTTGGCTTGAGTTGGCGCGATTTCCAAATCACAATTTTATTTGAAACAGGATTTACTACAAAATAGAGACACCACTCATCACACGAACATTATAAATGATTGCGAAGTTTAGTTATTAAGGTTAGGGAAGAATAATATTTGATTCGAAACACATATACTTCAAAAATTTCATAAAAAAAAGAATTATTAAAAAATAACACTGTTGAAACTTTTCGCACCCCATGAAAATGTCAAAGTTTCGGTACAGCGACTAGCGACTAGCGACATCCAGTGAAGTTTCGATACCATTTTTCTGTTCTGTTGATTCTGTTGTTTTAAATACGTGCTCTCCGTGAAATTAGTACTAGAACACAACCTCTAAACGTCATTTCTTTCATACCGAAACAAAGAATTACAGAAAAATGATCTATAAACCCTTAGATTAGCCGGGTGACCAAACATAAGACTTTACTGAAGAAGCGAATTTAGCATTTCGGTCAGTGCATAAAATTTCCAACAACGCACTTTGATATTGTTATTATGACGCAATATAGGGCTCCAGAATTCACAAAACAGCACAGTAGGACTCGTCGGATCGGGACGGCCCGGGTCTCCATTTTCAATCAGGCGAGGCCCTAATATTTGACCGGCTGTTAGAGGCCGGTGAATTTTCATGCACAGCACTGACTACCATCGCATGACGCCTGCCGCGTCTTTGCGCGCGTGCGCCTACTTATCACGGTCAGTGGGGGAGGTAATAAGTGGGGACTACTTCCCTACGAGGATTTCGATGCGGCGAGTCCCGATGCGACAGGTCCTACTGTATCTCCTTCCACAAAAAGCAAGAAAATCTTTTTATTTCCACCATAGTAGTGAAAATGAAGCTCAGAGCTGACTCGTGAGTTAAGCATTCATAAATTGGCTACTAATTCAGGTTTGTGATTTATAGCAAATTAAAACTAATACCATAAACAGCATTTTTGTCTCATATTATGTAACGCTAACATTCTTATTATGTATTCCTCAGGAAGTTACTGACGCGTGGCCGATCTATTGTGCGACTAAGTCATAGTCTTTTTATGAATAATGGAATTGTTTATATCATGAACGACGAAGTGATGAAAAACTCTGTCGTTCAAGGAATTTCATCTTTGCTTGAAAAAAAAATGTAGCCTTCGAAAGGTGGTTTAAAGGCCCAATTAACAGAACAATTTTTTAGACTGTTTTCTGTTACAGCTTTCTAAACATCAGAGAGATGTGGGTTACTGAATCAAATCAGTAAGACTTTTCACTGATTCACAGTGAAAGAGCACTGACTAACAGTGGCAATTCTACTGTCAGCCAGTGAAAATCCTGTCTGATTTGAATCAGTGTGCTATTTCTAGTTTTTCAGTCTGTGAAATCTTACTGAATTAGAAGTGAGAGAACACACAAAAAAAATCAGTTGACTAGCATAATTTTAGTAAACTTAACTAAAAACCTAGACAAATCAACTAGATTTTCAGTCAACTCAAACAAAAAAATAAAATGAAAGCCCTAACCTTTAATCTTTTTTCAATATCAATATTTCTACTGAATTGAGAAAAAATCTTCAGTTAAGACTAATTCTCAGCTGTATATATAGGGGAAAATAGTACGAGGTGGATACCAGTATGAACTGAATAATGCGGCAAAAGTGACTGACTTTTATAGAAAACGATGTAATCAGCCTTTTTATGACTTACTAAATATTTTTGAATTGCAAAATGTGCTTTTCAAATGGCGATACAAATTTTGGCCGCTAGAAGATGATCATTTTTTAAGGAATTAGATTGCTTTTACAATTCTTTCACTGGTTTCCTCGATTCGTCAAACTCTCGGGTTAAGAACCGTCTGATGATTAATTCTCTTAATTTTCATCGGAAATGTATTTTACGTGTTTCTCATAAAAAGTATCATTCGGGAAGAGGTGAATAAATTGTTGTCAGGTTAGGCTTGGGTATGAAATGGTTTCAAAGTTATTTTTCTGCTTTTAAGTTACAAGTACAATTAAGTTAGTGCTGCAAACCAAACAACTTTTGGATAAATAAGTTATTTCAACTTATACAATTTTTATAATATGTTAAAAAGAATCATTGTATACATAAAAAACCAGTTTTTGAATAACTGTTTTTGATTATTGTTTCATGAATTTATACACAATGTCCGTCGACAACTTCGTACCATATAAATAAAAATGGAACATGTTAATAAGTATAAAATATAGGCCAAAGGGCTAATTTAATTCTTGTGGTGATGTTCCTATGCAGAAATCGAAACAGGGATCTGGCCGAGACCCGACCGGATAGCCTTATAATTAGCCGGGCTCCGGCCAGAGAAATTGTCCGGGATCCGGCTGGAAAGAACACGGTAAACTGGTCGGATTCCGGCTTCTTTACCTGCTGTGACTCGATCTGATAACCCGGCCACAGAATGGTTAAAAATGTTGCTTCAGGCGAGAAACTGGTAACTTTATTTGATTTTTAAAGCTTATCGTAAGAAATACGGTGATTTCTAAAAGTCAAATCAAGGCGAAAAATTCTAGCCAAGAGATGGGAGATGGAATAGATATAGAGAGATGGAGTAAAGTTTTAATCATTGAAGCTAAAATGTCCTAGCAATTTTCTTAGGGTTAAAGCCACGTGATGCTTCGATATTAGGAAGGAAGAAAGGAGAAAGTGAATATACAGTATTATACTTTAATTAAAAATAATTATTATTTGCATACTAAGTGCGGTTTTTAAATTGATTACTGAAATTAGGTTGATTTCAATTACGGATCACGATTTTATTTGAAACTTACTAAGTATCAACGCAGACGCCAGGTGCGCATGCAGAAAAAAGAACCTTATATTTGACTGAAAACCAAGTTAAATATACTAAACTTCTAAGTACGTACATGGACAACACACCAGTCTAGTCAGTGATACAAGAATAGGCAACAAAATGTGACTGTCGTTAATGGTTACCAGTACCAATTCTTAAGTGACGCTGACTTGCGGATCAGTAGATTTTATCAAACCAGTCACTGTTCTGCACTATCCCTCGATCCTGCAATTTAACTGTATATACTATAGCTCAGACGAAACTATGAACTGTAAAAAAATATTGCTAAACGATAATAATTAATTAAATAAACGCCGAGGATGAATGTGGAAACTCGATGCTATCAAATGTCTACATCTAAACTCATCTGTGGGTAACCGGCTAAGCTTCGGAGTTCTGATTTTCTGCAGTTTTCCACTTCTTTGGCCAAATTTTCATGCGAAGGCGAGCGCTTCTGATAAACATCCTACTGCAGACGGCAGAGGATTTTAGAAATTGAAAACCATATAGGATTGAGTACATCAGGAATTTGCGTGGAGGCTTATTATGAGAGTTGGGGTAATGGGGGATTCGGGAAGGATGTGAGCTAATTATTTATTTTTGATGATCTCATGTGAAAGGAGGATTTTAGATATGTCTAATTCCAAAAGTGGTATACATGGAGTAAAAAACTAAGGTATAAACCAAAAATAATACATTTCCATTGAAACTCAAAAACCCTATAATATTCCTATATAATGCCACTAAAGAAGCGGAAGTTATTTCGGTCGCTTAGAGGGTGGATACTAAGTGATTTGGCAATTTTTGGAATCTTGCCGAAGACATAGAATTGCGTCTGGGTCTGGTCTAGATTCGACGCAAAGTGATTTCCCTCGTTTTCGTAATCCAGGGGTTATTGATCGATTTTATCCCCATGGCATCGACTCGTGAACGAATCGAGCGTGGTATATATGTGTACAGAGGATATAAGGGTAAAGCTAAAGGGTGGGGAGGATAAATAGAGTGAACCTAGTAGAGAACGTAGGCACGATCGTCGCGTCGGCCCGATGCGGTGTCTGGTCCCAACGTGTGAATACCGTGAGTCCGGAATAAGGGGTGGATATCAGGGGTTTTAACATGAATAGGCACCCCACATGAATACGAACGAACCTACCTTCAAGTTATCCAGTACCGACCTAGTCAGATGGGTTACGTTCGTATAGTAAGTGCCGGAGATATACATTTTTCAGGCAGAGGGCCAGCCAACGCCTCGGATTGCCTCGCCTCTTCCATGTCCGGTGTCCACTACGATTCATTATCTCTCTATTCATCGACATAACGGATGTCCTGCACTCCGCTTAACTCTTGAAACCCACTAGGAGCACTTCAAAATTTCCACCCTGAACGGCGCTGTTAAGAAATCCTGCAACTGGTCTTTCACTTTCATTCGATCCATTTTTATTTTCCTTTCATGCAAAGTCAGAAGTTGTCCAGCAATCAGGAAGGTTTTTAAGTTTCAAATAGGTAGAGCTCGTCTTTGTGATAAAACGGCTCATTCAATGGTCCAGATGCAGATTGCATATTTGCTAGAAATGATTACTATGCGTCGCGGAATATTTTTGAAAAAAAAATGAAAATTAAGATCAGGGCGTCTAGATGTGTATGAAAAATAACATTTTCTATGTTATATTGGTGTTTTTTTATTATTAATGATTGAAACGGGAAAGAAATGAGGAAATTTCCTTTTTTAAACTACCGTGCTGAAATCTTTTCTTTCAGATTCTTTTAGATTTCACATTACATTTAGATTAGAAATCTTTTAGATTGTCTTCGAAGATGGCTCAAATTGAAGCGCTTGGAATGACGACGTAGATTAAAAAAAAATACATTTGCTATGTTCAGGCGCCTTTTTTGTAAAGAGAAGTTAAAAATATTTTAAAAATAATGAAATTTCGTATTTTGTTATACCTACCAATCTATAGAACTCTTCCTAATTACCCAAAAACGATCGTTTTTAAATCATATATTATAAGATTAAGATCAGTAAATATGCGTACACGCTTTTTTCAATATGTGCGTTCGACTCCATATATAGATAGAGCCTTTCTTCGAAAGTACAGAAGTATTGTATTCTTTATACAAACCTACTGACTTAAAATACATTAGAATTTTATGTTTAATGATACTAATACGAACGAGTCAGGCCATGGCAAGAATTTAAGAAATCAGAATCTATCAAAATTTAAAAGGTGGTTGACACTTAACCTGTTAGTGTATAAATTCTTTCCAGAAAACAACTTTTATTTCACTCCCTACATATTCTTCTGAGCCCAAATATAAAAAGCTACAGATTACACAGCCACATAAAAAAAATATTTTTTTCTGGCCTGGGGGTTGGACCACATTCATTCTATGTTTTTAGGGTCGCTGAAACCGATTCGGAAGTCCATTTTACCCCATCACGTCAGGTTTTTGACGTAACCTGAAAATGCCTTCACAGCCACACAAAAATAAAAAATAATTCTGGCCTGGGTTCAAGCCATTTTTACTATATGTTTTTGGGATCGCTGAGACCAAATCCGAATTCAATTTCACCCCATCATGTCAGGTTTTTGACATAACCTTAAAAAAATATTATAATCCGAGATAATTGGTCCGTTATAGTTCAAAAAAAGAGAATGACTAAAATTCGATATACCTCTCATTTGTTATTCGCTTTTTATCATTTTTAAGATTATGTGGTTATTCGAATTTCAGGTTATAGGGTAACGAGGTTATGGGGGACAGGGCTGAAGGAGTCGAATGTTCAGTTCAGAGATGATAAGGTTCAATATATTAGGTACAACGGGCTAATTGGACTCGGATTATAATATTTTTCTAAGGTTATGTCAAAAACCTGACATAATGGGGTGAAATTGACTTCGGATTTGGTCTCAGCGACCCCAAAAACATGAAGTAAAAATGGCCTGACCCCAGGCCAGAATTATTTTTTATTTTTGTGTGGCTGTAATGACTTTTTCAGGTTATGCCAAAAACCTGAAGTGATGGGGTAGAATGGACTTCGGATCCGTTTTCAGCGACCCCAAAATCATATAATAAACACGGTCTGACCCCGAGGCCAGAAAAAATAATTATTTTCGTGTGGCTGCGTTATTTTAGAAAATTATTCTTTTTAATTATTTAAAGTTTCAGAAATAATATCTTTTTCGTATTGTCGCTTTAGGTGTGAAATCCTATTCAGGAAAATGCTGCAACATTAATCAAATCGTTTGATTTGAGCCTAAAAACTTGTAGTTTGGCATTTGAAGACAGTAAAAAAAAGTTTAAATCCAATAATGCAATACGTACTAAATTTTATTTAAAAAAAAAGATCACGTGAATAATTTATTTAAAAGATAAAAGTTTGAAACTCTTTTTATATCGTAATAAATAACTTGATTATTTAATCATTTCATGACCGACCTTAAACAAAATTTAGCGTTTCTTTTGAGGGAACCTGTACGAGCCTCCCACAAGGTTATACACAACCTAGTACCCTCCACGTCGTAACATGGCGTTATAAAAACTCCATAAAAGCTCGTTCCTAAGGCAATACCCGAGAGTCGGCCTCCTAGCTGTGGCTTAACCGCCATCAGATATTATATATTTTCATAATATTTTACACCCCAGGAACGTATCCCGTTCAACAACCTGAAATAAATCGCTCTGTTTCGCAAAGTGCACACTATGAGTGTTTACTTCCCTATTTACTTATGAAGTGCCATTCACATTATATATGTATGTTGTGGTTCTTAGAGCTGAATATGTATGCAAATCTTTATTTTTAAGGGTCAAATTTTTATCGCGACCCTTTTTTAACGACATTATAGTAAAAATTCAGACTATGCTTACATTGAAAGTGCATATTGGACAAGTATGGGTATCGGGGTTTTCATAAAAGGACACTTTATATTTAATGATTTTAAAGTTTTATTTGCACAGTTTATTCAACTTCAAAAAATTATAAACATAGTTTGAATAATAAAAAAAATTACGCTTTTCTGCTACCTATACCCATAAATTAGAACAAAAATGTTAGGTAAAATTTAGACATTCTTCTGAAGAATTGGGGCTTATTTGCAATTTAAGTGATCTTTAATATATTATATTGTTTGAATCATTTAAACTATCATGTCTTATATTAATAATTCCCCTTTTTATGCTTCTAGTTTCAAATATTTTGATCACACCGTTCAATTGGAAATTGTTTAGGTTACGAATGTAAATTTTGTATTTGATTATAATAATGCACAATAAAAATACACAATTTTATAAATTTTATAACCTTGCACACAAAAAATTGGGAAATTTATAAAACTATACTTTCACCCCAGCGGAATTCATTATAAAGGTAAACGAAAATTGACCTATACTGAATGTATTTTTAGTTATCTCGTCGTATTATTTCAACCATAATTTTGCGAATACGTAATTGTTCACAAAAATGTATTATTGTCCAAATATAAGTTCTGGGATAAATACTGGTCTATTGACATTAAAATAACAGAAAACTATTGTAAATAATAAGATCATATACTTTTTTAATACAATAATTTATAACCATATTTTTAAGAAAAAAATGTTGGAAAGTTTACGCTAAGGTAATCTTTGCCCCAAAATATACTCGAAGTTAGGTATTTTGAAAATACCTAACCTGAAATAATATTATTATTTATTATTTGTTACTTGTATGCATTCGTAGAGAACTTGAATGACCTCTGATATCACACGTCATCTCAGACAATAAAAACTAGTAGAAATCACGTATTTTCAAGAATTTTCACGCGTGCTTTCTTTCAATCGTTGCACTCAACAAAATTTCTGGTTGAATCAACCAGAATTCTGGTTAAATATGCCCTTACTATTTTTTCTGGTTAGACTAACTAGAATTATGGTTGAATTAACCAGGATGCCGTTTAACTTAACCAGAAATTCTGTTTAATTCAACCATTATTCTGATTAGTCTAACCAGAAAGAATAGTGAGGGCATATTTAACCAGAATTCTGGTTCATTTAACCAGTCATTTTTTTGAGTGTAATTATATAAAGAATCAACATAAGTTTTTGACAAAAAATTCGAAATTCACAATATTGATGCATGGTAAAAATTATTTATTTGAAGAAATTTGTCTTTAAAAATGACTATTATAATGCTTTATAAAAAGAATATATAATTTTTATGAATAAATATATTTCCTTAATATTTTTTATACTTCTTTCACAAGCAGACGTATTGTCAATGGGCAGCCACTTTTCAAAAGGGTTTTGAGATTATTCTAAACAAAAATGGACGAAATTATTAGTACCTTCATATAAAAAAAACGGACTTCCAAATGGCGAAGAATATTGCTTTTTTCAATGAGCATTAGCGTATGAATCTCTGTATGATTATTATAATGTAATGTAAGAGAAGCGACGTGAAAAAACTCGAGGAAAAACAACTTTTATTGTTCCAATCATGTTCTATTGGACTACAATTTTAGAGGCACTTTCTTTCATATTTCTACGTTCTTAAAGAGCTTTGAATAAGAAATTTTTATTTTTACGAGCATGTCATTCAAGAACGTTTTATCTTGGAATGGTTCCAACCTAATCACTTGCAGTCATTTGAAAAATAATGCAATCGTGCAATAATCAGTATATATACCGAAATTGGAAGTGATGTGCCGCTATCGAATTTTTTGCCATACAATATTCCTCTAAAGGGGAGTATGAAATGTAATCATATTTTCAATTTCGATTCTTACACTCTCGGAGACTGAAAATCACAAAACATATAATAATAACGTTAGCAACCGGTTAATGGTGTAGATTGTATAAAACAAGATTTGTTGATCACACAGCCACACATAAAATAATAAGTGCTCTACATCAGAAAGAAGACCGTCATTTTTAATTTCGAGGAGCTGAAAACGAATCTGACGTCCAAATTGCTTGAATAAAAAAGTAGTGTTTAACAGGGATGTGACAGATAAACAACGGGCAAGCCTTCCTCTGTAACTTTTTCGAAAATATGGTTTTGCGCGGGCATATCTTCCCATATTTGTAATATTTCTCCAGGCATCACTTCCACAGCGAAATATTGCGTTTTGCTCACAGTGGAATCAATGAGCAAGTCTTCACCCCCCGGAACTCTTTGAATGGGCAGAGAGAGTAACCGAACTCATACCCATCGGAAAGGTCTGCCATTTCCAGGAAAGAGGCAGATAGGTTGTGACCAAACAGTTGATATCTGCTAAGAATTGAAATGTTACAACCGTTAAAACCTGCAATTCTGTAGCAAATGATTTTCAAATAAAAAATTATGGAACTGTTCGATCTCAGCAACTGCAGGCGTATAAACCTTTTCGTAAAAAGATTAAAACTATCATTTTCTACAAGTATCTAGTAAACTGCTGGAGATAGGAAAAAACTGACATCAATTTCAGATTCATCATCCAAAAAACATCATTATTGGAGGTAAACAAAATTATAATTAAATAAAAAATTGAAACCATAAAGATGAATAATATATACATTCTGTACAATTCAAAGCGGATCAGTGCTGATCGCCCTCGGGCGAGACTTGGAAACTGTCTTGAACATACCTTGACTATGTCTTAATTGGGGGGTAATTGAAGAATTAGCCGAGTCGTAATACTTAAGCTCAGGAATATAAGTAAGAGATGACTGGGGAAGAGATACCTGCTGATGCCACTGTGTGCAGGACTCAAGATTTCGCTCAGGAAGAGATGTATACGAAAAGCTTGTCCGTCGATATCACTGTGTGCAGGACTTTATATTTTTCTAGGGAAGAATTTCCCGTCCATGCCATTGTGTGTAGGACTTAATAGTTTGCTGGGAAAAAGATGTCCGGGAAAGACCTGCCCGAATGCCACTGTGTGTAGGACTGAATATTTCGCTGGAGAAGACATGGCTGGGGAAGATTTGCAAATCCATGATATTATATGGGGAAGAGCTGCCCGATAAAACTTTGAGCCGATATCTATATTATACCGTAGGTAAGAGATGCCCCCGTAAATACTCAACCCGAGAAGATTCTCACGCTTAGGGGAAGAGATAACCTAAGAAGACATGCCCATGGATGTCTTGACATCAATGAGGAGAAGAAATGCCTGGGAAAGTCATTATCTGTGGAAGTGTGATGCCCGGAAAAGACGGCATTTTCAAAAAAATACGGAGGAAGATTCCTCCATTGTAGGCTTGTCACATCATTGTTAAACACTGAGACTTTGTGCCATTTAAGGAGTATTTGAGCCTTCGAAAGTTCTATACTTGTTTAATTTTATTCATCACGCGAAATTTCTTCTTAAAATGCACCAAGGTAACCTTACCGTTTCTTTCAGTGCTTTTAAAGTGCAAGGCTTGGGATATCATAGCAAATTGCAGATAAATGTCGAAAAGGCAACATTTTTCGTAACTAAAAAAACTGAAACAAAATCGAGCACTTTGTACATTAGATTAGTTTTCAGTTCGTCAAAATACAGTGGTAAATGGCGATCTCATTTCTGTTTTAGCGTGCTTATTTTTGTTGTGTCTGGCTGTGTTATTTTACAACTTCTCGAAGAATTTCCTTTTTTTCATTATTCTTATTATATCAACAACAACAATAACTATTCCACAATCGGAAATGGAAACCAGTGAAGATATTTCAATAATATTTTTGTTCTGATGACATTTTTGTTAGTCGGAGAGTAATTGGTTTCCAAGAAGCAAAAAAGTTTCGCCTGTAACGAATTTCGGTATCCAATATTCGAGGCTTCTACACTCTACAGTACTTGCATGTAAACAAGAGGACAGGCTAGAACTGTTTCCGTTCAATCTAAACCGGGCGACCCGTAGAAAGAGGTAGGTTAACGGTTGAGAGTGGAAGGAGGCTTGGGATAGAAACAGGAGCGTTGAAACGAGATCGAAAAAGATTTCAGAGTTTGAAGCTGATGCTTTCGTAGGTGCGAGATACAGTACAAAGAATGGCGGATGAGAGAAGGGTGTAGGTGGGCAGTCATAAACGACGTGAATCAGAAGAAAAACTGCTAAACGAAAATGCCCGGCCGGAAGGATCGGTCCGTGCGATCTAATGGGAAAAATAATGGATTTTCGGCAATAAAGATCTTTCGGGAAGATCGGGCCGTCTACCTTCTATCCGGTTACCGT
This sequence comes from Andricus grossulariae, assembly GCA_011634705.1. Taxonomy (NCBI): domain Eukaryota; kingdom Metazoa; phylum Arthropoda; class Insecta; order Hymenoptera; family Cynipidae; genus Andricus; species Andricus grossulariae. The sequence goes on from JAABKJ010007545.1 coordinate 7,448,109, forward strand.
ATCTGCCACTATTCCGTTCTTCCTGTCGTCGAAACCTTGGGAGTTGGTCCGCTCAAAATGAATATCAGAGGGTCACTCGTAAGAGGGAACCTTCGACCTTCTAACCCTGCCTTACATCACTTCCGAGAGATTATCTGAGCTTCCTCGAACTAATTGATTTTTCGACAATTTTATGCAGTCCTCGAACCGCTGTCCGTCGGCTTACCGTCCACTGTCACGCTATCAAGGAATTGAGGAGGTTATGAAAGGCGCTTAGTGGATATTGTATGTACATTGTACGAAGACGAGCGCATGCTGTTTTTATTCGCGGTATCAAAAAAGGAAGATAACTTTGGCACCCTTTGCACGCGAAACATTCACGGTCTCGAAAATCCTCAGAGAATCTGAAATTGCATGCTGCCACTCGAGCCCAACGCTCACATTTTTCCTACTATGTTAGGTCTTTGCCTCATGGAAGGGTATATCTGCTTATAAGCGTTTCATGCGATATCGTTGAAATAGAAGTTCCATTTTCACTCAGGGGGAGTTATGAAATACTTTTAAGATAAAAAATTCCAACGAAGCGTATGTGACAAAACTAGCATATACTAAATAAACAATTAATAGTAATCTGAAGCACACAGATAATTGAGTATATCAGCTGAGGTGAATCGACGTACACACATGGATACCCTGGAATAACTGAGATTCAGGCAAATCAGAATCGTTTATGTTATAAAAAAATAAAATTTATGAAATATTGCATTATTACATACTCTTTAAGGTATGCTATAAATTTAAGAACGTTTCCACGTAAAGGGAAATAAGCGCGATGGATAGAAAATTGATAATATTTATGTTTTTTTTTCTTTTTGCAATCTTCTGCCAAAAATATCTTCTTCCTTTTTTGGGGAATGAAGTTCAATTGTTAGATTTAATCTTCCTAAAGTCAAGGAGTCATAAATTTCTGTGATTTAGGGAAAAATCGTAACCCCGCATAATCTGCAGAGCTAAATATTTTTGTTATCAGCGAACACTCACAGATATATTTATATGATTTCGAAGAGATAAATAGCTCAATCTCACAAAAACGAAAAACAACGTCTCTGCAGGATGATTGTTTTGTGCTCACTCTCTAAAATTGTATGCAAACTCTTGAAGCAGAGAATAATAAATATGCGACTCTATGGTACAATCATAGGAAAACAAAAATGGAAATCTTTGGCTAAGTGTGGACAGAGGTGAGGTGGTGTGGAGCATTCCGACATACGCTCCTTCGGCTTATATCCCTGGAACGAACAGCCGACTGAATTCGAAAGACACCGAGTTTAGCTGAGTGCTGGTCGCGAACAGAGTCAGAAATCTCGGAACTCTCGGCAATCTGAACGAAATCTTGGAAGTCTTTATTACATGGAGAAATCCAAACACCATTGACTCTTGCGTTTGACACGCCTCATGGGCGTTTTTCGTGAAAAAAACGTCTTGCTGCTTACGCACGTTTCATTAGTCTCCAATGCGTCTACGCATTGATAGTTAATGCGTACGCGGCACTCAAAAATTTCCAAAACAATAAAGAATCGCGTCGTCGCACATGAGAGTTTCATGTCAAAAATATCTACAACCGCTGCGCGCATACTAATGAGTGTTCCGGTCTTTGAAAAATCGTGTAGAGCTCAATTTTAAAAGTGAAACAAAATAAGAGTAGCTGACAGACATGAAAAATATGAAAAATCAAAGACAAATATTAGAAGAAACTATTTTAAGATCAGTATACCTTTCCGCTCGAGTATTTAATTGTTTAAAACTGTTAAAAACTATATTTTGAAACAGTTATAATCCATTAAATATAATGAATGATTCAAATAAAAACGATTTGAAGCAATTATGTGAAATACTTGTAGACAGCTATTAATATATTAATAGCTGTCTACAAGTATTCTACATAATTGCTTAAAATTTTGTTTATTGGCTTGAAAATGTATTTGACTATTCTAAACAGGATCAAACTGTAAAAATGTTACTGTTTAACTTTTTGAATTCTTTTCAAACGGTTTTAGTAATACTTTTTAATCCTTTTACACTGTTTTGATTTATTCCGAACTATTCCAGCTGTTTTCAAGTGTTTTATATAGTCCAGAACTATTTCGAACTGTTTTTGTTTGTTTTAAAATGTCTTGAACTGCCTCAGAACTATTTTTTAACATACTCAGTATTGCACAATATCAAAATTTAGTGTACTACACGAGGATTTTGTCCATAAATGACACCTGAAACCGCAGAACTTTATGGTGTAGTAATTTTTGCTACAAAATTCTTCAAAGTGTAATATAAATCAGATATTTCGATATAATGGGCGATATTGATGCGCGCACCACACTTGCTTATGTGTGCGCAGCGGCTGTAAATATTTTGCGCTCTAAAGTTTCATGCGCGTCGGCGTGATTCGTTCTTGTTTCGGACAGCAATGAGCGCCGCTTACGTCTTTATGTTTACAAGTTACTTTTGTCACGCAGGTTTGCCTATTGTCCTATATTGTAATATCTTCTGATGATGACTGTCAACGAACAGTCGAAACGTCTTCCTGCTGACCAGTAATCAACACGTTTCTACTTATTTACATCTTTCGCTCTATATTTTGGCCCTGTTCAACAACATACCATCTTATATATTTGGAAACTTGAGTTTAACTCTTTGCCAAATTTAGAAAAGTGTCCCTAAAACTTTAGGAAAATCATAAAATCAAGAAAAAGTCTTACTCTTTAGACCTAAATTACGAGTACTATTAACCCTTAGTAACCACACCTCTACTCAGCATACGCAGTAACCACTCTAGTGCAATTTGGGATTTTCAATCTTCGAAGTTACATACCCACTTGAAAAAGTGGACGAACAATAGGACGTAAAAAAGTACGTATAAAAGGATGCTCAAAAGTACTTATGAAAGGACGTACCAAAGGACGTACAAAAGGACGTACTAAAGGACGTCCCGAATTGGGATACAAAATGACGTACTTTGGTACGTCCTTTTATACGTCGTTGGTACATCCTTTAGTACGTTCTTTGGTACCTCGTTTCTGACGTCATTTCCTATTTGAAGAAAAGAGCTTCACGGTTGTGAGACGTGGCCATGAATGGGATTTACCGCGGTCCTGCTGGGAGCCGATGTCATTTTTTAGATGACAGTTGCTCCCAGTGGGACCCTGCGGTTGTTGTTAACCTTCATTTTTTAATTATATATATATATATATATATATAAGTTCGGTTTCGGTTTTCATTCCTAGGGAATCGAACCGTAGGGCCTATGACGGGGCCGATGAAAGGGTCTTCGGTTGGCAGACGATGGGTCCCTATACCAAGGGTTTCTGCTGAATATGGTTGCAATAATTGATAACCAGTCGCGGACAGTTGTCCAGGGATGTTTCCGAAGAAACAGCCCCTAAGCGGAGGCTTGACAACCGTGCCGAAAGCTGAATGGCGCCTGGGTGAGGGGTCTCAAACGGTGACTCTGGGATACTCGCCGACATTTTGGAGTATGCAGCCTCATCCTTGTATGCGGGGCTATACAAGGATGGACGAGCCCTTTGCCCTAGCTGCTCGTGGAAACAGCAATGCTAGAACCGAACATAGTTGTAGTAAGTGCAGTTCCAAACATTCGAAAGCGCAGGGCACCCACCAATGGGTCGGAAAACAATGCTAACTATCCTAGAGTTGTGGGAGCCAATCATGACCAGTATGGACCCTGAATTTGAAGGTGACATGGCGCGACTGTATACTCTGTGGTGCAAAAACACCACCAGCTCTCGCCTTTTTCGCATAAACGTCTGCAAAACCGTGCCGAGCATCTCTGAAAAAGGGGTAATATAAGCAGAGCGCCTTCTGAACCGCAGCCAGACCGAGCTTGCAAGAGAGAAAAAGAGGCGACACTGAGACCAAACGCAAGCAGGCACCCAATAGAGGAAGAGCGATGCTTTAGGACCCGGAGGAACATCAGCGTTCAGGTTTCTCGCGAGCGCAAAAATCTGGCTGAATTGGATGACGAGCTTCGTGGAGATTTTTCCGAAGAATCCGACCTTTCAACTATCAATTGTAGTGTGTATAATGCAGCGAGAGCTTTGTCAGATGCAAACCGCAAAACAATACCAACGGTTTATCATAAGACCAAAAGACGAATGCATCAACTCAGCACAAATATAGGCTGGGCAGGGTAGTACGCGTCTCACATCCAGTGTGTGATGGACTACATAACATCTGGTAGGACTTTCACAGCCAACGTTCGACAGTACGCGGGCGAACTGCGGATCCGTCATCACACACTCAACAAGTCAAAGTGCCTAATCATCAGGCAGCATATTGTTGACAGAATACGAGTCCTATCTAACGCTAGAAGAAGTCTAGAGCGGAGAGGGAGATCTTGGCATTTTGGAGAGAAGTGTACAAAGTCCAGCATCCACTATTTATACTACTACTATTTATAGTGTTCTTGAAAAAGTATGACATCCAAAGACACACTCACATACATGCACAAATACTTTAAACTCATGAATGAAGAGTATTAATATATCCTTCTATATGTGCAAGTGCGTATAAAAACGATGAAAATAGTAAATAAAGTCCTTCATATAATCAAATATTGGTGAATCATGCACATTTGAAGGGGTTGTAATGCACAGTGGGCCCGAATTCAAATCTGTGAAAATATTTAAATTATGGCCATATGGGATCCACCATGTTAAATTTTCAGTTTTCGATACCAACTAGAGCATTTATTTCTGCGTGATCAAGAAACTGTTTTGGTGGCTCCTTATTGGAGGGTTGTAAAAATGGTTGAGACCTAGCCCTAAACTCTATCTAAAAATTTAGGTTTATTGCTCCACCCTAATAAACACTGGATTACTTTCTTAGTACCAGGACGTTATTCACTGAACTTTTTCAGAAACATGGAACAACCAGTAAACCTTTAAAACCGGTTAGTCTAGACAGTGAGGAACAAGCCAAGATTGCGAAAGCTGGTCTAGAAATGAAACTCATTACATCGGAGATGGATGCTGAAACAGAGAAATGGCAGGAAAGTGGTACGGACTTAGAGGAAGATAATGACATAGTGAAAAGAGCAAAAAACATGTCCTCAATGGCATTCTCCATGTATCAATTCACAAGAGGAGAGGGTGCCCTTAAAACCACTCAAGATCTCTTTACCCAAGCTGAATATTTCGCCGAAGAAGCTAACAGATTATACAAAGTTGTGCGACAATTTAGTTACCAGGTATTTTTGTTCACTTTTCTATTAATACATTATTATTGATACATTTCTGCAATCTCAAAATTCATAAGGAGACTGAATTATTTTAGTGATTTATGATAATTCACCGAATTATTATTATAGCATTCATCGGATTCCATTTCAATTCATCATAGAAGTTTTTGGAAAGAACCTGACAAGTTCTTTCCTTTAGTAGACATGACTGATTTGTACCAGTTACTTTTTAACTCTGAGGATGAATGTTTAAAATTTAAAATTATGTCGTAATTTTAACGGTATCATTGAAAATTGGACTAGTTTACTTATTTGGGGGGGGGGGTACCGTTTTAATTTATAAATGGAATTAGTACAAAGCACTTTGTTTTTTCTTTCTTTTGTCTTGTGCAACGTGTATTTTTGGACTTTAAGATTAAAGATGAAGAATTTTGATATTTTTAACTGTCAAAAAGAATTTTGGATGTCGAAAGGAAAGGAAGACATGTGAAATATTGTAGAAATTTGTGAAATATTGTGCAAATTTGTAAAATTTTATGGAAAGTTTCTGAAAAGTAGTGAAACTTTTGACAGGTTACGAAATTTTCCGAAATTTTCTGAAGGTTTCTTGAAATGCGTGAAAGGCTGTATGGAAAATTATAAAACTTATCGAATATATTGAAATATGTCAATTTTAGGGACATTTTTGGTGAAGATTTAAAGATATACACATTTTCTTATATATTACCAAACTGCTGAAGGCTGGTGCCATTCTCAGTACACAACACCAACCAGCTATGACTCTCTTGTTTTCAGTTCTATCCCAGCACTCCTCCTAAATCAACCGAAGTTTAGTGGGACTGACGTGATAACTAGACTCTCTATCCTACGACACCTGTATACTTAATTTGGAAATTATTTCGACTCACAAAATACATTTCTCGCATCAAGATGATAGTTGGGCTTACTCTTAACACAATGAATAACAAAAACAATACAATAGCCTCGGAATGAACTGAAACTTTGATTGACCAAAGACATGCACTCGGTGAAGATAAAGGTGAAGTTTCAGGAGCTGAATGAAGACTTGGTGTTTGGAATGCTTGACGGACGAATGATCTAAAAAAAAGGAGAATTACGAGAAACTATACGCGCAAGAAAGAAAGATATTTTATGTTTACCTGAAGCAAAGAAAAAGTGATGCTGCATCAGAACGATAGAAAATGAGGGGTTAAAAGGCTGACTTGAAATATGGTCAGGAGTGTGGTCAATTACATGGTAGTCCAGGGGTCGGTTTGATTATGAATAAGAGGTCAAGCGAGCATGTCAAGAAGCATGGATTCGTATCTCCCAGATTTTTGTGGGTTAGAATGAAAGTGGGAATTCGGAGATTATTCATCATAGCGTGCTCCAGCTGATGCTGAAAGGAGTGATGTATAAAATGATAATATAGGCACTTGCGATCATGGTGAGAGAATTATTCTACTAGGAGATATGAATAGATGGGTTGATGTCCAACTGCAGGGTGCAGAAAGAGTGCTGAGTAATTTTGGGGATCCAACAGCAAATAGTAACGGAGACAAATTACTTAGTTTTTGCTTAGAAAAGGGCTTAATTACTGAAAATACTTGGTTCAGGCATAATACAATTCACATGTACACCTGGTGCAGAGGAGATAGCCACAGTATAATTGAATTTGTTGTTGCGGATAAAAGAATAAGTGAGCTAGTAAAAGATACAAGAGCTATGAGGGGTTCTGAATGCAATACTTATCTTCACCTCCTAGTCTCAAAAATGAACTTAGGTCAAGGATGGAGAAGAAAGAGAACCAAAAAGTAACAAGCGAACATAAATTTGAAAGAACGCTAACCCAATGATGCCTGACTCGGGGAGCCAAAAACTTATTATCACCTCTGGTTAAATAATCAAAAGGAAAGGGACACCAAAGTCGTAACCTTACTCACCTGTGGAATCCGGGGGATGTCATGTAGGACTTTTGTTAATCTTCTGCAATAGAAGGCATTTTCACAAGAGCCTGTTAACCAGTTGCGAGTGATCTTTTGAGACGACCAAGACAGAATGCCATCCTCGGATTCCCACGGCAGCGAGCAGCCTACCAGTGAAATGACTGTGCACCAGCGCGGGGGATTGGAATTGACAAATCCACCACGCATCGGACCTTCCAAGCCTTTGTCTTTCAACGACGATCGGTATTTCAAATTAAAAGAAGGTTTTTTCCAGCGGGATCGCGGACAAAGAATGTTAAACTTTTTACAGAATTAAATATTATAATTTTAGAGAATAAAGAATTTTGATATCATTGAGAAAAATAGAAAAATATAATATCTTAAATCCTTTTGTGGCCAGTCGTTGATCCCAGGAGTTTCCTTCCGTGAGCTCGCCAAATCCGATGGTGTCTTACGTGTCCTCACCCTGAGAGCGGGATAAGTCGTTGACCCTAGCGAAGGGTTGCCATCGAGTGAAGTGAATGTTAGGAACCATACGGGGAAGTCAATCCTGAACAGATACAGAAATCCTGGTGTTATTAAAGGTTCTATAATCAATTTGGCCCGCTTGCCAAGCACCTCTCTAGGTTCGCGGCACAATAAAGGTTTTTCCTTCTCCTCCTTAGGGATTATGCCTTGACCGATCGAGAAAAAATAGTGGTGTTGACATTTTCACCACATTACAAGATGGGAGAAGTTCCAGATGACTGGAAAAGGGGATTATCGTCACACTATACAAAGGAAAGTGTATAAAAGCAACTGCAATAAGTACAGAGGTATCAGCTTATCAGGTACCGTAAGTAAAATATATTCAACAATACTTATTTGTAGGGTAATGAAAATAACAAAAAAATAATATGAGAAGTCCAAAGACCTAAAAAAAGCGTTTGACAAGGCGGATAGAAGTAAACTTTGGGAATTCCTGAAAGAGTATGGAGTCAAACTATGGCTCCTACAAGCAATAAAAGCACTATATGCAGGTAGCAAAGTGAGTATAAGGGTAAATGGGAAGCTGAGTGACTGGTTCGATATTATGTAAGGTGTTAGGCAAGGATACGTTATGTCTTCATGGCTATTGATTATATTCATGGACAAGTGTTTAAGAATGTCCCTCTTCGACGGAGAAGGTGTGAATCTCGGAACAGTGAGGGCGTGTGAGTTAGCGTTCGCAGATGATAAGGTTGTAATGGCAGAGTCAATCGAAGACTTGAAAAGAATCATGTACAGACTGAATACAAGTATGAGGGTCATGGTCAGACGGTCTTGCGCTTAGGCTCACAGAAAATATCGATTTTCCTTCTCACACGTCTCGCCAGCTGAATTAGTACGGGTGACGATACACGGCAGTTTATGCTGTATCGTGTTTGGAATATTTTCTGTCCTTTCTCAATGAAAGCAATGCTCATTAAAATAAACGTTTTTTTTTTAGTTCCTGAATACAGTAACTTCGATTATGGGTGAAAATATATAGAATCCTGTATTCCGAAAGGGAATAAATCTTCTCTACCATAATTTGAGTTTTCGTGGGCAAATAACTAATTCAAGTGAAGAGTAAATTGCAACCTCTATAAGTAAATATATCCTGTTAGGAGATGGTTTATGCTCTTATTTTTAGAAGCTTTAAGTAAGGAAAAAGTGATTCTACCGAGCGGAATCATCACTTGGATTCGCGATCCATAATTATTAAAATTAGCGATTCCTATATCTCCTTAGAGATTGGATTTATAACTTAGGACAGCTAGATGGTTGAAATGGAATTTTCTTCAAGTGTAGAAAGGGCAGTGTACTTTTCGAAATCATCGTCTATTTGAATTTGATGAGAAGCGGAACTCCGATTAAAAGCCGAAAAAATTTGGCTTTTCCCAGGTGACCGAGGATGTCGTCGATTACCAGAAGTGGATACGAGTCTTGATCAGCTTTCTCGTTCAGCTTCCTCAAGTCGGCAACTAGTCCCCACTTAGTTCTCCCTGAGGCATCTCGCTTCTTTGGGACCAATCGGACGGGTGAGTTAAACGATGAGTTTGATTCAGCTACTATCTTTTTTGTAAGCATTTCGTTAACTTGATTGCAGATTTTTCGCGATGAGATTCTGGATGTCGAGGCTGACGTAAGTTGATTATCTTTTCGTCTTGGAGTGAATCTTTATGAAAAGCTAAGCTTGTACATGGTAGAGAATCACCCGGCAGTGTAAAAATGTCGTGATAAGGGTTGGTCATTTTTTTCAATTACGTCTCCGTATGATTCTTCAATATGTTGCAACCATAGGTTTTTCTGTAGCAATTATAACCTCGCTCTGAGCTTTTCCATGTTGACATAATTTATCCGTTCTTTGCGTGTTGGGAGTGAACTGATGAATTAAAATTTTAATTCATTGTCCGACAATCGTATCTCTTTTTCAGTTTATTTGCTAATGGGAATGCTAATTTGAAAGTCGTCGATCCGATAAATAGAATAAGGAACGTGAGGGTTATTCGGAAATCATACACGTCCTTGTTCACTACTTTTATCTATTGTGATCATTTTAACTGATTTTCTCGGTATACCGATTACGTCACTTTCCAGCGGGTGCATTTTATCGTCAGTTGACGAATGTTGTGGGATAAATGAAATTTGTCAGAATGCAAAAATGGAACTCTTACGATAATCTATGTCCTTGGTCTTCTGCTCATTTTCGGGTTTCTCGGAATACTGTTAGTTTGGATTTTCTACCTATATCTGGTTTATTTGGTTCGCTAGTCTGGCCTTGGACTGTTCTTTTCTAAAAAGTTTGCATTTTTGTATAACACTATGCTTCTCAGTCTCTTTCGTGACGTCACACTACCGACCGTTCCCATTAGGTCTGGCAACCCTGTCCGAGTCATCACCTGTTGTTATGATGGACATTATATCCTATCCCAATGGCAAACTTATAAAAAGGATACAGTATCTTAGCGCAAGGAATTTGCCGTGAGCATGAACTCTGTTTTATTTGTTTTAGATGTGGACATCGAAAACGACACTGTAAAAGTAAAATATCTTGTTTTCAGTGTAAAGAACCTCATCGTAATTTTAGGCATACCGAGCAATTGTCCCCAAATTCTTCTAAGAAATCGTCTAACAAAATACATTCTAATCAAAATCGTTCGACACAGTCTAATTCTGCTGCGTCAAGTAGCAATGTTGATAACAAAGTGAATGAATCTTTAGAATGATCCGATATGTTCTCACATATAGTTATTTGACACAGTTTATTAATTACAACCCTCTAAAGATAAAGCTATATTCTGAATGGGATCACCTTCGTGATCTATATTACGTGGATACTACTCCTTTGAGTAGTAAACATTTTATTTGATACTCGATGCAGACCATTATGGCTCGTTTTTTTTTTGCCAGGATTATGTAAAGGATCTCCTGGTTCTTTTGCAACACAACGTACAGACTTTGTATGGATTATTTTGGGTCCAATTACAGACAATAGTTTTCAAACCTAATCGCACATTTAAAGGAATCGCATTTCTACTTAACAGGAATTAAGTCTTGATTTTGAGAAGTTTTGGAAACATAACGAAGTTTCACAACAATCAATATTAATAGACTTGGAGAAACGCTGCGAAGTTCATTTTATGAAAACACATTGGCGCAAAACGATGGCCGTTATGTAGTATGTCCTCTGCACACAGAGGGATCTTTTGATTCTCCAGGTAAATCTTTACCTGGAACTTTATCTAGGTTCTATGGTTTTGAATACCGCTTTCCTAAAAATCAATCCCGACTTAACAAAAATTTGTAAAGTTTTTCTGGACGAATGCAAAATTTTAGTTCATATGCATTAAATCCTTTTTGTTTTTCTGTAAGGATATCATTCCCGACGCAGTGAGAATATAGCTTACCTGCCATTACAGCTATAAGGCATTTATAAATTGTTATGAGATAGGCTATCGGTCGAAATTCAGATCGAATTTGAGCATTTGGTTTCTTAGGCAACATATACGTAGCATCTTCGAGCATGAAGCTTAGTATCATATCTGGATGTTTAATAATAATTTTTTAAAAACACTTTACTATCGTAGGATGAACACTCTACGGTTAATTGTACTAGAAGTAATGCAGCATGTCCGGATCTGGGGCTTTCCAATTACTTGCCCTTATAAAAACAAAAATTTTATTATGTTTATATATAATATAATATAAATGAAATTTTGAAGTTATTTAAAGAAATTATTTAATTGTTATAATTGATTAAAGAACTCATAACGTCTAAAAATACGTTTATTTTGCGACTTACCTGAAAAAAGAAATGTTCAAACAAATTAAAGTTGCTTAGACAATTCAAAATTGGTAAGCAGATTACTGGATATTCTTAAATGACCGATTAATGATTACTTATAAAGAAAAGTTTAAAAAAGCGTAAATAAACCGCAATATTAACTGAAATTTCTTTGGGGATCCATAAGGGTGTGTAAGTCATTCACCCACATCTGTGACAAATTCTAAACAATGTACTGAAATGCGGAATTCTTTGTAACATATCATCGCGTTTAAATATTATAGTTACACAAAGTTGACACGTTCTTATGTTGAATTAATGGGAAACTTCATGGTCTTTGCGCGAACCATAATTTTTTTTGCGCATTCGAGAGCAGCTGGAGGAGTAGTGGGGTAAGAGAAAAGGAATTCGAAAAGTGAAAAATAAGGGCCACCCTTATGATTATGTTCTACTGCTTCACAAGTCGCCGCTTGATCTTGCGGTGCAGCTTCTTGTAGCTGATGTTCATTATCTGCGTTTTCCTACGCCAAATCAACCTGTGATTTAAACTCCATTGTTCGATCTTCTAAGATAAGTAGATTGTTTCTGAGATACTTCACATTAGCGATAAGATCTCTTAGTGCGGCTTTCATTATATGAGAATACTTTGCAGCAAACTTCGTTTTAAATTTGCATCCCTTTTCGCTTTTAGTTTCAAACCTCGCACTTTCATAATAGAGACACGTCAATTCCTCTTTCATCAAGCTATTCCAGTTGATGGTCTTCCACGGTATGTCTGTTGAAGTAGTTGCCTGCAAATTGCTAACGCTAGCCAAAGCATCCTCAGCCGGCACAGTTGATGATCCACTGTTTACCGTTTGTCGCAGACATTCTTGCTGGCCAGCTATTTGAATTGTGAGGTCTGCCTGACCATCTCGCAGCTCACAATCTTGGTAATTATATCATTATATTATTTTATTATTATATTATATGAAAAATAAGGAAGCTCGCTTTTCTCTCAGAATTACGATGGTTACAGCCTAATATGTCGAAGGCATGTTTGTTAAGAGTTGGATTTTGAATAATTTACACGGTGTTGTCTCGGTATATATCATAAGTCATGGACACATTTACGTAATTCAATCAAATGAGCTGATAAAAGTTGTATGCCTAACTTGACATATTGGGCGAAGCCTGGTTTTTTACCCCACCATCCTCGGACTGGGTTGCAACCGAGTGCATGACAGGGGGAATGCAGCTTAAAATGAGCTATGAGCCACCAGAACCTTGGTAAATGTACATATGCAAATTCCCAGAGGTATCGGCTGAGGTATGATCCCTGTAACATCATTTTGTCTGTTAGCATACTCGCTATAAGCTATCTGTCGGCAGTCATCAATGATGTGCTCGATGGATTCATAGGAACCATCTCATAACTGGCACGTATCCTCCACAGGTAAGTGGAGTAGATGCTTTTGGTAACTTCTCGTGCTGATTACCTTGTCCTCCATGGCCACGACAAAGCCTTTCGTTTCTGGAAAGTGTTCGCCCCATTCTAGCTACAGCTTGGAATCATCACTATCCACGTTGTGTTGACCTTGTACACTTAGATGTTGTGCTTGTAGTTACATAATGCAAGCGGGTAAAAATTTACCCCGTTCTGCCTTCCTTTGCGCTGTGCTAGTAGCACGTATTACTTAGAGTCCTACTAAGCAGGTTCAGCGCTAAACCGAACCATAGAGCACTTAAAAAGTCACCGTGGAAATAGCGCTCGTAATGCGCAAGAGTCTAAATATCAACGGTATACGAAGATCAAAGTACTTGAGTTTTGTACCCCAGATGATTATTGCATGACTCAGAAACTGAATAATGCTTAGGCAGATCTTGTACGTTCAGAGAATCTCAAGTAAGTAATCGTGGAGTACGAGAAGAAGGCTTGTTTATAACCAATGTATGTTATGTGCAGGTTGCTCTAATTTTCTCGCGCCAGGTTCACGATAATACCATCAATTACTACCAGGTCCTTGCATCCTCGAGAGTTCAGAGTAAGCGTAGAGTTTGTCCGAGATGATGAAAGTTAGGCCAGGTGCTCGCCAGTTTTTCGCCTTCTTGAAGACCCCGCATACATCCGAGGTTGTGATGTTGAAAACCACTATTTCAGGAACGTCTGAAATGTGACCGTTTTCGAGGTCCAGCCACTTGATCTGAAGTTTTAGCAGAAAGTGTCTTGAAGTTGGTTCTACATTTTGAAATTCCAATAAAGAGTGTTCGAAGTTCTCTTCAAGATATATAAGATTTGCTGAGACTTCAATGTTGTTTGTGTTTTTATTCGATCAGTGTGGTTTTAAAACTCGGCATTGTTCTGCTAATATCAGCGTCTTGGTCTGCAACCTCGGAAATCTCCTCTATGGCTGGAGCATCAGAAGGTATGAAACTTTAGGTGGATGGAGAATATGCTTGCCTTTTTATGGTGTCAATTTTAACCTCAGACAGCAGTTCATTATCAAAGATTGAGCGTTTTTGATCTGCTTGATGTTGTTTATTTATTTTCTTCCGCAAGTGGAGACATGCGTTAAAAACAAGATGAAGGCATTCTCGTCGTAAAGCTCCACTACCTTTTGGCATAGAAGTAAGTACGAACAACACATTTTTTTCGTTTCTTTGTCCACTTCATCCTGCGTCGACGTTGTTGACCCTCATCCTGTATTTGCAGAGCAGTTTGGCTGGCTCCATTTCTAACATAATTAGTTGCTCTAAGGAGACAAGATATTTGTGTACAATAGTTTCCGTTCTCTGGAGTAAGTCACGTCTTTTGACCTCCGTCACCTCAGAGTGCTTTTCGTATAATTTTTCTAAGAAGACCATTTCCTTCTCTGTTAGCGGTACTGTATCTTTCTTGGTTTGGCTATAGGATTGCATCACAGATTTTTCATATTGGGGTATTCAAAGAATGCACTCCAGTTGCACTTTCAATGAAGTGACAATAACGGCTAGAGCGTCCAGGATTTCTCACAAAAAGAGTACTGCTGTTTCACGACATGCAAGACCGCATACAGCAAGAATGGCCAAAGATCTGCACACTCATTTTGGGTGAGACCTTTTCGAACACCCACCGTACTCTCCAGGCTTGGCTCTCAGGTATTTTCACTTGTTTCCAGCACTTAAAGTTCATTTGTGGGGCAAGTACATCAGGGATGATAAGTAGGTGAAGACAGCGGTCGACGCTTGGAAGAACGAGAAGGGCCCGTACTGGTACGCCAATGGTTTTAAAAAATTGTCCGTACGCTACCAAAAATGTTCAGAACAAGCTGGTGATTATGTTGAAAAATTATTATAACCCTAACATTAGCAAATAATTGTTTTAAAGTTATTGATACATGTTCGATTGTTTGAATCATCTTCAAACTTACTTTTGGACTGACGCTTGTAGGACAGAAAATAAGGCAGCTCGTTTTTCTCTCAGGCTTGAAATGTTTGCAGTCTAACACGTCGAAAGCATTTTTCTTGAAGTTGGATTTTTGAATAGTCTGCACGGGGTTATCTTGATATATGTCATCAATCTCGGACATATTTACTTAATTCAATCAAGTGATCTGATGAGAGCAGTACGCATAATTTGACATATAGGGCAAAGACTGGCTTTTACCCCATTATGCATGGACTGGGTTGCGGCGAAACGCATGATGGGGGACCTGCAGTTCAAGATCGGATTCATACCACTAGAATCTCGGTGAAAGTACATAGAAATGTTTTCAGAAGTACCGACTCAGGGATCGAACCCCGAACATCTAACGTGAAGCCCGAATGGGTCCGATACGGGTGGACAGGGAACTAACCGCCCATAGCACTGCGATAAAACCTATTAAACACTACCCGTAAATTCAATTATCTCCCATAAGGTTATCACGAAGGCATACATTAATCTACAAGAGATGCCATACAAATCTTCTGTCTCTAGAAAATAATCCCCTAGGTATGTGTTTCGGCGGAACGCCAGTGCATCATTTTCACAAAATATATGATGAGCTGTCCAATTCTTTCCAAGTATCTCATCCTCATGCTGAGTAAGTGTTTTCTCAATTGGCAGATTCCAGTAAGGAAACCCACTACTACATTAGGCTCTCTTCTTTTTATTTTCAAGTGTACTTGAGTCCCCTTACTATATGTACCAGATATACATTGCTTGGAATGCACCATACTTTTTGTCCATCATAATATTTCGCATCATCTAGGCTGTGAAACTCCCGTCTTAACTGGTGTATCTGCTTTCTCATTGCCTTCAATATTTTCATGACTGTGCAGTGTACCCTTATTAGATGATCTAGGATTTTATTAGTTAGTTGACATGAAGAGTTACCCCTTAAGGTTCTCTACAGTCTGGAAGTGTCAAGAATATTTTAGATTTCCTAACAATATCCTCTCCATTAGAGTGGGCCGAAACAATATTTTTTGAATCTTAAAATGCCACGGGGCCTGAAAGTTTGTGCATGCCAGAAGTAGTTTATCCTGGAAATTTAAGCGCGATAAAAACATAATTTAACTACCGCAAGCCTATTTCAGTTTTGAACAGCAATGAGGGCAAAATTTGTTTTGTGCCTCATACATTTATAAAGTGTATGATTCTTATTTACTGGAATTTTTAGTCTCCATTATTGCCAATATATCCTGAATGATAAAAATAAAAAATTCAGTTCGAAAATCTACATTATTTTACTAAAACTAATAAGTTTTGTGTTAAAACAGAAATATTAGAAAGGAAAAGTAGAAGTGGTGAAATGGTTGAGAAAATTAAAAAGCAAGAAAAAGGAGAGTAGAAGGAGGAAAAATGGGAGAATATGTAGACTTGGTGGTAACAGAAATCATAAAAAATGTGAAATTAATTAATATTATAAGAAAAAGATCTGTAAAAAAAGGTATAAAAGAAGAAAACAGAAGAAAGAAATAATGGGAGTAACATTTATTAAAGACTATATAAAGATGATAAAATAAGGCAAAGTTTTGATGTGTGGAGAAGAATGCGAAGCGTGAGGCGATGGGTTCAGATGACATTGTTTTTTTTATCAGGTTGAAACTTGACTGAATTGTAGTCCTAGTGGACATATAATGATTCACAAAACCATATGTCCATTTATAAATCGGTTTTCAATGTACTACAGCCTGAAGTTTTTGCTTTTTTAGGTGCTTTTTCACCTTCACGTTGGTGTAACTTCTTTTAGGATCATCCGATTGGACTTTTATTATAGTGTTATGGAAAGCTCTTTTCATTTAATTTAAGACCATCATAACCATTTTTTTCTATTTTGAATTTTTCTTTCGAAATTTAAAATCAAAATTGATTTTTTGAAGAAAAAAGAAACATATTACATTTTTTTTTCTTTTTTTAAAAAAAAGCTTCTTTACACTCTTTGAAATAATCTAGAAGCGAGAGTGGGCTGAAAATAATTTCATTGTCGAATTGAGATTTTTACGCTCAAGTGGGCAAAAGCACCTTGTATATATAAATATTTGCAGATAAATGCAGGGAAGCTCTGCTTTTTCCTACAATTTTTCTGCAAACTAGGTCTTACCGAGATTTGCAGGCAAAGGACTTAGAAGAAATTTGTCGAGAGGAACTACTTGAAGAAAGAAGCAGATGAAGTCTGCTTCGTTCTGCAAATTCTCCGCAAATTATGTGTGACGGAGATTTGCAGGAAAAAGTACCATGTAAAGAAAAGCACTCGCAGACGAATGCAGGGAAGCTCTGCTTTTTCCTACAATTTCTCTGCAAACTAGGTCTTACTGAGATTTGCAGGTAAAGGACTTAGAAGAAATTTATTGAGAGGAACTGCTTGCAGAAAGAAACAGACAATGTCTGCTACGTTCTGCAAATTCTCTGTAAATAAGGTGTGATGGAAATTTACGGGAAAAAGGACCACATAAAGAGAAGCATTTTCAGACAAATGCAGGGAAGCTACCACATTTTTAAATTATTAGTTTCAGGGTAAAAGTTCAAAATTGAAAAAGGTCGAAAAAATGAATTTTTCCAAAAATTGTCTCCATGATTTTGTGAACATCAAAGCAGATCAAATTATACATTTGTTCTGAAAAATTTGCATTCAGAAGTTTTTTTGCATACTTTACTTCTTATTCATGTTAGTATTTATTTTATTAATTGTTATACTATTTTTAATCAACGTATATATAGTGGATTTTTATTCACACATTTTTCTTATAATTTTCATATGTTTTGTTTTTGTGATCCTTAATTTGAAAAGCAAATATTTCATATTAAAATTTTTTTTTCACAAATTCAAAAATAACTCTGTTACGTACGAACTAAATGAGATTTATCTTTGAATCGAAAAAGACCCGTAAAAAAAGCTGCCTAGTATCGGTACGCTGGGGGGAGGCTTCTCCAATCTGAAGGAAGGTTGAGAGACTCGACTTTCCTGTATTTATTTTTATGTGGGTTGTTACCCTTACTCTCTGACTGAGAGTTGTTGTCCCGGACGTCCAAAATGTTAAATCAAAATAAGGGTTTCGCAAGTGCATAAGCATTACGAAAAGAACAATGATTTCTAGACTTTTTAATTTGGTTTAGCCCAGACTGGATAAGACACGATTTCAACGGCACTCCCGTACCCAGGCTGAGAAAAATATAGTCTCGCTAAACCGGGGTGGGTGCTGACGATGAATCGTTCCCTTTACGGTCCTGCCTCCCGTCGTATGGAATTTAATTATTAGGTCCGGATTACAACCCTATCGATTGGCCACTTGATTAATATCCGCGGCATATTCCCGTAACCGGCCGAGAAAAGTATAATCCCGCTAAACAAGGATAGGACGTGACGACTTACGATTTTTGAATTTGCACTTCAAAGTTCCGGCGGAATTCCAATTACGACGTACGGATGGGCGAAAAGTGGAGTTGATCTGTGTTACTTTAGATCACTCAGAAGACTGCCTTTACCCCCGTCGGATAGAGATTTTTTTTTTAAATTACGTCTGAATCGTAAAAATCGAATTCTCCCGGTCGATCTATCGATCCCGGCGGTTCACTCCCGTTCCCAAACCGAAAATATTATAAAGAAATGTTCGTTGACCAGTACAGGGGCTTTGCATCTTATAGGCTAGATTTCCCGAAAGAGAATTGACTAATTCGATCCCGACTTCGGACGGACAAAAGTCTGGGTAGTTACGGGTTTTGAATCAGTGTGGCTTGAAATATATAATAATATATATAATAATATTTCAAGCCACAATAATAATTCTAAAGAAAATTTCGAAATTCGCTCGTAAAAACCACACGGGAATTCAATTATTTCGTCCCTGAAATTTAGAGTAACTTGCGAGTGAAGGGGGGGAGCTGATTTTTTTCTTTTACATTCCCAAGCTATGCTCATAGAAACGGAGAGAGAGAGGTAGAGACAGGTTTTGTGAATAGTACTTCCGCTTGTAGGTTTTGATTATAAAGCTCATTTCCCTTGTTCCAAAATTGAATTGTATATTCCCTTTTCTTTCAATCTAAAAAACTTTTCCTTAACTGAAAATTTAACTATTTCATTATTCGGGAAAAGTTTGGATAAAAAAAAAAAAGAAAAAAAAAGAGAATGTCCTTTTCTTGGTCCAAAATTAACCTGTTTTGTTTAAAAAAATTTTTATTTGTCTGAAAATTAATTTTTTTCTGGTTGTAGAAAATTTCTTTTTCTAATTGAAAATTCAACTATTCTAGTTTTGGTTGAGAAAAATTACATTTTTAGATGAAAATTCATTTGTGGTCGAAAGTGTAACTACCCTGTTGTTGATGTCCTCTTTTTTCATTTATAGTTTAAATTATGTGCGAAAAAATTGAGGTACTATGCCAAAATTTAGTCTCTGTTACAGAAAATTAATTCTTTTTGGAATAAGATACAACCGAAAATCCATCAGGTTGGTTAAAAATTAATTTCTTCATCTGAAAGGTTAACTGGCACGTATTTTTGGTTCTGCTTGTGAGGTATTTTTGCGCAGGGTTTTCTCCCTTCTATGAGTGTGTTTACGTATCCATGCTCATTAGCGAGGGACTGACCGGGAGTGGGGATAATCGTGGGCATCAGTCGACTCGCTGGACCATAGTGTCGCGAATTTCAATTAGTCTGCCTCCCACGATCACGTGCGTAATTGTCGGAGGGTCGTTCTGTTTCCGGGTCTCGTGGTTTGCGAGTCTAATTCTAACGTATGATTGCGGGAATCAGGGGGTGAAGGGGGAATATCGCTTCTTCCTCATCCCCTGATTTCCGCAATCTCGGGAGTGCAGTGAAGTGAAAAAAAGGGGAGAAGTGAAAATAAATAAAAGTGCAGAGGTGCAGAAGAATAAAAGAACAGAATTAAAGCTAAATAAAAGTGCGAAGAAAAAGAACAGAAGAAAGAAATGTCGTTTTCAAAGATCGAGTTTTTAAGGGAGATGAATAGGAGGCTCCTGGAGGCGGTGGAGTCATCTTCCCTGAGTAGAGAGGGACGTTTAAGGGGCCCACCCTTACTACCCTCAAGAAGGCATCTCCGATGGATGGCGTTGGTCGACAAGGAGAAATTAGATTTTTTTTGATTAAAAATTAATTTTTTATAGTGATAATTTAATTTTCTATTGTTAGTGATATATGTATCACCTGTAGCAAAAATACAACTATTGACCGATATTTTACAATGAGTTACCTTTGCTTGTGTCAAATACAAATCTTAATTCTACTGACTATGTCTGGCTTTGGTAAAAAAAAAAATAAATTTCACATTTATAAATAATAAATTGTTGTCAACTTTATTACGCCCATAAATGTGAATTTCTTTGTCAGTGCCCTCAAACTGAAACCGAAATTCTTAATTTGATGTGTGAGTTTGGCAATATTCTTTCATTCAAGTTTTTTTTTTATTAAATTACCCATTCGGCATTTAGGAAAAACGACAACAATGCTTTCGATATTTTCGTGACACGCCTATTTTTTTATATTTTTTTTTTAGAGAAAGATTAATTCTGAAGATAAGAGATTCGTTAATTATCAAAAATGTTGTCCTATCATTTCTTTTTTATTATTTTAGATAATACATACTACGGAAATAACAAAAATTCTGTACTCTAGATTAAAGTAATGACTTTTAAAAAGCGTGATGCTTAATTTAAAAATTATTAGTGTTTAAGGATTCATTTCTGTGATCCTGATTAGAGAATACTTCAGTTTTAAACAAAGCTTGCGATGTCGTAGTTTCTAAGAGTTCAATTTGGTTCGGATTTATTATTTTTTTAAGGTTCCAATTAGAAATCACATCATTTTTAACGTTTTTTTTTCTTAGGAAACTTTGAAGGCTTACAATATTTGAAATTCTTCTTATTTGACCGGTGAAAATGACTGAATGTTTTCTTCTGCAGAAATGTCATATCTTTTTTTTGTAATAAAATCTACCCAATCACCTCGAACATCATTTGATGCTACATGGTAGTGATAACTCCTAATAATTTTTCTCATCCTTGAAATTTCAATAATTTCAATTCAAAATTATAGATTTGAATGCGCCATTCTGAAATATATAGTTTAATTTTCGAAACCTTGCCACAAAGTTGTTTAGCTTCAAAAAAATAATAATAATTAAGGAGCCTTCAAATCTTGGAAATCTTATTAAAATGCCATCAATCCTCGAAATTTTTTTTGATACCCCCTGAAATATCATGAAATAAATACCTTGGGAACTTTCAATATCCCTTAAAATCAATAAAATTCTTGAAAATATTTCGAACTCTTTCGACAATTTGGTGGAACAGCCAATTTTGTAACATGAAGTAACTAGGCATTTTTTTCAGGCAATAAAAAGAACTAAGTTCGATAAAGGTCTGATAAAATTGTTTATTGAGTTGATGAAAAAGGTGATTTAATTGAAATGTTAAGCACTCTGAAGTATGAGGATATCTTATGTTTAAGATGGTTTTTATTTCTTAACGTTCAATATTTAAACAGAACATTTTTTTCGGGTATAAAATTCTTGATTTTAAATTCTTTTGACCTGAAAAAACTTTTGGTAACCGGGAAATGATCATAAAATTGTTTTTAGAGATCACAATGAAACATTTATATTCAGAAATTGACTGCCAATAAGAAACTTACCAAGCGCATAGCATGTATGAATCATGATTGCGAGTATAGAATTGGTCAATTTATTTAGTCACAGCTTTCTAAGTGTATAATATTTTCCTTGAAAATTTATTTTTCATTTTTGTTGGAAATTTATTTTTCCAAACGAAATTTCAACTATTTTCGGTAAAGAAGAATCATATCTTTAGATGAAAATTTATACGTTTTATTGAAAATTTGACCTTTTTATTTAAGGTTAATGTGCGTTTTTACAAAACAATCCCCCCTTTTTTTTGCAAACTTAACTTCTTGGTTAAAGGTTAATGTTTTTCAATAGAAAATTCAATCGTATTGATAATTCATTTACTTCGTTTAAAAGTCACTTTCTATGGTTAAAAATACGCTCTTTTGGCCGAAAGTTAATGTATTTTGTTAAGATTTCAGCTTTTTGGTTACATTTGAACTATTTCGTTGAATTTTGAACTACGTTGTTAAAAATTTGATTTTTTTCCTTTTTTTTTGGTAGAAAATTAATATTCTTCATTGAAATTCACCTCTTCAGTTGAAGATTCGGCTAAAACTTCGTCTATTTTGGTAGAAAAACAGAAATTTTTAATCCCCTTTTTTTTATTAAAAATTCAATTTTTCTGGTTAAAAATAAAACTGTCTTGAAAAGCATTCGTTCTTCTTGACTTGTAAATTCAACTATTTTCTTGAAAATTGAACAATTTTTTATTTGAAAATTCGCTTGGTTCTTTAATTCAAAATTTATTACTTTTACTGAAAATTTAATTAGTTTATTTTTGGTGGAAATTCTTTTGGTAGGAAGTGAATCTGATCGGTTGAAAATTTAGCATTTTTTTAGGAAATTTGTCTTTTTGGGTTTGAAACTTTATCTCTTTTGATAGAAATTTAATCTTTTCTTTTTGTTCATATTTCGCCTTTTTGATAGAAAATTACTTTTTCATCGAAAATTAATTTAAAATGGTGAAAAAAAATGCAACTGCTTAGTTGAAAATTTATCTGTTTTGCTTGAAGATACCTCCATTTTCTCTAAATTTGATATTTTTATTTTATTAATTTTATCAACCTTTACTGTTGAAGGTTTATATTTTTGAGTAAAAAAAAAAAATTTCTCTGTTTTTTTTTTTAGAAAATTTGTCCTTCTTCAACATGAAAATAAAAAAATTTGATATGAAATTATACTATATGGTTAAACGTTAACTTCTTGTTGTGAATTCAAATTTTAGTTGAAAATTAAAATAAAAAACACTTTACTAGAACATTAAAATTTTTTGTTGTTGTTCAAAATCAACCTATTTATTTTAAAATTTACTTATTTTTTTCGAAATTTGTTTACTCTTTTGTTGAAGATCAAAAAAAATTTTTTTTCTAAAAAATGTATAATAAAAAAAATCTATCTTTGATACCAAAATTTTCCTTTATAAGTTTAAAATTCTACTACTTGGTAGTAAGTTTATCTTTTGGTTTAAAAATTAATTTGGCTGAAGCTCCATAATTTTAGTTAGAAATTCATTTCTTCAATTGAAAATTGAATTGTATATTAAAAATTCGTTCTTTCTTTAGTCGAAATGTAATTTTGGAAAATTTATCTTAGTTAGGTAAAAATTGAGAGCTCTTTTTCTTTTGGTTAAAAGTTGTTATAACTGAAAATTTCATTCTTCCATTTTTCGTTGTTGTTCATAATATGTCTTCCGCATTTCAAAGCTCAACCTTTTGGTTCAAATTTAAAAACTTGATTGAAATTTCTTTTTTTATTATTAAAGATTCACTATTTCAGCGGAGAGGAAAAAAATGATTTCTTTGGTTGTAAATTTATTCTTCTTGATGGAAAATTGATCTTTTGCTTGAAAATTAAAATTTTTACTTTTGAAAGCTGATTTCTTGCTTTGAGCTATTGAATTTTAATAAGGCGGGATAGTTACTAGGCTGGGGAGAAAAAACAACATTGTGCGTCCAGGAAACGCGTGGGTTGCGAAAAAGTGGCCCAGTCCAATCCGAAACTCAGCGCACTTTGAAATTTTGAAATCGGATAATATCTTCAGTCTGTTCTTTGAGGGTGAAATCTCGAAATAAAAGATGAATTCTTTACAAAATACATGAATTTTCAATAAAATTATTGAATTTTTTCCCAAAAAGACAAATGATCTATAAAACAGTTGAATTTTCAACAAAATAAGTAAATTTCAACAAATTAAGGTTTTTCACCAAATATTTGAATTTTCAACCTAATCTGTACGAAGATGCATTTTCAACCGAATAGTTGAACTTTCTAGCAAAAGAAATTAAAGTTTAACCAAAATATGTTTTCTGCCATAAAAGATGAATTTTCAATCCAAATGGACGAATTTTCAAAAAAATAGATGATTTTTCAACAACATCGTTGCAATTTCAATTAAAAAATATGAGTTTTAAAATTCGAATCATTTATACAACGGTTGACTTTTAAACCGGAAAATTTGAATTTTCAACAAGAAGGTAATTTTCAAACATATAGTTGAATTTTCAAATTATAAAGGATAAAATTTCAAGCAAAAATGCAATAGTCATATTTTCAGATAAAACAATTTATTTTTCCCAATTGGATAAATTCTAAATTAAAAAGATGAATTTTTCACACCAAGAATTATAATTTTCTATTCAAAAAGATGAATTCTTTACAAAATACATGAATTTTCAATAAAATTATTGAATTTTTTCCCAAAAAGACAAATGATCTAGAAAACAGTTGAATTTTCAACTACAATGATAAATCTTTAACTAAAAAGATAATTAATTTTCACATAGTAGTTTCACTACTATGTTGAAAGTTAAATTAAGATCGAAAAGAAATCTATTCTATCATGAATAATTTTATGCAAAATGAGCAAGAAGAAGATTCACAATTAAAAAAACAGACGAAAAACCCAAATGAAAAAAGAGGGAGGAAAAGAGAGAAAAAAAAGAGTGAGTCGAAAATTGAGGTAGTTTGGAAGATTTTTTTTTAAATTTTGAATCTTTTTCATGCTCATTTGGCATAAAGTTATTCATAACAAAATAGATTTCTTTTTGATCTTGATTTAAAATTGTAACTATTTTTTAAAAAGTTATTTGGCAGACAGTCTCCTGAATCTAAAAGAGCAGAAAAAGGGTCGAAGAAAAAGAAGCCATCAAAGCCCTATCCTCATCATTTCGTATTGTATCTTTTGGAAGACAAGCCTTTTTCTCTCGACGCGACGCCCCCACATGCTGAAACTCTGGTCCCTTCCTCCTCACCAAGCGTGGAACTCCGGAGTCCAGCAGACTCTAGAGTAGAGCCTCAGTCGAGGCAATGCGTTTCTAGTGTGCGCGTCGTTTTTGGAAAACGTGGTTTGTGCTCCTCTGAGGACCGGTTTTCAAAAAGAAAATTCATCCCATTTGAATTTCCCGCTCTATTCCTGGAAAAATTCAACTAAACTTTTGGTCGAAAAATTAATCGATTTTCGTAGGAACGACAACATCTCCTTTCACCCTCATCTGGATAGTTGTGCAGGTGCCAATAGGGTGGTTTGTGCTTTGCAAACGATTGACTCGTGACTGGTGATTTTTTTTTTATTGGTCAAAAGTGACGTGCGATTTTTGCAAAGGATATTGTGTCAGAGAGTGAACTGTGCCTCTTGTTTGCAAGTCAAACATGATTCTTGTGCATTGATTTAATTCCTGTGGAGTCTATCCTGCTGCACTTCGCGAGGGTAAGTTCAGTCAGAACAATATTTCTCTTGAATTAGAGAAAGAGTGTTGTTTCTCATCCTCATTCTTCTTCGTCTTGATGTGGAAACGAGAAAATGAATAAACGATGTTCACTTATCTTTCTTCAGGAAGTTATCGTTTCCGTTACTGTTTTTTCAAATCAAATAAGATTTGATTGAAGAAATATTTGGTCATGAAGTCACAGGGTTAATGATGTTTGCTTGTAATGTGTAATCAGTGATAAGAATATTATGTAATGATCTTTTATCTTTAGAAGGGGTAAAATAAGTTTTTGAATGTGTATAAAGTCCGCAGTTATTTAGATTCAAAATAATTTGCATATGCACACATCATTCATATAATCAAACCTGCTGTTCTGCACACACTTGTTACAAATGAAAACATTCATTAGGGATGCTCACTAGTTATCTCAAGTCCAAATTTCAGTTCAAAATTGTTTATTTAACAATGTTATAAAAAGTGTAGAAGGTAAAACAATGACCAGATCGGAAAAAGACCTCGATGATGCTAAGATCCTTTATTTTCGACGTTTCAAGATACAAATGCCTCATCAGGAAACACAAATCCAAAGTCAAAAACTTCATATTAAAAAAATAAACCCTTAGTACTATTAAAAAGGCATTGTGTTGTAGTTTAAGAAAGTCATAGTCTCGAAATTCTTCTCCCGAGTTAGGTCTGTGATAAACATTGTAGTTGTTGGTATTGTAAATTTGACCATTGTTGAAATACAGTAAAGTCTATCAGTAAAATATTTAGGACATATTAAGTCAATTTCGAAATAGGATTAACGTCCTTTTATGTCTATTTAGTTTAATAATTTTTTAATATGTCTTTCATCTTTTACTGATGGACTTCAATATACTTCAACATGGTCAAATTTACAACATCAACAACTACGGTTGTAGCCAATAAGGGTTCTTCTTAACATCATCGAGGTCCTTTCTCTGGTCTAAAGCATGTCATTATTATAGCTTTTACCTTTTTTATAATTTTTTATTTACTCAGACACATAACAATACTTCCATGTTTTGCTTTCCCTTTGGGTAACAGTTGCAATTATTATCTAATCCTAATGTAATTACAGCATTTCGCTACAGAGAAAGCGAAAACAAAACTCTGAATATCTATTGTTAAATATAAATGTTAACATGATTCCTTTTTCGCCTTCAGTTCTCTTCCAAAATTAGCTACGATTAAGTAAAAGAATATTGTCCTCAATTTTATAAATCATTTTTAACAATGCTCATTATTAAGTGTGATAATCAGTGAACATCCCGAAAAGTTCCAAATTTGTAACACTTTTTATTTTCGAATTTCATTTTCTAATTTGAAAGTTTGCTACTTTCAACCCGCATACATAGTGTTACGTTTATGTGATAACATGTTTTTCTTATCACATTGTTCCCAATTTTTTTCACCTATTACTCAATATGAAAGTTTAACTAATTTCGAAATTCATATACATGCTATTTGACAATTCTCAATTTTCTTAGCATAAATAGCAGATAAAAGTATCTTATTACTGGTAGTAAATAGCAATTCCACTTACGTTCTCCTCAAGAATGCGAAGCCGCCCAAGGGATAGACTAATGAAAAAGTAAATCAGGTTTACTCCAGTTTTAAATAGGTATGTCCACGCCGTAGAAAAGATAGAAGCATCCCACATGATTGATATGATCCTGTTCAAACTAATAATCTTTCTCATTAGATTAGATGATTAGACTGATGGATGAAGCAGGATTTAAGCCTTTTTTTTATCCCTTTTCTCGTCAACATCTACATTTTCTGCCTCTATCTTTTCCTGCAGTGAAAGTTGAAATGGAAAACTTTCATCTTCACTTGATTTTTATTTATTTGTGTTTGGCACCTGAAAATTTACATAAATAATAACAGGTTGATAGTATCAAAGTTCAGTATCCTCCATATCAGGGAGGAGTGAAAATGCTCAAATTAATCCGGTTGGCATCTGAAAAAAGTAAAAAATATATATATTGAAATCTTCTCTTCGGTTTTTGAATTTGGAAATTGAAAATTTTTTTGGGAAACAAAATTCCCATTGGTTAAAAAATTGTAGCAAATTTTTTGTTCGTACAGTTTTTGCTAGTCAACTTCACATATAAGTTGCCATAATTTTTGTAACCAATGAGGCATTTTTGAAATTTTTTAAATCCCAAAATCAAGCAGAAGATAGAAAGCAATTAAATTTTTTTTTCATTTTTTGGATGCCAACCCACAAATTTGTTTCAGTGGGCCGAAACGGTTCGATTAATTTGAGCATTTTCACTCCACACTACTCTACATTCCTATGAAAGCCATTAAGAAAAAAATACAGGAAATTCTGTATAGGCTTATAATGATCTTCCTATAATGGATTTCTTATAATTTTTTCACGATTCTAGATTTCAAGAGATTTCCAGAGTACTAAATTCTAACGAATGAAATTTCAAGGGATTCCTATTGATTCAAAAGATGTTAAAATTTTCATGGAATATGATGGAATTAACCAAATTTCAAAGGATTTGAAAGATTTCAGATTGTTTTGAAATATCCCAAAGAATTTTCAACGATTTACAATTTTTGGAGGGATTTTAATTTTTTTTTTAGTATTCAGATAATGAATTAAAAAAATTGCAAAGTATTCTAAAAATTTTAAGATATTTAAAAAGATTCCGAAGAATTTCAAAAGATTTACAAACTTTGAAAGGATGTTAAGGGTTTTCAACAGATTTCTAGAGAAGTTTAGGGAATAAATTCAATTTTTTTTTGTTTTCAAGGAATATTTAAAGATTTCTACAGATTTCAAGATTTGAAGGCATTTCTACAGATTTTAATAGATTTTCACAGATTACAAGCGATTTCAGAGGATTTTCATGGATTTCAATAAAATTTGAATATATTTTGAAGATATCAAGTCAATTCACAGATCTTTAGAATCTTCACAATCCTTTGAAATCCCTTAACTATTTTTCATATCATACTTAAATTTCTTGATACCCTTTATCCATTAACGTTTTACCGCAAATGGTATTTTTATTTACTTTATTTCGCATGAAGCCGAAAATTAACGTTTGTAGGTTGATTATTAACATTTGTTAAGGTTTCGCTACCGTAAAGCACAGTGGGTACAAGCACAGAGTTATATGTTGCAATTTCAGCTTTATTTTAAAAATATTTTTACTTCTTGTAATGGCACCTGCATTGCCGATAACAATCCCTTAAAATCTTTACAATAATGCTGATGGGGCTCTAAAATAAAAAAAAAAAAATCATTTCGCAATTAATGGGCGTCCCTTATGTTTTGGGTTGTTGGCCTATACTGATTTCCGGATAACATTTTCTCGTAAGTGAAGGAATGAAATATGAACACAATTAATCTTCTATCAACACGATTTTAAGAATAGGAGGCGATGTTACATTACATGCCTTCATATCTTATCTTCTTATGGTAAAATTTGATCTGCTGACTAATAAGACCAAAGCAGATTAAGAAGTGACGAGAAGATCCAAACGAGTCCTCTTGAGCTTCTGGCATCCAGCTGCGTGCATAGTCAGGTATCTTATGTTATTTCTTGGAGGCGAATGCTTTCTTCGCTTTCCTTCACACGCCCTGTCAGAAGTAGGCGGGGTAGGTGCTACCAGGATTTGATTTCACTTCCAGTTCAAATTATAAGTATAATATAATAAGACTACTGTAATACTACTAGCCGGCTACCATAAATACTTCATCACTCATCGTATTCATTTTTCCATCATGCTTCCAAGATATCCTGGTTGCACCGGAAGACGCCTTATTCTTTTCTCAAACCACCAAAGAAAAAGGTGTTGCAACATTCGCCACTCCAGGGCTGAAAATAAACCATACTGAAGAACCGTTTCTCTTTTCTGAGGCTATAAGACTTTTTCGAAAGTTGGCTTCAAAGGATATTATCAATCTTCAATTCTTCAATTTTTGCTCTAGGCTACCAGATGGAAATTGTAGCAACCCGGTATTGGCAATAAGCCTGATGATGATTGTGTTATCGAAACATTACTTCACTTTCTGAGACGTCGATCAACTGATTGACGTGTATCAAAGTTTAGTATCATGTGGATAGGCTACACAATGTAAACGTTTCGGATAAAGTTTATTACAAGATTCAAGACAATCCTTCAAAATAATAAAAAGAGAATCATGAATAGTATAATGACAATAAAATGATTTGAATTTTGTCAAGTG
This sequence comes from Andricus grossulariae, assembly GCA_011634705.1. NCBI lineage: Eukaryota > Metazoa > Arthropoda > Insecta > Hymenoptera > Cynipidae > Andricus > Andricus grossulariae. The sequence continues at coordinate 7,477,597 of JAABKJ010007545.1, forward strand.
AAAAAGGATGCAACATATGATATCAAATAATTTTTTTCCAGATGCTGAAGCACGTATCTGTCTCACCCTGGCGAGGGCGAGCGGACAGCGTGAGTCTAGCTTCGAGTGGTGGTGCCAGTAGTTGCGGAAGCGGAAGTCCAACCCCTGGGCACACCCCACCCCCCTCAAGAGCATCATCATGCGCTTCCCTCGCACCCCTAACGGCGCTCTCCAGTTTTTCACCAGCCGACACCGCACCCCAACAGGTCAGTTTCCATTCTTATTTTGATCTTTCCAACCATTTACAATTTTAAATCCCGGGATTAAGAAATTAGTCACGTCATCATGATACCTGAGGCAGTTTTTTTAACTTCCTTCTTCACTGAAAGCATGTTGAGTTATGATTAATTATATTCTTCATTTCTAAATAAATCTTGAAGTAAAAGAAATAAAGTAGGGTTGAGCGGGGTAAGACCGACCGCCGGGCAAGACCGACCGCCGAGGCAAAAATGACTTTGCAAATAGCATTTTTCATTCCTTAATTACTTTAATTCTTCTTTGCACCAAATAATTTATTTTATCATTAAAGAAATGATGCTTTAAACTTCAGGTTGATAATTCAACTATTAGGTTTAAAATTTCTATTATCATTATTACAAATTCAGGAATAATGGATTTATTTAGAATGGTACCAACTTAGGTTTTTATGCTGATATAATGCATTAATTAAATTGTAATTATTTGCTACAAGAAATTTATTGAGTGAAGAAAATTGGCGTGGAAATTAAATGTTAGTGCGGTCATTTTATCTACGGCTCTATAAGGTTAGGTGGGTAATTTCATCGTGGGAGATTGCAAAAAAGACCAAGGCTCTGCTTAATAAAACAAAAAGAACAGCATCACGAAATTCCCTGCGAATGAGAGCATGTGTGATGTAACAGATCCCAAAAGAACGTGCAAGCTCTAAAATGAATTTATTTTTAAACAAAACATTATGAGAATGTAATCAATTGTAAAACAATCATTACATTCTATAAATGTAAAAACATTCCAAATTTTGTAGGAAGGTAATAAACAATAGGAATGTTGCTCCAACTCCATCTGACAAAGTTATAATAATTGGTTACGAGCTTAAAAATAACTTTCATTATTCTAATCAGATAACATGGTTAGATGAGTGTAATTTGTATACGATGTTCGATGCAAATCAGGTGGTATAATGAGAATTGATTGAAGACAAAAATCGAATTGATTTGATAATTACCAGAGTTCAGGATCCATAAGTAATATGTTGAGATAGGTTTGGAGAATAAATTAATATTGTAAAGCTTTTATCTGGTTTCCAGTTGTAGAAGAAATATTATAAAAAATATTTAATTGGTTATCCAATATAGTTGGAGAATCATTGTTGCTATTTTGAACCATCCTAATATTGGCTTTTCGGACGCTAAACAATTAAAGAATCGCCTTTTATAATTGCATTTAAAAAAAATATGATTACTTTACCATGCATCGTGCTTGTACTCATTCATGTGTAAACTTCGATATGAGTTACATCACTTTCTGCGATAACAATTGCGCAACATCTCCCGAACCGTATTTTTCTGATTTTTTCAGGCATAACATACTCTTTTATTAAACTCTTCCATTAAAAGGCGAAATTGATTAATATTGTGAGTGATTGGAAAACGTTATGAAATTCGGAAAATACTGTTTTGTCATTTCCGATTTTAGTTGAGAAATAGAATCTGTTGTAGAATACTTACGATTTCTCACGATCAGTGTGCGACTTTTGGTGTAGTGTGGTTTCACGTCCTTTTTTCGCAACCAGAAACTCGATCTCTTCGAGAACGACTCGTCAGATGTTCGTTCGGCCGTGTTTCTGCTACTGTCCCTTAGTGAAGCACATGTGGTGTCCAATTTTTTTTATACTCCCGCCTTTTACGATCGAAACCATTTTAAAACATATATTCTCATGTGTGCAATTCTTGCTTATGCTTATAGTTTTGTAAAATGATTTGTGCCCTCAAAAGAAAGCTGCAAAAGTTTTCCATGAAATATTCTGTCTTTCTGTCATACAGCTCTAAGTATAGCAGTTTTTATGCGTTCGTTTAACTGAAGAAACGTTTTTTCAATTTGTTTTTTTAATTATGAAAGTTTCATTTTCTTTTAATACGAATTGAAAGATTTGAAAATATAAAGATTGTCGTACTGCCAAGCCTAGCAGTACTTAATCTTAGATTAGGCACATGTGTGAAGGATTAACAAACCACTTGTATTTATTGACTGACTTGCTGAAAAAATCCCTTCTACGTTTATGTTCCCTCAACCTCACATGTAGGTCCTGGGTAAAAATTGACTTTGTATTTTCTGCTCTCGTTTGTTTATAAGTACAAATTCCTGAGTCTGTCGGCTAAAGTTTGCTCCCACGTTAATGGAATACATTTTTTTTTTCACAGCGTAGACACACTTTTTTGAAGTCATGGCTCGATTCAATTCAATTTATCAACTTATTCTAATTAATTTTGGTTACATTCTTAGGTTCAAAGATAGTTTTGAGACATTTTCATAATTTGCTTATGGTTTCTAGGCCAGTGCAAATGGTTAAAGGCTTAAATAAATTTGAGAAGTACTCAATCTTGAGGATATCAAAAATTGCATTCTTAAGTGCTTATATGAGAAATGATACATATTTTCGAGAAGATTCTGCCAGATACCAGTTGTATTTTTGGTTTGACCTGTTGGTTGCTGTTAGTTTTTTAAGCTTGTTGAAATCGATGTTTGACAAACATTCTTCTAGCATTTCCAAAATATTTTGATTAATTATCAGATATATTGTATAAGAGAATTCCTCTTAAGATTACTGACTTTTCAATTTCTTAAATTGAATAATTCGCAAAGTTCTTGCATTACACAAGCGTATTGAATAAACGTCCATTAAGCCTGGAGACTTGGAGAGTCGACCTACAGTTTTTGTTGAAGGGACGAGGAATGCAGTGTGAGAGCTGAGATCCTCTGAATCGTCGCACATTGGGGCCATCTGAAGAAGAAACTCGTATTTCGACTTCATGGGCGTATTTTAAAATAATAATAATTTATCAAATAGTTTTCGCTTTCAAACTTTTTGAGCAACATTACAGACAAACTACATGTAAAATACTTTAAAATTCAAGCTTAAGTATATATTTCATGATAATAGCCATTTGTATTCATCTTCCTAAAGCGATTCCCGATCGCCTGTAACGGTTTCATGTGAGAAAGGAACGCATTGTAAGTATCCTCTCGCTTAAAACACACCTGGTTAGGTTTTCTTCGCAATGTTCCGGTTATGTGAGGACAGGTATAATCCACCTACTCCCTTGTTTATGCTCTGGCTTACGTAAGAAATGTATTAAAAATCGAAGAGATAATCTTAAAGAGATGCAGCTTGGTGTTATTCAGTAAATACGCGTTGGCGGTGAGTCGTTCCACAATTGCAGATTTATTATAAACATACTTAATCAGCGGACTTTCCAAGTTTAATTTAATTCGAATTTGCGTCAGAACTGTTGACAGCCTCGAAAAATGTAGCCTTAATTCCAACGCAAATTGCGAAATCTTACTGGAATTGGTGAAAGGATATCAGTTTATGAGGTGAATTTAGAGAGATGATTGCAGTATTTTGGGGAAATCCTATTTGATGATGCACCTCCATTTCGCAGAAAACGAGGTAATAGTCAATCACATTACTGCATGACTGGAATTAAATATTTGGCTGGAATTTTTTCAGGGAACATTTTAGGCCCTGAAGGATTTTAATTTATGGAAAGAATTAGGAGAAATTTATTGCAGTGTTTTGGGAAAATAATAGTCGATGATCCGCCTCCATTTCGTAGAGAACATTTCTTATTTTTCCCCTCCGGATGATTTTTCTTATGAAGCAAAATCTGTCTGACAGGCTTGACGTCAAGTCAAGTTCCATGTTTCGTTCCGCTTCTAGTCCCAGGACCTGTCTCGTGCTCCTTCCACCCTCACAACATCCGGCGCGGTAGCCCATAGTTCCTGTTTTCTTCTGCCTTATAGTCTCACATCTTCGAGAAGCGAGTCCTGATGGGTTTACCGTCTTAGCTCTATTCGCCACTGGCAAAGACATATATAAATCTTTGGCACAAATTGTCCTTGGATGCCAGATCAGATGTAATTAATTCACCAGAGAAAAGAACACACGCGTGACGGGAGGCTTGTTTCGGGATATAAATGAAGGAATAATAATGCCCACTCGGTAGTAAATTTATCTTGACTCGCGGATGTTAATGTGTCTTAAAAGTTAAATCGTATGTGCAGATCATAAGATATGCCAATAAAATTCATCTGGTTGTATACTCCGGCCAAAGTGCTTTGCATCCATGCCCCAAAAAACCATTGTTCATTTATTGTCCCATGTTTATTTTTTTCAAGCGGATCTCATCGTTTATGCGCATTTGCGTCAGAGAAGGTTGTACTTTTCAAAGGGGATTGACGGATCTGGAAAAAGGTCGGTGTTCAAGGAAGGTCGAATTCAGCGGTGTGTGGCATGCTCGTATGGGCGTATTTTTTAATTTGATGTTACGTCATTGTCATTATACATCAATGTTCTCTATTTCAAAAACATTAAAATCAGACATATGGTTTTTTTCAATTCAAGAAATAATATTTAGTCCTATTTTTAATGTTTTCTTTCTATATTATATGCAAGTGCTTTGAATACATGCAATTAACATTTTTGTTTCTTAATTTGGACTACACTCATAAGATAATGCTGAATTCGTTGTTGTTTTGATTTGAAACAAAAATAAAACACGTAAACAAATGAAGCCACAATGATCAGTTTCATTGTTCAAAATAAGATGCAGCAACATTCACGGCAATTTTTTTCGGTCTAATGTTGATAAAGTGCCGTAACGATTGTCTGCGAGGTTTGAAATGCATTATAATAAGAATGGAATTCTTTAGATTATGTTGAATTTGTGAACTTTTTGTGTCTCGCTCCCGATTTCAAAGGTGTTTCTTTACAAGGAAGAAGGAAGTGTTGGAGTTTAATAAATTCTTCGTCGCTTTAATTAAAACCGCACCCGCATTGTATATACGAGGCCGGTAAGGCGTGTCAGGGGACTCTATGTGATAGAGTGATGTCTCACAATGAGAAATATGCAGAGGTTGTTGCCCAGATGTATCAAATTACTCATGCACCTATTGAATTATTTCAACAACAAAAAAGGTTGGAAAAATTCTGAACAAAATAAATATTTCATTTGATAAAAACTAACTTAATGACTCTGTTTCTCATTTGTATTTAACTAATGTATCTAATTTTCCCCTCGTAAAACTAATTGGGTAAGAGCTTTATTTCTGGCTGTTTTGTTTATCCATCAGCAGTGGGAAACCGCGTTCTTTCCCTTTCGATTTAGTAGCAATTTCGATCAGGCCGAGCACATAATAATCGACTCGTTCCCTCTTCGTAGATAATTATAGGCCATCGTCTGTCTTCTGATGCATCAATCCCCTGGGTCAGTAATGTCAGTATCAGTGAGGGGAAGATTGTGATTCTAAACCGAAATGCTGTCGTTGGCTGAATACTATTTTTCGAATGGAACAAAATTCATCTACAGAGCTGAGACCTGCAATCTTTCTTCTTTCTTTACTTTTTATCTGTTTCGACATTTTTGTTTATTTTTAAGAAGGGACAATGCTTTTTCAATGTCTAAATAGTTTACTGGGACCAAGAACCGAGTTGAAAGATGAGTTTCGATATCTTTTTAAATATGTTGAAAGTTATCGCTATACCATATATTTTTATAATCTGGAAATCCTTCTGGTAAAATGACAAGCAACTTTAAGTCAATACAGATTACAAGTAGTAAAACTTCCTGTGAGATAAATTAGAGCTGCTGCTCTTCAGATCGAAGTTTCTAATCACACTCAACCGTTCCTCTGTTTATCAATTCATGAGACATCTCTTATCAGTATTCTTCCATGTTCTCAGTTGTTTCCGTTTCTGTCTTATTGTTAGATTTTATTGTTTTATCAGGAAAAACACGAGATTGGTGCAATCGCGAATAATCAATACATGCAGCTCGCGTGCCATGTCCAATTTTCAGTAATAAATTCTGACTGAAGAAATTCTTTCACGCAATACTATAAATAACGTGTTGTGCGCACTATTTGTTGATTCAGAGCCATAAAGCTAACTCGCCTCATTACATGGATCAACGGGGAAAAACTTATGTACAGAATAAACTTCTAATATAATTTTGAGGATAGTAATTTCTTAGATAAATCTGAAAGTTTCTTTTCGTCGAACAAACCAATATTTGTACTTGAAATATTAGGAATTCATAGCGTTCCAGAAAGCAAAAATGGTATCGAAATAGAATTTGATTGATCGAGAACAGGAATCAGGCTCACTGAAGACCGGTACCATGTTGCCTCAAGGTCGTTGGATAATTTCTCATCAATGTACCTTGAAATTACGTCAGGTACACTTTGCAATGTGCCGTTGACCAAAAGATGAACAAGGTGTATCATGATGCTTAAACTGTCCAGTAATTGATGATTGTGCAATCTTAATGTCTGTTGTTACACTCTTCATCAGCACTTACAATCGAATGATTTGCATATTGTGCAGTTTTGATCAAGAGTAATCAGAGCTACAATTTTCAAAGTCTAGGGTTACAAGTAATTATTTAAACTTAACGAAGTTATTCTTGAAACGTATTTGAAAATAAGCTGAAAAAAACTGTCAAGTGTCTTTAATCTGTATTCGAATTTTTTAAATCTGTCTAATCTCCAATTATTATCTGGACGCAGTCATTGTTCAAATCCTTTACGCAACACAAACTTGCTTCCGTGCTTGAATTAATTGTCTAAGTAGATGAATCTATTTTAATTTGACTACTGTAATCGTTCAAGCATAGCAGACACAAAAGCTATCCTAGAATAAAAATAGACATAATCACTGGCATAGATATTTTTCACTTCTGTTCGTTTATTTCAGAAGAACTGTTACTAAAGCTGTAAGAATATTATGGAAATGTAGTATCTAGTGACAGTAAACTATACATTTCAACAGTTATAAAATTTGTAGTAAATAATGAGTTGGTCCTTTTCCCTTCTATAGGTAGTCAAACTGACAGTCTTATAAAGTTGTGATAAATCGGAATTTCATCGCTGCAATAAAACCACTATTTTCTAGTATAGCATTCATTCCTTGAAATACTTGACAGGAAAATACGATCGTGAATCAAAGGTATAGCGATTAGTAGTCGGTTAACAGTGAAACCACAGTGCCATATTTGTATCCATGTCCACGTGGTTCATTATAATTACATACAAGTCTGCCTTTACTGGTCTTACTAGCATGTACATTGTACGAACTATATGTAGGTGAAACGTAAGCAGGAATATCGCCGTTTAAAATGTTAACATTGCTCATTACAAAGAGGCTTGCATTATTTTCTAAATTTCCGTGTAAAAAATGTTGCAATCTACTTCCAGGATCTAAATTGTTTTAAATTTCAAATAAAAAATAAAAAACATTTTTGTAGTTATCAATAACAAGCTTCTTAACGAAAATAGGGAAATAAATTCTTTTAAATAAACACGAATCAAAAGTATCACCTTTAAACCCCATTACTTTGCTATCATGATCTAATTCTATCTGTATGCGGTCTCGAGGGAGTTCTTGAAAATGATACATCAAATAGGAACAATGCACTGCTTCATATAAGGCATAAAGAAAGAAAGCAATTACACAGCAAATTAAGTTTATTACGGGACCGATTACAAAATTGATAGGCTCTCTAGCTATTTCGTTAAGGTAACTCCCACATTCGAGCACGTGTTGTCAATAAATTTGCAATCCACTTACTCGACGCCCAAGCAACATAAGGACTTACACCTTCTTGATGCCAAGATATTCGTGATCACAAGTGGGCCGGGGAATTGCATTTTATAAAAAAAAGTAAATTGCTGTCCTTGACGCGCCACCCTGAGATCTCGAAATCCATCGAATCTTGGAGAACTGATTATGCATTCATTATCTAACAACCTATCTTTACCATGATACTCTGGTCGAGAAACTACGTATCTTATCGTCAGTTAACATGTTGTTTGCTCCATTTCAAAAATTACGTTTATCTCTTCTCGATATTTTTCTCCAACCTCCGGATTTCTTATTTAAAATACTTCTTGCATTCAGGATTAATTTCAGGGTTTGGGTATCATTTGTTTGGTATACCATTTTCATTAAGTCCAAACTTTATGGCGCTAAATGCATTTTATTATACTGTTTCCTCCATTTTATTTTCTTTCATCATTCACTTCTTCTGGCGAATTTCTCTTTCTGCAACATCTGGTTTGGAAATTTCTACAACTGTGGTAAAGTCCAGCCAGATGACCACGTTTGTTCGTGCCAGGATGAACAATGACGTTTGTAACACTTAACATTCTCCACGTATGGCATTACGGACCGCGAGGATCCTTTATGGGGTTTGAATAATGATACGTTATGATCGCCGCATAATGCACAGGACGGGTGGGTGGAGTCTGAGAAACCCCATGTGGTGGACTCGACCAACTTCAAGATCCATCTACAATTCCATTTTTTTCTCAACCATAAACTCAAAATGTTTTGACTACTTCCTTGCGAAAAGTAAATTTAATTCTTGGTTTCTAGCATTATTCTATTTGTATCATATAATTATAGAACTACATGTGGATGAAGACATAACCAGCAAACTATCATCTTACGTATGGGGACAAATAGTATAGCCAGTATAATTAGATCCTATCTATATGATGATAAATGTAATTCAATTTCATCGCGATCAAGGTCATATACAGTTACACCTTCGATAAAATTCGCCTTGCTTTTTTTTCAGTCTGATCCTTTCTCTTCACGGTAGTTCCTCACATCCTTCTCGCCGCATTTTGCTTCGCGTGACGCACCCCAAGTTTTTGCATTCGCAGATCCGCTAGCATAAGAACCCTTTCCTTCAAAGACCACGTTTCAGCAATTTCGGGTTAATAATCACCCCCCTCGTCGAGCTTTATGCGATCAACGCACGGAATAGTTCTTTACAATGGCGGCTTTATGGTTCTCCAGAGAATTACCCGGGAATATCGTGGCGTGCTTGGTCACGTGATCAATTTAATAACCCAAGTTTTCCCGTTTCTTCTTTTCATTTACTACGGGCCCAAAGTCGCTGCGTGATCATGATTAAAGTTGGGTATCAGGAACCTGTTTGCGGGTTTATTATGTACGCTTTCACAGACATCCGCCGCAAAAGGACCAACAGTAAACCTGTCTGCAAGCAAGAATTATCATCTCATCTCCTTAAATTATTTTTTCTCTCACCTCGGCTACCTGGGGCGATATCTGTCACATTTCATTTGGATCATGGCAATTACAGATACATCTTCTTCGGTCTGCTACTTATTAGGCGATAGTCATGATATGTGATTGTGTATGTCCATGTGAAAAGGGACCGGATTGTCGAATTTATTTTAGGAGTTATCAGCGTTTTTGTGAGTCAGGCTCTATATCCATATTTCCCTCTTTTTACCTTTTTTTTTGAAAAATGCTTTTTTCCCCTTGTTTTCAAGAAACTTCTTTTTCTCTTCAATTCGCTAAAATAGGAACTGAATTATTAGAACCCGATGAAAAAATCCATCTTTTTTGGTTAAAAATTCTACTATTTGGTTGAAGATTTAACTATTTGGTTGAAAATTGAACTACTTGATGGAAAGTCAAACTACTTTGTTAAACAATCATTTTATTGGATGAAGATAGAACTATTTGATTAAAAAACCACAGGGTCACAAATTTATGAACTTTGTAGCAAATTTTTGGCTGTTTTCGTAAAAATTAATCTTCTTAATTGAAAATTCAACTATTTCGATGCAAATTCGTTTTTGTTATAAAAAATAATTTTTTCAACTTTAAATTTAATCACTCCATTTTTGGTCACAAAAAGTATTTCTAGTTGAAAATTCAACTATTTGGTTGAAAATTGATCTTTTTTACTTGAAAATTCATCTTTTTTGGTAAAAACTTATTCTTATTGATTGAAAATTCAACTATTTAGTAGAAAGTTGAACTACTTTGTTCAATATTCATTTTATTGGTTGAAGATTAAACTATATGGTTGCAAATTCGTGTTTTCTGTTTGAAAATTCATTTTTTTAACTGAAAATTCAACTATTTCATTTTTTATTGCAAATTGATCGTTTTTAGTTAAGAAGTCAACTATTTGGTTGAAAATTTATGAATTTTGTAGTGAATTCGGCTTTTTTAGTAACAAATTAATCTTCTTAATTAAAAGTTGAAATACTTTGTTAAAAATTCATTTTATTAGTTGAAGATTCATCTTTTTGGTCGATAATTCATCTCTAGTTAGAAATTCAACTATTTAGATGAAAATACGTTTTTTTGTATTAAAATTTTTTTTAACTACATATTTAACTACTATACTTTTGGTTAAAAATTTATATTTTTCACTTGAAAAATCATCTTTTTTGGTAAAAACTTAATCTTATTAATTCAAAATTCAACTATTTGGTAGAAAGTTGAACTAATTTGTTCAACATTCATTTGATTGGTTGAAGATTAAACTATTTGGTTTCAAATTCTGTTTTCTTTTTTTAAATTAATGATTCTAAATGAAAATTTAACTATTTCATTTTTTATTGAAAATTGATCGTTTTTAGTCAAAAATTCAACTGCTTGGTTGAAATTTCATGATTTTGTAGTAAATTCGGCTTTTTTGGAATCAAATTAATCTTTTTTATTAAAAATGGAACTATTTAGATGAATTTTTTTTTAATTGAAAATATTTTTTCAACTGAATATTTAACAACTACACTTTGGGTTGAAAATTTATATTTTTCGCTTGAAAATTCAACTATTGGTTAAAAAAAATTAATATATTTTGTTACAAATTTGTTTTGTAGAAAATTCGTTTTTTTTTTGTATTATAAATTCGATTATTTTGCTAGAAAATTAAACTATTTGTTTGAAATTCAACAATTTTGTTGACTTTTTTCCGTTCTTGAATGAAAATTTTTTTTTGACTGAAGATTTATCTCTTTTGGTAGATTATCTTTTTCTGGTAAATTCGACTGTTTTTATTTAAAATTAAGATATTTTTTACATTTTCCTTAAATTAATTTTTTTTATTGGAATTTCAACTACTTAGTTAAGAGTCTTCTTTTTTTTTGGTCGAAAGTTTAATTTGTTTTGTTGAAAATTCGACTTTTTGAATAGAAAATTCGTTATTTTGGATTAAAAATTTAACTGTCTTCTAAAAAATTCATCTTCTTTCGAAAATTTAACTATGCTTAAAATGAAACCGTTTTTGGTTTGAATTCAATCTTTTTTCTTTCAGAATGCAACTGTTTGGTTGATAATTAATTTTTTGATAGAAAATTCAACTATTTGGTAAAAAAATCAACTATTTTCTTGAAAAATCCTCTCTTTTGCTTAAAATTTCCACTGTTCGGTCTAAAATTTATTTTTTGGTTTGTTGAGGATTTGAATATCCTAAAAGTGTCTAAAATGTCATAAATTTATCTACCTATACACATACAAAGAATACGCTTCAGACTCGATTGCGTATCATGTCCATTTCCAAGTTCCTTATCTGCCCGGATTTCGCAAAACCAATAAAAAGTACATATTTTCAAAAAATTCTTCAATCGATCGATTCACTGGATGAGAAGGCAGATAAAGATCGACGTAAAATCCGAGTCAATAAAAGTTTACGGAGTGTCAAAGATCATTCGCATTTCCGCAGATATAAATAATTCTCGCAACTTATCATCATAAGCTCTAATGAAACGAATCCTTCAGAGACTAAGCCAGAATGGTCCATCAAATAATAATAATAATAATAATAATAAAAGACCGCGATGCTGAGTGAACATCTGGTAGACAGTACCCCCATTCACCCTATTTTTCTCAAGTTCTTTTACCCTTTTCGAATCTTAATCGCAATTCTTAGTCGAAGCTCTTGAACTCTTCTGAAACTCCTTGATTCTCGCACCTGCAAGCTGCCACAGAGACCAGAGATAACCAGATTTATTTGAGAAGCCAGCTCCGGGCGTTTTTATCGCTCCAAGTGAAGGATAATTTATGTCGAATAGGTTCAGAGCAGTTGAGATAAGAATTTGAGTAAGAAATCTGTATTTGCTCTCCTTGTGGATGAAAAAGAAATATTGCGCTACACCATTTTTCTAGGAAGGGTACGCTTGTTTTTGGTATTTTTCTTATTATTTGAGATGAAAAAATTGGACTGATGAGAGGAAAAACCCTCTTGCTGAAAAGGAACCCAAAACGATGAATTTGTTCTAAAGGAAACCTGGTGGACCTTCAAAGGAACCCAATTTTGATTGAGAAACTTTTCGTTTACAGTCGTCGGTCGATAAATTCTGGAAATCCCTAATTTACCAGCCTTACCGTGCAAGCGGTTGGTTTGTGAATGCGCCTTTATATTGTTTTATTCAAGGGTTTCCAAAGGAACCCTTTTGAGTCTCCACAGGTTTCTTTTAGGATTCGAATTCTACAATATAGCAACTTTTATCTAAGCCTCAACTTTAATTTAAGCCTCAACTTGTCCTTTAAATTTAAAAACAAAAGATTAAAAACTTTTTAAATCTTGGGAATCCTATTAAAATCCAATTAATCTTATGAAAACTCGTGATATCCCTCGAAATATTATAAAATAAGTGAAAATAATAAAGTAAAATCTTTGAAAATTCCTCAAAATTTTTGTTGTTTTCTTGAAAGTTCCTTGGAATTTTTAAAAATATCCCGAAATGTTTAAAATCCTTTGAAACTGTTGAAATCCTCGAAAATCGGATAAAAGCCGCTTTAATCCCTTGAAATCATTAAAATATCCTAAAATCTCGTGGGATTTTCAAAATCTTTGCAAATTTTCCGAAATTTTAGGAAATTCTTTAAATCATTGTATGAATTTTTTTAAACCCTGGTTATTAAAATTCTTGAACATTACTTGAAATTTTTTCAATTTCTTGAAAGTTCTTTGGAATCTTTTGAAATACTCTCAAATATTTAAAACATTTTGAAATTCCTTGATTTTTCATGATGCTCTTGAAAATTCCTTGCAATCTTTGGAAATATCCTGAAATATTTAAAATATTTTAAAACCATTAAAATCCTTTAAAACCTCTGAAAATCCGTTGACATTTCTTAAAAATCCTCTAAAATATTCAGAAATCCTCTGAAATCCCCTGAAATCTTTGAAAATGTCCTAAACTTTTATAATATCCTATGAAATTTTTAGAAATACTATAAAATGTTTAGCAATTTTTATTGTCTATTGAAATTCCCGAAAAAGCATTTTAAATCCTATGAAATCCTTGAAAATCCTTGTCAATTTTAAGAAATCCTTTCCAATCCCAAAAAATTTGTTTAAATCTCTTAAAATCTTTGGAAATTCGTTAAAAATCCAAATATTTAGAAATCCTCAGAAATCCTTTGAAATCTTTGAAATTCTCGAAAGTCCATTATATGAAATCCTTGATTTAATTCTTGTGAAATTTTGTAAACTGACTTAAAATCTTTAAAAACTCTTTGAAATGTTTAAGAGGTTTGGAAATCCCTCAAAATATTTAAAATCTTTGGAAATACTTCGAAATTTTCCGAAATTTAAGAAAATTCTTGCAAACAAGATTAAAATTTTAAAATCCTGTGAAATCCCCTGAAATATCTGAAAATATTGGAAGAAATTATGAAAATTTAAGTTTTTAATCTTTGTTATCCTATCTTTTAAATCCTATGAAATCCTTCAAAATGCTTAAAAAGTTTAGAAAATTCTTCGCAATCCCAAAAAATTGGTTTGTATCTCTTAAAATCCGTTTAAATTGAAAATTACTTAGAAATCCTTCAAAATATTTGGAAATCCTCTAAAATCCTTTAAAATTTTTAAAAATTTTAGAAAATTTTTTAGTTAGTTTGAGAGGTATTCACAAGCTTGGAGAAGATCCAAACTTAATTTAAAACTGGAAAAGATTTCCAAAAAAAAAAACCTAAATATAGAGTTTTGAAGATTTTGAAAAGCAATTTTCAAACTCTTTCGAGATCTTTAAAGGTTTTAATAAAATAAAATAAATTTCTCAAGTTTGCTGGGAAAATTTAAAATAATTTTTTAATTTGAAAAATTAATTTTAAGAGAAGGTTTAAAGAGATTAATAAGAAATTGAATAATAAATGAAAATTGAAAAATTAATAATTCGGAAAGTAATCGAGTAAGTTTAAAATATATTTAGAAGTTCTAAAATGATTACAAAATAATTTAAAGGGTGAAAATATCAAAATCAAAATTCCTAGAAAAAATAAAAATAATTTTCGTTTGAAAAATTAATTTTAAAGGAATATTTAATAAGGTTTCCAAAATTTTCAAAAAAGAATCTGTATGATTTTAACGTAATTTTTTTACTTTTGCAGAATTTTCAAAAAATTGTAGGAAAAATTCGAGTTCCAAGATAATAAAATTATTATTAGATTGTTGGAAAATTTTTAAATGATTTTTCAATTCAAATTTTTAAGAGAATATTTAAAATGATTTCGAAACAAATTTTGATGTATAAATTAATGTTTATACCTTAAAATTGCTTAAAATGATATCGTTTAGAAAATTTATAATTCAAAGATTTCAAGACTTTTGAAGTAATTTGAGGAATTTGACAAAGATTCAAGGATTTCAAGGAATTTCAAAGATTTTCCGTGATTTAAACGGTGTTTTTTCAGAGAACTTTAATGAATAGCTTTAATTCAAATTATATTCAAGGGCCGTTAATTGATTTATACTTTTTGAAATGGATTTTTACATTTTCCAAATATTTCAAGGTATTTTAAGGAATTCTAAAGGATTTCAAGAGATATAAACAATGTCAAGGGATTTTAAAGAGTTTTTTAGGATTTCCAAAGATTTTCAGCGATTTCTAGTGAACTTTAGAGAATGAATTAAATTAAATTTTGAGGGATTGCCAGCGATTCCAAAGATTTCAAGGCATTTTAAGGTAATTTAAGGAATTTCACAAAGATTAAAAGATTTCAAGGAACTGAAAAGATTTGTCGTGATTTGAACGGGGTTTGAAAGAAAACTTTAATGAATAACTTTATTCTAAATTATATTCAAGGGCCTTTAATCGATTTATACTTTTTTGAATGGATTTTTACGTTTTACAAATATTTGAAGGTATTTTAAGGGATTTTAAAGGATTTCAAGAGATATAAAAAATGTCAAGGGATTTTAAAGAATTTTTGAGGATTTCCAAAGATTTTAAGGGATTTCTAGTGAACTTTAGAGAATAAATTAAATTCAGTTTTGAGAGATTGCTAGCGATTCCAAAGATTTCAAGACTTTTGAAGTAATTTGAGGAATTTGACAAAGATTCAAGGATTTCAAGGAATTTCAAAGATTTTTCGTGATTTAAACGGTGTTTTTTTAGAGAACTTTAATGAATATCTTTGATTTAAATTATATTCAAGGGCCTTTAATCGATTTATACTTTTTTGAATGGATTTTTACGTTTTCCAAATATTTCAAGGTATTTTAAGGGATTTTAAAGGATTTCAGGAGATATGAAAAATGTCAAGAAATTTTAAAGAATTTGTTAGGATTTTCAAAGATTTCAAGGGATTTTTAGTGAACTTTAGAAAATAAATGAAATTTCATTGAACATCAAGGGATTCTTAACGATTCTACAGATTTTAAGAGATTTTAAGTTATTGCATGAAATTTCACAAGATTTAAAGAACTTTAATAAACCTCCAAAGATTTCAAGGGATTTCGAAGATTTCTAGTGATTTCAACTTTTTTTCTACTGAGTTTATTAAAATTCATATACAAAGGATGTCAACTGGCTTATACTTTACGATATAAATTACATTTTATTTCAAAGGATTTTCATATGGACTTTAATTTCATTTTAAGATATTTCAAACATATCAAGGAAATTCCCAGATTTTACTGTGCAAAGTTTATTTGGGTAGAATTGTTATTCTTGTGTATTTCAAAAGGAATGTAACATTTTTTAAATAATTTAATTTGGAAGATTTAAAATTGAAAATTCTTGAATTTTAACGACTTTCAATTTAAAATTCGTCAATTTTAAATTTTTTCAATTGAAGACTCTTCTATATTATTACTATTATTATTATCATATTATTATTGATTTCCATAATTCTTTTATGTATTTTGAACTGATATTTAAAGCAGCCAAGTAAATATTAATGTTATATAAATTTTAATTAACAAATTGGAAGTGAAACGTTTTTTTACCGATAATATAGATAAGAATGTTATAAATGTTATAAAATTTCATGAATAACGAAAAGCACGAGATTCCAGCGGAATTGATACATATTAATTCATAAAATGTACATAAATTCCGATTGTATGGAGTATCAGCAAAACTCGAAATTAATGACTAAAAATGAACACATTTTAAACATACTTGGATTATAATCAAAGAGATTTTGACAAATGAATAAAATCTTACAAAATACATTTTTTTAATGTTAAATCTGAAATAAATTACTAAGTTTTACATAAATTTAAATATTAAATAATAAATTTAACAAATGGAAAAAATTCAACAAAATCTCTCTCAAATCAAAACTTGCCAATCATTGCAGTTAACAAATTATGCAATAATTATTTTCAAAGTTATTGATATATTTTTTTTTAAATCAAGTGTATCTTTTTTTCACGATTCTAACGATATAAGAATGTGTCTAATTTGAACGGAAGATAAAACTTCTTTCTGCAATATTGTTAATTTTGAACGGCGCTATTATAGTTTCGCTATTTTATAATTTAATGAATTAATTAAAATAAGTCTTAAAACAGGCGCGATTCAGGACGGGATTTTATAAAAATTGGCAATATTTTTCGTTCCACGTGGAATATTTTTATTGCCGAACATACGATCGCCTCTGGTGCATATTATCGGTTTCGCCCTCTTTCTAAAAACGGGTTACGGTTATCGTGAAAATAATAATAAACGCGCCATATATGACTTGTCCAGGGGTTTTATTACGATTTCTAGCGTAAATTTCGAGAAAAATTGTTGCGATATTTTCGAATATCAAATTTAATGCAGAAGGGACACTTTAAAATGAGATTAAATTCATTTAATGGTAAAGAAAAATATTTTGATCACAAACAAAATTACTCTTATATTTTTTGATTGTAAATAAATCAGTATCTATACTATTTGCAACATTTTTGACAATTATATTATTTATTTCTTTATTTAAATTTATAAATTTGCGTAAATAATATTACTTTTGCGACTTGGGTGAAAGTGAGGGTTTTGGAGAAATTTATAGCTTCCAGTATACATTCATG
Source organism: Andricus grossulariae (assembly GCA_011634705.1). Classification (NCBI taxonomy): domain Eukaryota; kingdom Metazoa; phylum Arthropoda; class Insecta; order Hymenoptera; family Cynipidae; genus Andricus; species Andricus grossulariae. The sequence continues at coordinate 7,494,969 of JAABKJ010007545.1, forward strand.
CCTCAAGTTTAGATCGTGAAAATGTGAGAATATATTTTAGTGCATGTGTATAATTTTTGCTGGCAGCCTTGGGTGATTTATTTTCCTGAGCGAGACATGGTAAACGGCGACATACGTCATGTCACAAGGTTTCACATATCCCATTCTTGATTTCGTAAATTGAAAAAAAATTTACAATTTAATTGAGTAATTTATAAATTTATAAATTTATAAATTATACGATAATATACATTCACAAATGTGTTTCCTATAAGTAAAAGAAATACTAGTTTGAATAAAAATGACAATTTTTAAAGGGGATAGTCTATTTTAAAAACTGGCTTCATAATATAGAGCGAAAATTTACCTTTTGTAGACTGTTTCTTTAATAATAATTTTCTCAAATTTATTATAACTTTGTAGAATATTTATAAAAGTTTTTTGAATCATTAACAAGTAGAATGCGAATGTTTTGCAACTTTTTCTAACAAACTTCTTTAAAGGATTAACATTTTTTAATCTATCTAAAATATCCTCAAACTTGTATTTTAAACATATCAGAACATTACCTAATAAGTAGCTTGTAAAACTTCATAACAAGTTTTATGAATCTTCCAGAATCTTGAACAGTTATTTATAAATGGAAATTGTGAATTAATAAAGTCTCTTTAATTTTTATTAAACGACTATTATTATACCCTGTAGTAACGAAACTGTTGTGTTACATTATGGAATGAAATATTCAATACTTTAGAATATTTGGTCTCTAAAAGGCAAATAAACTATCATTTTATTCTATAGTTTAAATCGAAATTCGGCTAAAACAAGCTTCTTTTGCTAGTGAACTTAACGAAATAAATAGCAGGGAAAAAATTATAAATTGAATATCTTGAAAGTCGCAACCGGGACACATATCTGTAGAGAGGAAGTAAATATAATTCTTTACAAGATTTTCCTCATATCTCGATCAGAGTTGGATAGTAACTTTTGTTACAAGAAACTAAGTAACTGAAAATTTACGTTATTCGTAACTTTTAGGGTAACTTCGTTACTTTTTTAAGAAGTAACTTGTGATGTAACTTAGTTACGATTTTTGCAGTAACTTGGAACTTTAATTTTAGTTACTTTGAAGTTATCTTTTGTTTTTTGTATATTATCTCCTATTAATAAATTAAAGTCTTTTTTGGTTGAAATAATATCAACTGTTATATTTTTCGTTCAGAATTCATCTATTTTGCTTGAAAATGTATGCTTTTTGTTAAAAATTGTACTATTTGATTTGGTTTAAAAGTAACTTTTTGGTGAAACTTCATATTTTCCATTTGAAAATACAACTGTTTTGTAGAAAATTCATATTCTTTGCTTGAAATTGTAACAATTCAGTGGAAATTTTGTTCTTTCTTGTTTCAAAATGCGACTTTTTCTTTTCAAAATTGATCTCTTTGGTGAAAAAAATCGAATTTATTTTGATTGAAAATCCAACTATTTTGATAGAATATTAATCTGATTTGGTTGACGATTCAGCTATTTTATTAAAAATTCGTATTTTTTGTTGAATTCAACTGTATTTGATTTCAAATTAAAATATTTTTGATTGCAATAACATCAAATGTTATATTTTTCGTTCAGAATTCATCTATTTTGCTTGAAAATTCATGCATTTTGTTAAAATTTCAACTATTTTATTTGGTTCAAAAGTAATTTTTTCAATAAAGAAACCATATTTTCGGTTTGAAAATGCAACAACTTGTTACTTTTGGTAAAAAAATTTCTGAAAAGGGTTCAGCTATTTTTTTGAAAATACGTATTTTCTGATGGATTCATTTTTTTTTGGAGGGTGGAAAATTCAAATATTTTGGTTGAAAATTCATGCATTTTGTTAAAAATGCCACTATTTTATTTGGTTGAAATGTAATTTTTTTATTAACAAGTCATATTTTCGATTTGAAAATGCACCTGCATTGTAGAAAACTCGTCTTTGTTGATTTGTAAAATATTGATTTTGGTTGGGAAATTCATCTCTTTTGGTGAACAAATTTCTAAAGAAAGTTCAGCCATTGTTTAGAAAATTGGTATTTTCTGGTGGAAAATGTAACTACTTCAGATAAAAAATATCCCTAGGATTTACCGTGTTATTATCGGGGAGGTATTCACTCGTCAAAAAACTGTACGCAGTAATACGTATTACGCCTTATTACGCATTTTACTAATTATTACGCATTATAACGCATTATTAAGCGAGATAATCGCATTATTACGAATTATGATGCGTGATAATCGCATTATTACGTATCATTATGCGCTATTACGCATTATTACGCAATTATTACGCGTGATTGCACATTATTACGCATTATTACACCATGATCACGCGGATAATACGGCGCGATTGAAGAGTATCACAGCAATGGAATTCACTCAAACAGGGGAATAGGTCGATATCAGCAGGAGAAATGAGTTAAAGCAAAATTTAAACCACAAATAAATTCAAATAACTAGTCACAAATTAAAATTAAAATTTGAGTAATCTTCATACGTTGGGTTTTTTTTTTTAGAATAAATTTCTACATCATTTTTGTAGCGTATAATGAAAGTTTACGAAATGTGTAAGATTATGAATTTCATAAATTTCATAAACATGTGTTTTTTTTTTAATGCAGGCATATTTTTTTGAACTTTCACAATTTTCGTTGTTAGTTGGAAAAAAATACTATATGCATATATTGTATTTTAGGATGGGTCGAAAATAACAAATTGTGGGTTTTAAAAGCGCTACAACACGGAAAAGTACCGCATTGGGACCCTAAAACAACGTAAAGAATTTAGAATCTACAGACATGTAGTTTAGTTACCCACACTCAAAAAAAGTTGAAAAAAATTCTTTTTCGTAAAGTTTTTAAATTTTCCTGAGTTACAATTTTTGACATACCTGAAGGTCAAATCAGTCTTCCGAATTTTTTGCGGATATTTATCAATTATTTCCTCAGAGATAATTCATGTTTAATTCACCCCTGTTGGCGGAAAAAAATTGTGAACACCTTTGTAAATAGGTAAAGATAGTCTTCTAGTACCTGAAAACTTTCTAGTGATAAAAATGAACTAGAAAAAAAAATCGCCAAGACTCAGGAATAGAAACTGGAAATACAGCGAATTTACACAATTTTGATTTTGGTATTGAATGAAATTATCTTCATAACTTGTGGTTTAAACATTTTTCGGAACATGTGTGGGGGTTTTTAGTACAGAAATATACTAAAAACATAGAAAAGATCAAGGAGACGAAATTAGAAGTACAGTAAATGTTCAAAATTTGGAATTTCTTCACTTGTAGTTTTATAATTTTATCAAGTATTAGAGGAATTTTTAAGCACAGAAATACTTTGGTTACTAGAATATAGAGGTGAATTAAATAGAAAATAATTGAGTAAAATTGAAAAAAAAATAGAAAGGCTTTTCTCCCTGCACTTTCCTAATTGTTTAAATATAAACATTGAAAATGTGACAATATACCGTTTTTCAATGCTTATTGAAAGCCAACAAATTACTTTCTTACATAGTCGATTTTTTTTCAAATCGATCTCTGCTTTCAGTTTTCTTTTCGAAATATATCTTTAACTTGATGCATTTTAAATGCAATGCTTTCAGCTGTCTTCAGATTAAAGTATACAAATGTTTTTGGTTTGAAATTAAAATTTCTTGAAATTTTTCAACTTATTTTTCACAATGGTAATTTATAACAATTGAAATATTGTGGGTACAAACATGAAAGAGTAGACTACTTTAAAAAAAGCGTTTGTATTATGAATTGAACCATTTAAACCTCCGAGCTTTTATTAAAACTTTTTTTAACACTTTTTACAAAACAGCTTACAAACTCGAAAATTAAATGAGAAAAATAATAAATATTTTTCCGTATACGATCGAAAAATAAAAAATTTATACAACAGTAGTTTCAAAAAGAAAGGTGTTTTTTATGTTACGATGTTATTCAAAGGGCTAATCGCAATTTCACAATTTTAGTTTAGACATTTAAAATTTGTAGCATTCAATATAATGAATTATTTGAAATTCAAAGCTATTTAAATACGCAAGAATGTTGAATTGAAAGTCTTTGTTAATTTCAGATTGATACATTTCAAATTTTTTAGTGACACCTTGAAATCGTTTAAAGTTGCAATATTATCAGTGAACGTCTTCTAATATCGTATGAACTTATATAATTTTGAAAGTAGGACTATTGAAAATTAGGAGTGCTTGAAATAATTCAACAAATATTTAGTTACAAAAACTCTTTCAAAGGGTGCTTTTTTCAAGTTTGATTTATTAATTAATAACTTGGCATCACACAAATTGTTCCTTTTGGTTAAAAAATAACACCTGATATCTGTAGAAATAAAAAAAATATATTTAGTGTTCGTCCAAGGTAAATTTTGTTCTAAGTGTTCATGGATTGTGTTTTTCATAAAAAAATATTGAACTCTGATTTCTTCACATTTATAGAATCATAATTAAATTCACTCAGGGTAATTTTCATAATATCTTTTCAAGGAGATATAGCAGGGAGAATCGAGTATGAAAAAAATGCGACAAAAGTACAGCATAGACGAAAATTCTACTAGCTATCACCTGAAAATTACGCATTATTACTCATTAATGCGCATTAATTCTCTTTATTGCGCGTTATTACGCGTTATTACTCATTATTACGCGAATGATGGATCATTTGCTTTTGATTGAGCTTTCGACGAAATTTCCTATACTTTTTTTAACGAAAAATCATTAAGTTTCGACGAATACTTGAACTACATAAATCTAATTGAACACTTTTAAAGATAGAAAAATTATTTATAGAGCCATCGAGAGTTAAAGCCCAATATAGAAAAATTGAATTTTTTCTCGCACTATAAAATTTCAAATCTTCTAAAATAACCCATGTTGATCCTGGGAAGTTGTAAGTCTTATAGATGTGGAAGCCAGGATTATGTATGTAAATCTATAGAAATACTTTGAGAAAGAAGTTTAATTTCCAGCGTTGAAAATTCGTTTTTTTGCTTCTGAAAATTAATTTGGTCAACTAAAAATTTTACATCTGCCAGTTAAAAATTCTTCATATTAGTTGAAATTTTATCTCTTTGGTTAAAAGTTGATTCTTTTTGGTCTAAATAAATATTTTTGAGCACTTGAAGCAAAACAGTAAATATTGCTTCCTCATAGAGGGAGATTTGTAATTACCTGAATTTTAAAATATAACTTCTTGACATATTTCGATATAATTCTACCCCAGGAGTACAAAAATATAATTTTTTTTTTAAATATCCTTGTGTGCGTGAGTGAGTGCAACTTTTTCTGTTCACCTATGTCGAAAAGTAACAGAACTATGATCATGAAATTCAGACAAATTGTATCTCCGACTGATATCCAGGTCTGGGATAATTTCGAGTTAGATCGGCCATTTAGAAGTAGCTTTTTTGTCGCTAAGTGATTTAAAAAAAATGTTACCTTCTTAATATGAGAAAAACTTTGTTGATATTCAAAATACGACGATACTATATATAGTGTATTTGTTCGCGTGCTTGAGACGCATTGATTGACCTATTGTTAAACCTTTTATGACCCACCAGTACCGATTTCTGAAGTTTCAAAACATGGTATTCTGTTTATATATGATAAAAACTTTGTTCGCATTAGGAATACTGCAGTACTGTATCTGATATGTTTGTTCGCGTCTTCGAGACACATCAATTGACCAAATTAAAAACCTTTCATGATCTACCATAACCTACCAATACCGTTTTTATATCTTTGAACAAAATTATTTTCCTTGTTTATAAGAGGATTTTTGTATATTGAGAATATAACAGTAACGCATTTGATGTAATTGCTGGCGTCTTCGAGACGCGTGGACTGATCTATTGACGAACTTTCAATGACCATTCTTTATTAATCAATAGCTACTTAGAAAGTCAAAAAAAGTTACATTGTTTTATGAAGAAAACTTTTGTTTTAATTTGGAATATAACACTAAAGTAAGTAGTAAAGCTGTTCATCATAACAGAACACATTAATTGACATTTTTGTGGGCTCTTTGATTTTCTGAAAATAAAATTTTTGGCCAGACAGAAACATATGCTTGAAAAATATCGAAAGTATCCATGTTTTTTTCTTTTGTTAGGGAAAAGCCTCCATCTATGAGGAAGCAAATTCATTTGATAAATATGAGAAAGCAAAATGTTCATAAAATGAGCTCAAATGAATGCACATAAATACACAGAATATTTTTTTCTGTTGAAAATTCATTCTTTTAACTGAAAATTTAACTATTTCATTTTTGGTTGAAAAATTATCTTTTTTATTTGAAAATTTAAATATTTGGTTGAGAATTTATCTTTTTTAGTAACAAATTTAACTATTGGGTTGAAAATGCATCTTTGTAGGATCAAAATACAACTATATAGTTGAAAATTCAACTATTTTATTAAAAATTCGTCTTTTCTGTTCAAAAATTTAGATGTTTTGTTGAACATTCGTCTTTTTGGTGAAAAAATCTTCCTTTTCGATTGAAAATTAGACTGTTTTCTAAAAAAATTGACTTTTTAGCTAAAAGATTCAACTATTTGGTTGAAAATGCAACGGTTTGTGGTTGACATTTAATCTTTTCTGGTCGAAAATTGATGACCCTTGGTTGAAAATGCATCCTTTTTTGTTAAAAATGCAACTGTATGGCTCTAAATTAATTTGGTTTGGTTTTTGCTAAAATTCATACTTTTGGTCTAAATTTAACTATTTGGTTAAAAGCTGAACTATTTATTTGGAAATTTAACTTTTTGGTAGAAAATAAACCTCTTTCTTAAAACATCATATTTTTGGGTTGAAAATTTAACTGTTTTGTGGATAATGCGTCCTTTTGGATTTAAAATTCAACAATTTTTGTGAAAATTATTGTATTTTGTTGAAAATTTGTGTTTCTGGGTAGAACATTAATCTTTTTGCTGGAAAATGAACTTTTTTGGTTGAAGATTTATCTCCCTGGTTAAAAATTTAACTATTTAAGTTTTTTTAAATTAACCTCTTGGGTTAAAAAATCCTCTTTTGAGTTGAACTCTTTTTTGCGAAAGTTTATTTCTTTAAGAGTTATAATTTTAGTTGAAAATTCATCTATTTGGTTGAAAATGTAACTGGCTGACTAAATTAATTTGGTTTGGTTGAGGATTCAACCATTTGGTAGAAAATTAAACTATTTGGTTGAAAATTAACTTTTTTGCTAAAATTCATATTTTTGTTCTAAAGTTAACTATTTGGTTAAAAATTAAACTATTTTTATGAAAATATAACTTTTTGGTAGAAATTAACTTTTTTCTTAAAAAAATCATATTTTTGGGTTGAAAATTCAACTGTTTTGTGGCTAATGCGTCCTTTTGGATTTAAAATTCAACAAATTTCGTGAGAATAATTGTAGTTTCTCGAAAGTTTGTGTTTCTGGGTAGAATATTAATCTTTTGCTGGAAAATTAATTTTTTTGGTTGAAGATTCATCTCCTTCTTTAAAAATTTAACTTTTCAATTTTTTTCAAATTAATCTCTTAGGTTCAAAAATCCTTTTTTGAGTTGAACTCTTTTTTGCGAAAGTTCATTTTGTTAAGATTTGTAATTTTAGTTGAAAATTCATTTCTTTGGTTGAAAATTCAACTATTTTGTTGAAAATTCGTTTCTTTTTTTGGTTGAGAATACATTTCCTTAACTATTAATGTAACTATTTTATTTTTGGTTGAAAATTCATACTTTTATTGCAAGTTGATCTTTTCTAGTTCGAAATTTATGTATTTTCTTAAATATTAGTCTTTTTGGTTGAAAATTAATCTACCTGGTTAAAAATTGATCCTTTTTGGTTCAAAATGCAACTGTTTGGTAGTAAACTAATTCGTTTGGTGGAGGATTCAACATTTTGGAAGAAAATTAAACCAGCATACTCTACAAAAAGTCTATTGACAGTAAAATTGCGTTCCTTAAAGAATGCCTTCTTTGAAATTAAGACGATTTCTTTTATCCATCAATAGAATCGTTTCACTGTTCAAAGAATTATCAGTTAAATACAAAACGGAAGTAGTTTTACTGATGAACGATTTCTTTTGACTTTGAAAAGAATTCCTTTAACTATTAAAGGATTTGATTTGTTGGCTAGCGGAGAAAGTGCGCCTGCGCATGAGTGAATATCGTTTAGCACCCAATGTGAGGGAGTAAATTTTTTCACTGAACGAATTATTTATTCATTTATAAAGTGAGTGAAAAAACGTGCCAAATGATATAGAAAATGGCTTTCTTCAAAAAATTAGCAATCCCAGGTTTTTACGCGAAAACTTTGGAAGGTACGTGTACTGAAAGAACAATTTTTTATCCGCATAACCTCACTTTTCATTGCTTTTTATCAGCCCATGCTACTTTTCTGTGGAGGCTTGCCGAAAATATTGTCATGAGAGTTGACGGTCGCCGTGGGGCGGCGCCAGTTATGCAGTTGATCTAGACTTCAAATAATGAAAGGCGAAAGTGTTAAAAAAAAGTTTGTTAAATAAAAATAATTTTCTGATAGTTCTGGGTGAAGATTTTTAAGATGTTTTGAGTTAAAAAAAATTTGCGCAAATCGTAAAATTCACTGCTTTTTGACGTAAATCCCATGCATTCCTACTAACTATAACAAATTATTATTTATGAACAATTAAATCACGCATATAATTATGTGTGTAATTTTTAAATACCCGAAAAGAAAATAGTCTACACTTTATAATATTTTTTATTATAAAATATAGTATAATATTTACTTCACTTATTTATAATTTAAAATAACATTTCGGATTTTCAAATATTTTAATAAACAAATTATGTGTTTTAATGACCTTCTTATAAAGAGGGTAGGTAAAATTAATAAAATAATGCCTAAGTTATAGAATGAAACTTTTTTTTTATACATATATAAGTTTTTAATGAAAGTTAAGTATTAAACATACTTATACTCATATGCCTCTTAGTATTTGTCATGTTATTTCTAGTTCAAAAAAAGAAAATTGTTGTAAAAGTTGCAATTCTTATTTAATGCTGATGCTGTAGCGCTTATTTTATTCCTTAAAAGATTCTCTGCCAATCTCATTGGTGCATTTTCATTTGAAAAATTTCATTCATGAAAACCTATTGTTTACACAAATAACGATTTTATAATACCTAAATAAAAGTTTTTCTATAAAAACGTACTAATGAGATTTGCAGAGAATCTCTCGAAGAATAAAATTAGTCTTACAGCATTAGGATTAAATAATAGTTGCAACTTTTACCTAAAGTGAGAGAGAAAAACATTAAACCCCAAAAACTATTGTTAAATAAACAATGAAAAATGTGAAATATTCATTTCAAAAGGTCACCTCGATTTCTTTTCCAAAACTGGTTATAATTAACAATAAAATATCTTCCTCGATTTTATAAATCATTTTTAACAACGTTTATTTGTTAGCTTGAAATAACTTTAGTTCATGTTTAATTTAACAATTATTATAATGAAAATTCTCTTTTCGTCTTAAATCTTAAGCTAAATTTCATGAAAACAGTTATGCAGAAAAGCACATTTTTAAATGAATCCATTAAAATTTATTAAATTTGTTTACAATGTATATTTTTGGTTTATTTTTTTTAAACTTGAAAATTTGGAAATCAGGGTGGCCGTTTTTATCACAGAAGAAAATTCCTGGCCATTTCCCGTTATTTTCCCGATTCGCTGACATTTTTCATGGTCAATGAAAGTAAAAAATTCTAACTCTAAAGCTAAAAATGTGTCCATTTGAAGTAATAAAAACTGAGCTGAAAATCATTTCAAGCAATTTTAAGCTAGAAATATTACAAATTGAACGATTACATTTTTCTTAATAAACTGAACTCTTCTTAAATCAGAAGCTAAAATATTTTTATTTTAAATAGTTTAAAAATCCTTGAAAAGCTTAAAATTTTTATTTCAAAATCTTGAAACACCAACACATTGTTTTACATTTTTTCAAATTAGTAGTTAATTTTTAAATTTTGTCGGACCTTCTAAACATCTTTCAAAATGATTCGAATTCTCCCTAAAATTTCGTTTGAATCCTGCAAAATTAAAAATATTTCCTTAAAATCTTCCAGATTCATTTGTGACAATTTGAGAAATCTTTTCAAATTTTTTGAAATATTCTCTCAAAATTAATTTTTAAAAATAAAAAGTCATTTTCAATTTTCCAAGGGATCTTAAGAAAATGTTTTTGATGCTTTTGAAGCCTTTCACAATTTTTAAAAAGTCTTCTAAATTTTTTGTTCGAAACCTGCACAAATCTATATTTTGTTTCAAATTGAGCATTGTTTAAGTTATTTAAAATAATTTAAAATTTTGAATTGAAACTAAATTCAAATTACTTGAATTTCTTCTAGGAATAATAATAGATGTTCAATATTTATTATACATCAAAATTCAAAAATTTTACTTGCAAATGAAATTTTTTGAAATATAACTAGTTAGAATAGTTAAAATAGAAATAGTTAAAAATGTCTCAATATTAAGCAATTGTTATTTTTACTAATTAAAAAATTTCAAATTATATTTTTCAATTTAATAAAAGTCTTTAAGTATGAATATATTGTTTTGAAGTTATGTTACAATTTTAAATAGTTTATAAAGTTTCAATCATGCGTTTACTGATTTCGAATCGTCTTGTAAAATTAATTATTATTCACTTGATAATCCTTAATGTATATTTCAATGTTAAAAATCATTATAATTTATATCCACAGTTGATCAACTGAAAAGATTTTGTATAAAAAATTCTTCATTTCAAATGCTTCTAATTAAAAAATGTTTAAGTCTTTAAAACTGCATCTTAAAATTCTTTTAATAAAACATGTACGCTCAAAAATTAGAATCTAAAATAGAAAATTTTCAAGTAAAAGATTTTTGAATTACGCATTTTAAACTGAACGATATCATAATTGAAATAGATAACAATATAACTAATTATTTAAAAAACGGTTGAAATCAAACTTGGACCGATCTTTTTTTCTAAATATTTGTAAAATTCCCGGTCAAAAAATAAATTCACTGTCATTTTCCGGTTTTCCCCGGCCTTATAAAATTCCCGGTGATTTCCCGGTCCAGCGGCTACCCTGAAAATATATAGATATAATTTTTTTATAATCTAAAGTACAAAGACGTTGTATTGGATTATATTAAATAATGCCCATTATTCACAGCTAATAAAAACCTTTTCTTGGATGATATCTTCTGAGTTGGAGTGCAAAGAACAAACTGCATCACCAGGTTTAAGTTTGATATCATCCCTCAAAATAGCTATTTGCCATTCGGACCATTTGGCACTTTGAAAAAGTGAATTTTGTTAACTTTTTCCTTCTCCCGATTACTTTTATATCCCGAATTACAATCAAAATAAACGCACAAAACGCATCCGTGAATAATTGCAAATTTTTGCATTCAAAAGCAGTTTTTCTCAGTTTTCTTTCGCTTAGAAGATAGAAAATGTCGCAAAGATCATTCAAAACAGTCAAAAACTATTCAACACTGTCAGTAAATTACTCTTAATGAGTTATTAAACTCAATGTTATTATTTTGCCATGTATTTGCAACGATCATAGGCCAACTGCATAGTTGACCCCACCACACGGTCACCGTCGTTTTGACGTACGAAAAATGTGTACCACACACAAAGTTGTATCTTTAAATTTTTTACCGCTGAAATCTAGAACGGATTGTTGTTATAGAATTGATAATTATCAATTTTATATTTACATTCGCCAAAGTTCGGCTTTTGTACATTACTTGCACGTAATATCATGGAATAAGTTTTCTTTTAACGTACAAGTTATTCTTTCTTTGGTCCGAAAATAGATTTCACTTCAAGATCAAAGGAAATCCTTTGAAACGGCAATCCTTTAACTGTAAAAGGATTTCCTCTCATGCCAATTTTGAATGGAAAATACTTTAGTAGTGAAAGGAATCGTTTGACAGTCAATAGTCTGTTTTTAGAGTATAGGTTGAAAATGAACTTTTTTCCTTTTAAATTGATATTTTTGGTTTAAATTTAACTATGTATATGGACTAAAATTAATATGCTTCTTGTATTCAAAATTGAATCATCAGTTTGAAAAATTTCTAACATGATAAACAATTCTGAAAGAGTGATACTGCATGGTTTTAAAAAGTCTAGAGAATATTGTAAAAAGATAGGTTTAATTGAAAATAACTTTATAGAAAGAGCTGTGAGCTGATGAATCTGAGCATGAGAGAATTCATAGAATGTTCAAGTTTCAAGTTTAAGTTACCAAACAAATGAGATTTGCAGCCATTCTCAAAGTGCACTCGATCGGTGATATTGGAGACTCTCTTTGCTCTTTCGGAGGTAAAGTACCGAGAAAGAAAGCTCTCGTTCAAGCGTGATTGGTTTCAAATGGCAATGGAAACCGTAGCGAGACATTGTTTCAGTCGAATGAAGCAAACAAGGGAAAGCGAGAATATTCGATCGGTTCGATTATAAATGGAAATGTGACAATTGATTATGATATATTGTTATGTGTCGACAATAATTTAACACTATCACACACGATAAATAAATTATTATTGCTTAGTGTTCCGCACATTACCATCTGAAAGTACGGTATAGATATTATTAATAATACTATAAATCATCTTCATGTGTTCACTAGATGTGCACATTAGGGTGGTCCAAAAATGCATTGGAAATTTTTGTTTTTTCGAATTTTTATGCACATCGCCAGGAAATTTGTGGAAATTCACACAAAAATAAATCCATTTTTTGTTGTTGAAAAAATGATATTTAGAGGTGGCTGACCCCCCATGAAGTTTAATACGTATTTCTCATAAGAAAAAAAGAATTTTTTGTAAAATATAATAAGTAAAATATTACTTTTTGAATATTACCCCCGTCAAATTACTCCCAAAAAACCGCATAAGTAAAAAAATGGGTTTTGCGAGGTTTTGGCGCTAATTATGATTCTTGAAACGTTAAAAAGTATATGATTTCTGATTGGAAGCTTTAAAAATAATGAATACAAGGCTAATGGAACCATCAAAAATTAAATAATTCCAAACTTCATTTAAAATTGAAGTATTCTAAAATAATGTTTGTGGAATTAAATCGTTAAAAATTGTCACTGTATATGGTTACGGAATTTTCCGTAAAGATAGCCCTGAAAGAGCTGGAAAAGGGGTTAGAGTTAAAATTCCGTAACCATAGACAGTGCGTTAAAAATGAATCATTTTCGTATTATACCTTAGGCTTTTTAAAATCTAAAGTACAAAAGTAATAACTTAAAAATCAATTATAAAGCATTCCCATGCATGCGAAGCAACTTCATGTTACATACTAAAAGTCAAACATGATGTCAAAACTGACGTATTCTATAATAAACTGTCAAATTGACAGTTGGACAATGTAAATGAATGACTGAAGATTATTATAAATAATCTTTTGCAATCATTTAAATATCAATATTTTTTAGAATTTTTCTTCTTTTTCAGTGTAAAGAAGATTTTTTTTAAATTGGAATTAGGGTCGATAATGTTAATTTGTTTAGAGTTCTACAAATAATTTTTGAATAAGATATCTATTTTTAAGTAAATTAAAGTTAGATTTTCTATGTTTCGTCGCGGACTGACTCACTGGACTCGCAAGTAAGGCTATGTGAATCAGTCCTACCTCATACATTTTAATTGATCTGAATTCATTACAATGTATATTTAAAAAAAAATATTTCCTTCACAAGTTTTTAAGTTTGACAAATTTTGCAGTCAATAATATAGTGCATTTCAACCACGGATAGGGGTTGAAACTTAATATAATTGATATAACTTTTGATTTGATTTTTCAAAAAACACAACAAAAATATTTTAAACTGTTATTCGGGCCACGTATAGGGGCCAGAATTTAAATTAAAAGATCATTGATTACCAAGTTGAAGAGAAATTATTACTATTTTAGTGAGTTGATTAGTGAACAAAAAAATGAAATTTTAAACTTATCCTCAGTATTTTTCTTCCTTCTCCTTCTCTTCCATATATTATTCTTGTTACAACTGCGCGAACCGAGGCTCAGTTTGAACGTCGCTAAGTTATCGCATGTCTTATAAAAACACTGATACACATTGAAAAACTTTTTTTATGTTAATAATTTTCTTCAAAACACCTGAGGGTCAAATCCGAACAAATTTCTGTACGTTTTCTTCCCTCTATTTGGAAAGCCGGTTGATAGATTCCGGAAAATTAATGTCTAAAGGTATACATTTGTCCTTATTTTGTTATAGCATTAGATAAGAACTTCACTCTACATTTTTTATAACCCCCCCCCCCCCGTTTTTTCCTCAAGAAGTCGAAGCCTTGAAGCACTCTTGACTTAGGAATTGAATCACGATAATTAAATTTCTCATTCGAATTTCTGATAAATAAATATATTTTAAGTTTAATTATAATTACAGTATAGGTAACATTACATTGATATGTGCAAGAACCTGAAAAGTATAGATTTAGAGGCGGCGGCTAGAATTTAGAAAATTTCATTCAATGTTAGTCATCAAATTAACTTTTGCCCAATTACTGCACTAACAATAGTTTACAATATTTTTGTTGTGTTTTTTGAAAAATCAAATTAAAACTTATATCAATTATGTTATGTTTCAACCCCTATGCGCGGTTGAAATGCACTATATCATTGACTGCAAAATTTCTCAAATTTACAAACTTATGAACGAAATTTTTTATTCATTTCTTGAAAAATATACATTGGAATGAATTTAAATCAATTAAAATATATATCGTACGACTGATTCCCATAGCCTTACTGACGAGTCCAGTGAGTCAGTTCGTGGCGAAACATAAAAAATCTAACTTCAATTTACTTAAAAATAGATATCTTTTTTAAAAATTAATTGTAGAACACAAAGCAAATAAACATTATCGACCCCAATGCCAATAAAAAAAATCTTTTTTACACTTATATTGGGTCAATTGAAAACGATATCTTTCGAAAAACAGCAAATATGTCATCTAACTTTCTACTTTTCCCCGTGAAAAAGAAAAAAGTGAAGAGAAAGAAAAAATCGCCGTTTTTGCCACCATGTAGACCCTTTGGGTCAAATTCTTTTCAGACGAAAAGTGATTTACTTTCAAAAAGATATTCTAAACAATCAATTTTTACGGTTGTAGTGATTGCAATCACAACACACCACTAAGCAATCACATGGCTATAAAAACGTAGTATAAAGTTGAAAGAAATAGCACTTATAAAAAACGATCGCTTAATGGTGCAGTGAAAAATGGCTAATAAATTTTCATTGTCGTGTAAAAGGATCATACTCGTGTGTAAAAGTACAATGCAATATGGACGCTGGTAAGCCATTATTGTAATCGTATTACGTGTTCCGAACTTTGTTTGAGGTACGTGACAAGTGGCCGGTTTCAGTTATACAATAAAATTTCCTTTGCATTATTCCTGTTGATCTTCTCCTTTTATTCTTTCCATTTCATTCCTGAACGAATTGAAATTGAATTCCAAATTCAGTCTTTAGGATTTATAGAGCTTGAATTTTTTTTTATTATTCAGTTAAACATACTGGAAGTCAAGTAACAGAGATCGTTAAAGACAAGTAGACAAAAAATCATTTTTTGTTATTACAATTCACTAATAAATTCATTTAAACTAAACTAAAATTTTTTCCAAAAAAATCACTCATTACTCTAATTTAAGCATATGGTTATTTTCATAATAGTAGAAAATATCTTTGATTTATATTATTAGATTTTTATATAATTTTATTCAAGTGTGCCACTACCCTAAAATTGCTCAAATTCAGTAAAACAGGACTTAAATCAGTACAATAACTAAACTTAAATCATTTATAGTGTCTGGGGGTAAAAAAATTGATTATAATGTTATAAACAAATCAATGAACAAGTGTAGTTTTTTCGTGATTTGCAATGCTTAGTTGTTGAAATTCATAGTGTTTGTATAAAATATGAGTGAAATTGATGTACGATTACGATTAGTTAAAAACAGCTGCTTCTTTGTGATTTTTTAAACAATATTTGCAAACAAATACACACTTTGACAATATCTGCATGAATAGGCTCAATTGGTTATACAGATTTGACTAAAAATGCCTTACCAGTTACTTTTAGCTGTCACATTTTCAAATTAACAGTAACTGTTAATTGTATCAAGAACTTTAATGAAAAAATGCACATTTCGATCTTTCTTCCATGTATAGTTTCTACATTAAATAATTGAATAATTGAAATAAACTGAATAATTTCCGCAACTGGTCAGAATTATTCAAAGATAATATTATTAAAAATGATAATAAATTGTTTAAACAATTATATTTGTTAAATTAAATAATTATTACCTCACTCAAATTGAAAAATGGACAAAATGTGAAAAATTTAAGAAAAACTGCAACTTTCTTGCATTATTATTAGAGGGGATTATTTTAGATAATAAAAATGAGTTAGAAAATTATTTCTGTCGCATTTAATTGATTATTGCCTCGCTCTGACTCAAAAATTGAAAATAATTAAAATAATAAATTAAAATTAAATTAAAAATAATAAAATCAATAATAATAAAAATGAGTTAAAAAATTATTTCTGTCGAATTTAATAGATTGTTGCCTCGCTCTAACTGAAAAGTCGAAAACAAGTCGAAAAATCCCGAAGAAACTGCGACTTTCTCCATCAATTCTAAGAGAAAATTATTACTAACAATAATATATATATTTTTAATTTATTTAAATGTCTATTTAATTATCAATCGAAAGTAATAATTTATGTATTGGAAAAAATTTGTATTGAGAAGACGCAAGAAAATCATAATCTGCGGCAAAAACTCCTAAAACTCAATTTTTCACTTATGGGATTTTTTGGGACCCTATAAAACAGACTTATGCGGGTAATATTTAACAAATAAGTCTTGACTCGTATTCTATAGTTAATTTTGTGAATGAAAACAAAAATACAAAAACTTATTTCTTACGAGCAATGCGTGTTAAACTTCATGGTGCTTGCGGAACCTCTAAATACACTGGAACTTGGAATTAGGTACAGTTTCCGGGATGACTTGCAGTGGCCTTCAAAATGAATCCAGGCAATCCAAGCGTAAACAGGCAGGACCGCATGAACCATTTCTGCTGGATTTGGACGCATGACGCAACCTGACGCAACTAACGCGTTGAGAGCGGCGACGATCATGCTGTTTGTCACGCTTGACTGAGCAACGCCTCTCTTTTGATTCCGCAGTTTTTCTCATCACGGAACCGTCGAGGACTTTAAGTATCGGAACGACGCAAATCCGGACTGATTAAATCCAAGTTCCAGTGTATAATTTAAAAAAAAATCAAAGAAAAAAAATTTAGACCACCCTAGTGTAGGTTCCCCTTGGTAAACATACTTACTGCAGCAAGAGAGGAACTGAGGCTTCTTCCTCTCCTCTCTGTTCCCTCAGTAGATAAAATGTTTCCCCACATAATTTTATCATTGTTTATAAAAATAATAATGATTGTTAATATTAAATATGGATATTAGGGTGGTCCAAACTTTTTTTTTCGAATTTTTATAGGGACACCCTAGAAATTTGTTCGAATCCACACAAAAATAAATCCATTTTTTTGTTTTGAAAAAAAAATGATATTCAGGGGTGCCGCAAGCTCCATGAAGTTTAACATGTATTTCCCATAAGAAGAAAAGACGTTTTTGTAAATCTTATTCAGAATCCTCAATATTATCTCAATCGAGTTGAAACTCAACATTTCTCTTCACTCCTATTCTGAAACGTATCATCCTGGACCACCTGCACTCCTTTTTCAATTTCCCTAGATATTCTGGGACCCCTTCCATCTTGACGAATCTATACCATTTATGATATTTTGACTCCATAATCTTCTCTCACCTCTTCTCTTCCTACTTCTTACTCATTTCCCCCTCTACTAACTGCCACACCCTCCCCTCATCAAACATTCTCTATTCCCTTCTAACTTGCCATCTCTCTTCCTCCCACCTTAAATGTCCCGTGTTACCTCTCCTCTCTATTTTAGTATTTCCTGCAGGCGTACTCTTATTTCCTAGAACTGTCTCCCCTTTACCTTTCTTTTCTCTTTTCTCTTCTAGGTCTTCTAACAAATTGCTAAACAAGAACTGACTTAGCGGGTATCCTTGCATGAGACCACTTCCTGTCCAAAACTCCTCTCCTTTCTGTTTCCTGATTCTCACCCGTGTCTTCGTCTCAGTAGAGAACTCTTTTATCCTCTCAATCAGCTCTTCGACCACCTCCTTTTCTTTCTCATGCGTTCCACAAAACTTTCCTATTCACCGATTCAAAAGCTGCCTTAAAATCTACGAAGAGTGAGACCAGTTTTCCTTTTTTCTGTCCAAGGTTCTTGTTGACTAGATAATTAGAAAGGAGAATCTTATCCTCTGTTCCCATCCCTTTTCCGAATCCTATTTGATTGTGTGGAATACGTCCTTTCTCTTATACCTGTTCTTCTGATCTCTTCCTAAGCACCTACACGTGAATGTTATACGTTACTGGCATGAGAGTGTTTCCTCTATATTCTTCCACTTTTTTACCCCCTGCTTTCTTTAACAAAGGAACTACCAAACCTGTTCTCCGCTCCTTCGGCCATATCTCCCCTCTCCATACTCTATTATATACTTTCCGAATCTCTTCTCTAACCCTTCTCGCTGGTCATCTCATTCCCACCTTTCATTCCTCCCTCCTTGATCTTTCTACCTTCCCCCCTTACCTTGCTATCCACACCTAGCAATTTCGTGAAATATAATGTCCATTCATCGATACTTATCTCTTCTTTGATTCCTTTCCATCCACTTCTTTCTCTATTGATCACCTCGCATTCTCTTCCTTCCTTTATTGCTTTCTCTACCTCCTTTATGTACCTCACCTTCTCCTTCTGTCGTTTTATATCCAGTGATTTCTCGTGTTCCCTTTTTCTTTTATTATACTCCTTTCTGCCTATCTCTCCTTTTCTCCAATTCTTCAACGATAACTTCATACGCTCTTTACTTTCGACACATTTCACATCCCACAATCTTGTCTTCCCCCTTCTTTCTTCCTCACTAAGCCTAATTTCTTCCACTATCTTCTTTACCCTTCCCCTTATCTCAAACAATATCTCATCCACGCCTCCCACATCTTCAACCACAAACATTCTCTTCTTTCATTCTTTCCGTATATTCTCTTAGCTTATCAACTTCCCATTTACCCATATCTGCTTCTTTCCCTGTCGCTCCCTCCTTCTTACTTCCCTCTCTTCTCCAATTCCTGCATTCCAACGTTGCAATGACCGGGAAGTGTTCTGTCCCTACTTCGTTCCCTATTCCCATTCTTTCCAACAGCCTCCTTATCCTTTCCTCGGCCAGAATGTAGTCTATTACTGTTTCCCCCTTTTCTGAAAACGTAATCTCTTCTTCCTATTTTCACTATTCTTATCATTACTTCATATGTTTCCTCAAATCCAATTTTCATCCTCTTTTCTTTCACCAATTCATTCCTTGCTCCTGAAACCATAACCCCTTTTTTCCTCTCGTTTACCTCCTCTTCCTTTGCCTCTTGCATCTGTCACATATATCCCTTGGGTAACTTCCTCTTCATCCTCCTCTAATCGTTCTCATCTACCCAGGTTTCACTCAGCATCACTACATCCCATTTCTTCACCTCTTCCCAGAATCCTCCATCTTTATTCCTTAGCCCTGATACGTTCCTAAACGCTACTCTCACTTCTTTCTTTCTTCCTTTCCCCCTTCTTTTGTCTTTACGTATCCTCATCATTTTTGTAGAAACCTCGTCGCTCTAACTACTCTTCCTTCTGTCCTTTTACTCTCTACTATATCCATTATCTTCTTCCTTTCATCCCTAGATTTTGCTTCTTCCCATCGTCGACATGGACCCTTCCTATATGCTTCACTCAATTTTCCTTTCTCATCATCCCATATCCACACATTCCAATTTATCCATATCCTATCTTTCCCTTTCCATACCGTGTTCCCTTTCACTCTGTCACTCCATGCTCTCTGTTTCATCATCCACTTTTGTTTTCTTTCATTCCACGTCATATCCTCCTCTATCCTCTCTTCCCTCCCCTTTCAAACTATCTTTTTTCTCAAGATATCAACTTTTTCTTCCTCACATCTCACTTTCACTATATATATACGCGATTTACCTTCATCCTTCCTTCTCACTCCATTTACCTCTTCCACGTGCACTTTCGTCCCAATTTATCCTGTCAACTTTTCCACTTCTTCTCTTCCTGATTCACTATCCACTTTCAATCCTCTAATCACTATATTTCCACTTCGTTTCGTCTTCTCTTCTACTTCCATTTTCCTTCCTAACTCTCTCAATCTTGATTTCATTCTCAGATTTTCTAGGATAACTTTCTCATTCACATCTTTTATTCTCTATCCTTCTCTTACCCCTTCATCCTCTTTCTATATATCCTCAGACTTACATTCTAGCTTTTTCACTCTTTCTTGCAACTTCTCCATATCAGATGTTCTCTCTTTCTCACTCATCCTTTGCTTTTTCTCGATATCCCTCCGTTCGTTTCTTCTCTAAACCCTTTAATGAGATTTTCCAGACTCTTTAGATCGACTTTTCCTTTTGCCCTATTCCTCTCCCGTGGAGACTTTTTCTTCAACTTTTTCCGCAACTTCTCTTCTCCCTGCTCATTCCCCTTTTCATCCCTCGATATTTTCTGTCTTCCGTCTTGTCCCCCTTATCGCTTTCATCCGTAAAATTAAGCAGTTCCCGATTTGACAGCCTACCTCGAGTTCTTCTGTCAGCTAGTCCCACGTCCTTCTCTCCCCACTCCAAGTTCCCTGGCGTAGTAAACTGCACCTCGCTATCATCGGTACTACCCAATTGAAGATTCCTGCACAGGAACCTGACAGGTTCCTTTGGAGGTTCCTGCACAGGTTTATGTACAGGAACGTACGCAGATTCCTGGTACGACGGTTCCTGCCGCGTATCCTGCGAAGGAACTTGCGCATGTTCCTGTAGAGGATCCTGGGTATTCAAATACCTGTACAGATTCCGACATTATCGTAGATGTTGCTGTAAGAAATTCCCTAGGGAGGATCCTGTGTAGGATCCTGTGCAACTGCGACACATGTAGAAAAAGTATGCATGAAGGATCCTGTACAGGTTCCTGAGCAGGTGGGAAACTAGCAAAAATATATCTAAAGGATCCTGTGCTACTTCCGTCCCACATGATTATTCCTGTACAGGAACCTGTAAAGAATCCTGTGTATTTTTTCTAAAGCATGCTGATACTGAGGAACCTTTAAATATATATGAAGGACCCTTTGAAGGTTCCGCAGTATCAGCATGCTTCAGAAAAAGTACACAGGATCCTTGACAGGAATGCTCATGTGAAACGTAAGTAGCACAGGATGCTTTAGACATATTTTTGCGAGTATCCAATCTGCTCAGGAACTTGTACAGGAACGTTCATTGATACTTTTTGCACATGTATCCCATTTGCACAGTAGCCTCCCTAGGGAATTTCTCGCAGCAACATCCACGATGATTAAGGAACCTGTACATGTATTTGAATACCCAGGTTCCTCTACAGGAACGTGCGCAAGTTCGCTCGCAGGATCCGCGGCAGGAACCGGTGTACCAGGAACCTGCGCACTTTCCTGTACATGAACCTGTGCAGGAACCTGTGAGGTATCAGCACAGGTTCATGTACAGGAATTTTCAGCTGGGTATCTCCGGCATCACCCTTACACTTCCCTGTTTCGCTGGTCCCCTATTTTCCCTCTCACTGTTCCATCCTCGGCAAATAACCTCCAAATTAGCCCTTACAATTTTCCTCTTATCCCTTTCAACCTTACAAAACAACCCCCCCCCCAAACTACCACACAACCCCTTCACCACACTTACATCCCTTAACACCTTTCATCTCAATCACACCTCCACGCCCGTCGCCAAAACCAGAAAAGATAGCGCAGAACACAATTTGAAAATTCGGGAATAATAAGATTCCTGACAATTTATAACATTACCGAATTTGAAAATTCACGATTCTTAACAATTAAAGAAATGGTTCAAATGATGTTAGACTTGCATTATATTTTATAGTAAACTACAGAGTTCCTCTGTTGATTGTTGTTCCTTGTTAATTCTTAGTCCAGTTCTAATTACATTTTTCTTTGTGCATATTTTTCATTCGCGCTAGTAAAGAATAATAAATAAAATAAATTTCTTTTTTTTCTTACAGAAACAGATACACCGATCGCAAGAACTGAACGAAGTGGTAGTGCTATTAACAATGTTCATGCGCTGGAAACTGTCGATATTTTTCCAGGAAGCGAAGTTCATATCCGACTGCCAAATGGCCATATTCTTACTGGATTGCTCCAACACTCCGCACCAACCGTACACAGTCCTAATCAAGCGCTAGCTACTGTACTACTCGCTGATGGCGGTCTCTTCTATGCATACCTTCTTCCTCATAATGATAATCCTAATAATAATCATGATATTAATATTCATAACCCCCCTACAGAATGCCACTGTTTTATAACAAGACCAAATCAAATTGGTTTGCAAGCATCACTCGCTTCTCGCAATCCAGTACGTCCCCTGACTGAAATGCCGCGCGTTGTTTTAATAGGGCCATATTACTGCTTTACCCTTGTGGGACGGTTGAATTATGCAACAGTTCATCGTCCTTTATGGCTTCCTTAAGAAAACTGTATATCAAGACCTAGATATTATTAATTCAACCTTTAAGTATGGACGTGATTTCATTTTTGCACTAGCTTTGACCTGAGATCGCAAAAACCGCTGTAGATATTTATACACTCAAACTCCAAAGATTCGAGCGCTCCACAGATACGAGCGTCCCGACTCCAAAGGAGCGGGCGGAATTTTTTCACCTCTACCCCCACCCTTTTCGAGAGGAAGGCGCGCGCGAATGCGTACGCGCGCATGTGCGTAGTAGGCCTGTGTGCGTTCTAACGGACTATACCCGAAATCTAAACGTCGCAGGAGTGCGAGCCCCTTTCACGGTCGTACCTTTGGAGTCCCCGATTCCCGAGATTCTCGTATCTTTGGAGCAATCTTTGGAGCTGCGTGTGTCTAATTTTTATGTAATTTGAATATCAAATTTAATAACAATGTTTTTTTGATTTGTAAAAGTAGTTTTATATTACTGGATTTAACTATTTTGTTCAAAATTCGTTTTCTCTTTAGTGGAAAATTAATTTTTTTCAATGCAAATTTAAGTAAGCTATTTTTGGTTCAAAATTTATCTTTTTCGCTGAAAATACAAGTCTTTGGTAAAAAAATTCACGTGTTTTGTTACAAATTTGTCCTCTTTGGGAGAGAATTAATCTTCTTGGTTCAAAATTCAACAGTTTGATGGATTTTTTTTCTCTCTTGATTGGACAATTTTTCTAGCCAAAAATTAAATTCATTTTGTAAATTCTATCATTTTAGTCGAAAATTAATCTCTTCATTTGA
Source organism: Andricus grossulariae (assembly GCA_011634705.1). Taxonomy (NCBI): domain Eukaryota; kingdom Metazoa; phylum Arthropoda; class Insecta; order Hymenoptera; family Cynipidae; genus Andricus; species Andricus grossulariae. The sequence goes on from JAABKJ010007545.1 coordinate 7,518,517, forward strand.
AGATCAATTTTTCAACTGAAAATTTAACTATTCCAGATGACAATTCAACTATTTTCTTGAAATTTCAGTTTTATGGTTAAAAATTAATTTTCATAACTGAAAATTTAACTAATTTAGTTGAACAATTAATCATTTCAGTTGAAAATTCATCTATTTAGTTGAAGATTTATCACATTGGTTGGAAATGATTCGATTTGTTGTTATTGGAATATCATTTGGTTAACTAAACATGTGGTTGAAAATTTATATTTTTTGTTACGAATGAAAGTATTTGGTTCCGAATCCGTCTTTTTGAAAGAAAATTTATCTTTCTGGTTGAAAATTGAAATATTCTAGTTAAAGATTCGCCAGTTCAGTTGAAAATTTTGCTTAGGGTTGACAATTAATTTTTTTCGCTGAAAATTTCAATGTTACATTTATGGTTGAAAAGTTATACTTTTTAGTTAAAAATTGAAGGATTTGGTGCCAAATCCGAATTTTTAGAAGAAACTTCATCTTTTTGGTTGAAAATTCATCTTTTTGTTTGAAAATTGAACTATGTCTATGTATGTGTCTACTCAGCTGAAAAATATCTTCAATTCCAAATATTAATATATTAAACACTGAATTTTAAGTATATGAAGATAAAATATTTTTTTTAATTACTATTTAAATTCTCGGACTTTCGGGACAATTTCGGAAAATGTATAAATATGTTTATATTTATAATTAATAATTTAATTTATCGGTGGTGATAATATATTTAAGAATATATTTTACTATAATTTGTCAAATGGTAACAAAAACTTGTACCGTGAGGAAATTACGTATCCTTCAATAGAGTTACTTTCACAAATGAAACAAACAGTTATTTAATTTCACATCTAAATAATTGGAAACATTTTTTGAAAATTTGTATCGGAAACACCGAAAGGTACAAAATATGTTCAGAAAAAAGTTGACGCATCTAGAAAACTTCTACAAAAGAGTATTCTTGTGCTTTTGTGATATCTTGCATAGTTCACTACAAAAAATTAAGAATTATATTAAAAATATTTTTTCCAGTGCCAAAAATATTTTAGCCTACATTTTATATAAAAATGAACTTTTCTGAATTAATACTGCCATGAAATAAGCTACCAATGAATTTTCGACCATTTTAGTCATGTAAATACGATCAAATTAACTACATTGTTTAGCAGATATACAATATTAACAGATAACGTAAAAACATAAAATCATAAAATAATGTGTTGAAATGATTTTGTTTGCAAATCAAACTGACATCGTTTATAAAGTTGTTAATCTATATACAAATAAAGTTGATAAATTTCGTATTCGTTTTCTTCTTGCGACAATGCGAAACGGTGAAACTTTTCCATTATTTTATATGCGCCGAGTTTCTACTTAATGATTAATATTCAAAAATCAATAAATAATTTGTTCCTATCATGAAAACCCAATCTTATTTGCATATCCTACTACTATGTGCAATTTTGTTGCAAGGCATTGCAGTTTTATTGGACGAGAATATCGGTAAGTGGAATTTGCTTTTTCTTTTATCCTAGTTGATGGAGAAACATGTTGAGACTAGACCTTTCGAATTTTCTTTATTTAAATATCGGAAAATGGATTTAGCGGACATCTAATGTTCTTATTGTATTTGTCACTAAATTGATTTGATGAACCATAATTTTCTGTGAAGTTTGTTCTGGCTTCATCAATTTTTTACTTGGATCAGTTGCTGTTGCGACTGCTTTTGAGTCCTTTATCCCAAAGTGATCCAGTACGCCATCAATGTATCATATTTGGCACATGGTAATCTTCCCCTGGATCTGAGTGAAGTCGATGCCAAAAAATATAGAGCTTTTCCAAGATCTATCATTTCAAATCCAGACTTTTACTTTTCTCTCACTCAAGTCATGCATTTTATATTTGCTGATGCGATTAACATATCATCTACGTAAATAACGGTAATCATCAAATCGGGACCTTGTTTGGTATAGTGAAAACGAGGATCGGCTTTAGTGGGCATCAACCCAGCTTCGCGAAGTTTCTGGTAAAATTTCTTGCTTAACTGACGTACTGATTGTCAAAGACCATACAAGGACTTTTTCAGCTGACAGACTTTACCTTCATATTTGACTCCTTGAAGATTTCTCAATGCTTCTTTCCTGAGCTGATAATTCCCACTTTCCCCGCCTGCGAGAGTTATCTGCGCTTGCATCTGTTTGAATGATTAAGGAAGCAGCATGAAAATTTGTTCTTCTAGATCGCTGTTTAAATAAGTAGTTGACACATCTAATTGATGAACCTCGCTATCATATTAAACAGTAAGTGTGATTATTAACCAAACTGAGTTCATACGTTACACAGGAGAAAATACTTCTTTATAGTTCATACCAACACTTCGATTAAAACTTTGAGCTACTAATCATGTTTTTCTTTCGAATGGTTCAGCTTGAGTCTGGTTTATTGCGCGGGATCATTCGACATCCTACCAGGTGTCTGTCTTTTGGTCTGTCGACTTGTTTCCAGGCCTTGTACTTCACCAATGATCTGAGTAAACCTTTTTCTCTCCAGATGTGTCAGGAAGGGCATACTTATGATTCCAGAATTTTGGGTTCTTCCGAGATCCGATTTTCCAGCCAACCAGTGACTATTTGATAGCCCTCTCCCCAGGCGTCATCGTTGATAGCATCGCCTAGGGTTTTTCCGACAGCGAAGTTTGCTCTTACGTTTAGTGTTGTGCTCTTTCTTTTCAACTTTGTATTACATATTTTTGTGTTGTTTGGCTATACTTCTTCTAGCCCCATGGTATCTTCGCGCCTTAATTCTAGGAATTTCTTCCTCAGCCTGGCAAACTCCTCCGACCACCAGTATGCAGGTACTTTCCTCTGCTAGTTTTGCTTTCTTGGCTGTCCTGTTTATGGTTGTTTTTGAAGTTGCCTTTGAAAGACTACGCCCTTTTATCGAGGACGTCTTTTTGTTCTGACACCCTTGTCCTTAGTCTTCTATTTCCTACTTATGTCTTGTGAGGGATCTCGCAATTTAAGGGAAGGGAAGGATTTGTAGGGTCGAGAAGCAAGGTAAAGTCAGTGATGTATAGCGATTCAAATATAAAAGGGTTTATTAACCGACTTACAGGGAGTCAACCCCGAACTAGGCGATGAAGCCAAGATCGAGTGAAAAAGCTCGTGAACTCAGGCGGTGAAGTCCAGGTTCTGGTGTAGGTGGTGTATTGTCGAGGTGATGATACCATCCTGAGGCGATGGGGCGTCGTTGTGAGTACTGAGGGGTTGGAGAACAAAACCAAGCGTTCCAGCAGGCCGCACAAGACGATAGTGCAGGGAGCACAAGACTGACGCTCCAGGATTAGGATTTGGGTATTAGAACCAGGAAACGATACTCTCCCCACTCCTTACCGAAGGCCCACAGGATCGTACGGTTTCGGGGTGCTTGTAACTTTGTTACAGTCTTTAGGTATTCTGGCTCCATTTTTATGCTCAATTTTATCCGATGGACCCTTTCCTTGTACTTGAATCTAAGGGCTGCCGTTCTCGGGCTCTGATTTTTTTTTGTACGATCGTATGAAGAAGATTATATATGAGCTAGGCGTGTTTCCATCCCACTTCATCTTACCCATAATCCTTAGCGTCTGTTCTAGTTGTTCAACCGAATTATTGGACACTGTCAACTACTTTAGACTGCTTTTCTTGGATCTTTTCTGTAGAGCAGGTTTTAGGCCCTTGATTGTCACTCTTAGGAGGCCTATTTCGGCAATCAAATCCTCTGCATTACTCAGGTCGTTCTTATTATCTTTTCACTCCCTCCTGCTTTTCCGGTTTCTCCAAGCTGCATATCATAGGGATTTGCGCCTCTACGGCCGCCTTAGTTTTGGCTAGCTCTTCTTCTTTCTTGACTTTGGAGATAACTTTAATGTCTGTATTCATTGCCTGCTTGTCGTCATCATTTCCTACAGTTTGTGTTGATGCTATGAGAGTTTTATTTGGCGCATCCTGAGTGATGGTATGGGCCGAACTAGCTGGGAACGGGTATATGCTCAGACCGAAGTCCTACCTCAGTTCCCTGGGGTATTCAATACGAAGTGGGGAAGAGAAAGAAAGGAGTTTTGGTTAAAGAGGGGATAGGAAGTTTGGCGGGTTAAGCAGAAAGTAGAATGGGGAGGAAAGGGAAAGAATAATATAGAGAAAGGGATAGAATAATGGAATTGGAGAATGGTGGAAATGAGGTTGTAAATATGGAGAGGAAGTAAAGGAATTGTGATTAGAAGGATGGATATGGTCAAAGGGAAAAAAGAGTGTTCCAAAACAAAAATTCAGTTTCGTATTTAGCATCAAGAAGGGGATGGGAGGAGATGTTAATGAGAAGAAGAGGGAGAGAAAAGTGCAGTGGGCTTAAGGAGAATAAAGAGTGCTGGGGAAAGAGAGGATGAGAAGTTTTTTGAGATAAAGAGGGAGTGAAGAGGGGAGGACATTGGTAGAATAGTGGAATTAGAGAGTGGTGGGGATGACACGGTAAATATAGAGGAGAAGAAGGGGTAGTGAGGGTAAGAAAGGTTGATATGGGGAAAGAGGAAAAAGAAAAGTGGCCTAATCAAAAAGTCAGTTTCGCATTTAACACAATGAGATAGAGGGGGGGACTGGTGAGGAGAAAAGGGATATAAGTGTGCAATTCGTTTGAGGGAAGAGAGATAAGAGAATGAAGTGGGAAAGAAGGACGAAGAAGGGCAGGTGGAACTAAAGAGCAGAAACGTGGAGAGGAGAGAAGAGAGGATAGATGTGAGAGATGTGAACTGTGTAGGGAAATTAGGAGAAAAGAGGAAGGAGGGGTAGTGGTAATGGGTGAGTTGAGTATAGGGATAGGAAAAAAGGAGAGTGATAGTGTGCTGGTGAGAGGGGAAGAAGGAGCGGCTAGGTGGAGCTGAAGATCAAAAGGGGGTAGGGGAGGAATAGAGAAAAAGATAGTGATGCCACTGCAACCTATAATAAAAATGACGAATAAATCAATTTACATCATTCTTGCAGATGAATCCTCAAATCTTCACATTCGTCGAAAGCGTGTAATTAATAAAAGGAAAATAGGAGATGGGCCAGTAAATATTAGAAGCGTTCCCTACGTCGTCAATATTCGAAGAGATAATGTTAGTGAGTGCTCTGGTACTATATTATCGGCCGTACTTGTGTTAGCTCCTCGTCAATGTGTTTATCCAGCGCCTCTGGAACGGTACACCATTCTTTCTAAGTCAGCGATGAGAAACAGCGGATATCTTCACACTATCAAAAGAAGAACACTAGTCGAACCCAATAAAAGACTAGGTGATTCCTCGAATGATTTTGTCTTCTATCTAAAAGAAAGTTTCTAATTCGTTGAAAACAAATTGTATCAATTATTTTCTTACAGCGATGGTTGCAGTTGCTCCAGATATCGATTTTCACTTCGGGCCTAATAGACCAATCAGACTCTTTGCTGGAGATATGGCGCATAAAGCGTATGGTATTTTTAGTGGCTGGGGATGTACAGTACCAGGAGCTACATATGAGTAAGTTAGGGAAAATATTTTAAACCTTGTTAACCACTCACGACAATATATGAAATCGATTTCCTTGGTTTTTGGGAGACTATATTTTTTTGTATTGATCAAATTGACATTCAAATTAATTTCAGACATGCACCCCAATATCCAAAGCAGTTAATGCAAGTCCGACTACCGATAATTCCACTGGAAGAGTGTATTCGTATTTATTGGGGACGCGCTACAATTACAGATAGAAGTATTTGTACTCTTGATACAAGTTCAAGAAGAGGCACTTGCATGGGGGATCTAGGAGGTCCCCTAGTGCTTAGAATTCCTCCACTATATGTTCCTGAACTGGTTGGAATAATGTCAGTGCAGAGAGCAAGGGAATTTGGAAAAGATCCGGATGTTTTCACTAGTCTCAATCATCTTGATATTTATCACTGGATTGCTGATGAAATGCAACGCAATGTTTGAGATTAAACAACTTTTGATTCACTTTCTGAATTTGAATGAGTACTAAAAGGGTCACTGAAATCAGAGAGCGTTTCATTGCATATTAAGTTGTTTGATCTAAAGTTGGGACAAAATTTACATAAAAATATTAATCCTTAGGACTTGATTGCTTTTTACTTTAATAATACCCTCTATTCGTCCGCTGAACTGCTTGGTTGTCCGAACTGGTAATACAGAATAATAATAATAATAATCTACCTGTAATCGAAGGTAATCCAGAGTACATAATCCATTCATTTAAATATTTAAGGTATGTTAAAACCACCGTTGAAATAAATTTAAATGAGTTCTCTGGACACTTCCTGAACTCATTTTGAAGTGATTTAATAAAAAAAATCTCCTCTCGGTTTGGTTGTTGGGAAGTGTAAATTTCCTTGATATTTCATTTCTTCATGAAATGTTAAAACAAACCTCGAAATGCATTCAAACCCTTTTTCTGGTAGAGGACGCTTCCTGAACTTTGTTTGAAGTGATTTCTGATCCTAATAGCCTGATACAAAAATCTTCAGTAGTTTCATTTGTGTGGAATCGGTGATTTTCTTGCTTAAATTTTCAATGGATGATAAAACAACCCTTTAAATAAATGCAAACACTTTTCCTAGTAGATGATGTTTCTCGCACTCATTTTGAAGTGATTTCTTATCTCAATAGCTCAATCATAAAATCTCTTGTGGTTTTAGTTTCTTGGAAATAGCGATTTCCTTGATAAATGTTATGTTTAGGTTATTTAGACCCCTATGCGGGAAGCTTTTCTTTTAGTCCGAATTTCTTCGGATTTGACTCAAATTGAAGGTCTTCGCATGTAGAATTAAGAATAAAAAAAAATTGCTGAAAATTCGCTGAAAATAAAATGTTGGATTTGTAGTGTTGAGAAATATTGTCGTTTTATGAAAAACCCCTTCGAAAGTAGTTAAATTAGATCTAGATTTCCTTTCAGATTTTCGCGAGCAAATTCGGGTTTTTGAGAAACATTCATAGTTTAAATTTCGAACAATTATAAAGAACATGATTTTCTGAGCATAAAATGTCATAAAATGTCACACAGCCGTAGTCAAAGAAAGGAAGGGTCAGGCTTTTAACTAGGAGGATACGCGTTGAGATAGGAAGTGATTCCTCATTCCTGTTAAGCTGTTGGACGACTCTAAAGGTTTTCCTTGAAATATCCGCAACTTTTTCATTCCAAGTAAGACAGCGATTAGGAATATACCCTAAATCTTTTACAGATTCCAGAAAGGGGATGAGACGTTCATCGATCAGGAGAGGAGGAAGGGTTGCAATTTTTACAAGTAATGGAGAGGAAGAAGGTCCTATGATTAAAGCCATAGTTTTAGCAGTGTTAAGAGTGGGGCCACTTGTCGAGGCCCACTGCACCACTATATCAATACCGGCTGTACCTTTTGAGGTAAGCTCTTAAGATTGGCAATAGGCCCGGAAAGGTAAAGCTTAAAGTCGTCAGCATATTTGTGCTAGTTGCAATGACAAAGTTCACTACCAAGTTTAGAGAATAAATATTAAATAAAGTGGGTGCAAGCGTGGATCGCTGAAGCACACCACTCTTAACCTCCCCACAATCAGACCGCTCGCCATTGCTAATTCTGACTCTTTCAGAACGATTACTAAGATAAGATTCAAACCATTTAACAACCATATTCGAGATGTGAAGCGATTTGAGCCTAGTTAATAATAGATTATGGTTAACTGTGTTAAACGCCTTAGAAAAGTTAAAAAGGACTATTCCTGGCACGGAACCCAGATTGCATTAGGTCCATTAAATTGTTTGTTTCAATCTGTGCAGTAAGTTATGGATGGAAAATACATTCGAAACGTTTAGACAAATCACATAGGATGGATATAGGACGGAAGTCTTTGGGAGGCGTAGGGTTAGATGTTTTACGAACAGGGCGAATAATCGCCTGTTTCCAGGCATCAGGAAATGTTTCCACCTGCAGTGATGCATTGTAGATGTGCAAAAGAATAGGGCTAATGACTGGTAAAGCAAGGCGAATCACTTTAATTGAAATACCATCAGATCCTTGAGCATTTGATTTTACCTCAAAGAGTTTTTTAACTAGGGTTTCTTGCGATATGTCAGAAGAGAAAAATTTAGTATCATCAAAAGCAGGGGAACTGAGGGCGGGGAAGGAGTGCTGTTTGCAAGGAGTATGGGTTTTGTAGTAAGAGCTGTTAAAAGGTCTGCAGGGGAGAAATTGTTATCAGGAGCCAAGTGTTTGAAAGGAATAAGTCCAAGCCCCCTTAGCAGAAGCCAGATATTTTCATTTTTATTCCCGTTTTTGATAGAATTAGAATTATATTGATTGCATCAATCCCGGATTTTTGTTTGTACTAAGTTTCTCAATTTACGAAATTAGGCTTTTCAGTATGAATGCTATACCCGTCATTAGTAGAGAGGTGCTCAAGAAATTCAGTTTCATTTGTATTCTTAAAATTGCGTGTGGATAGAGGAGTGGCACTAGAGGAGGGATTAAAGGAGAACTGGTATTGGATGCTGATAAGATCATGGTTTGATTTGAATGAGATTGAGTGTTGAGTAGAAAAAATCACCTTGTCTAAATGGTCAACAATCATCAGGTTACTCCATGTAATAGAATGATCAGTGTGGTGTGTGGTATCATGGGGAACTATAGATAATCCGGCAGAAGTCACAACTGATTTTAAAAAGTGAGTTAAATTTTAGGTAGCACTAAGACTTGTGTTTAGGTCACCGGTGAGTACAATGTTATTATACTCGGGTATAAGGTCAAAAATGTCAGTCACAAGTTCCCTATAATATAAGGCGTTAGGAGGTTTGTAAATTACACTCACCAACACACTGTCTTGAGGCACCGATACCCTGATAAAAAGGTACTCAGCAGTAGGGTGATTGGCAAGAAGACCCACTCCCACCTGTATACCCCTTAAGCTGTCATGAATATAGAGACAGACGCCAACCTCTCTTCTCTCATCTTTATCTCTGTGGAAAAGTGTGTAATGATCAAGTGCTACGAGGCTCAAAGGAATGTTAGCCGTGAGCCAGGTCTCGGACACGGCTATGATATGATAGGAACAGGACATAAAGTGGTGTTTAAATTCTAGGTAATGGGCAGGCAAAGACTGAGCGTTAACGTGCCAAATATTTAAGGTTTCCATTATGAGAGTGATAGGTCAAATTCATGTATAGTTAAATATAGAAGTGTCTGAAATTCGTAAATGAGTTGGAAATGCCGTTTTGTGAAGCTAAAGTAACAGAGAGTAATAACCTCCAAAATCCAGTTCACTTGATTACATTTAAAAACAGGGAATAAGGCACATAATGAATTAAAAGTTAGAAAAGCAAGAAGCATCATAAAGATCGTGATGTGTAAAAAATGTATAAAGAAGGTAAATTTGTGGAGGCAGTGCAAGGCTGCATTAGCGCAGTAGAAAATACAACATTGTTAATATTTAACTTCAGAAGGCACAGTATCCAGAATGACAGCATGCAGCAATATATAAAATATAAAAAATGTTTACCTATGTAAAAGTAACATAAACGATAGAGTAGTGCTAATGATGAAGATCCTTTTCTTTGATTAGTGTCCATGAAAACTAATGCTTCCTTTGTAAGTCCTCTGGGAAAATTGTTTTGCAGAAGAATCGTTGCATTCCGGATCAGATAAAAGCAGACTTGCAATGGTGACTGAACAATTTGAACAGAAGATTGAAAATATTTCCAAAAATGCCTACTACGTATTTAACAGCAGATGCATCAAACATAGGTTGGGGAGCCCAGTTGGAAGACACGCTGATGAAAGGCCAATGGAGTTTGGATAACAAAAACTGGCATATAAACAACAAGGAAATGCGGGAAGTGTACATAGCGATTGTCAAAAATGCTTGTATTCTGCAAGGAAGCCCCTTATCTCTTCAATCAGACAACAAGACAGTGATAGCTTATATTCGGAGGCAAGGAGGCACGAAGTCACAACCTCTGTTACAGTTACCTGAGAAACTGTTAACTTTGACTTCAGAACTTGATCTTCAACTGGAGGCTCAGTTCATACCAGGAGTTTACTATATGGTAGCAGATCGATTATCCGGACTTGATTCTGAACGGATTGGCATTTGTCGATGAGAGTAACAGACCAGCTTTTCGAAAAATGGAGAGTTCCACAAATAGACTTGATGGCAACCGCACAATCAACAGTCATTCCAACCTATGCATCTCGAATCAGGAATCAGAAATCAACATTTGTGAACGCCTTCAGTCAAGTGCGGAATTACGACCTAGCATGGATATTTCCACCTTCCTCTCTAATTTCGAGGGTTCTACAACATCTGGACCTAGTCGAGGGGTTTTCAATATAATTTCTCCGAGATGAAAGAAAGTTTTCTGAAAAGCATATCTGAAGAATCGATCACTGGGATCTTCTTGGGAAATTCACAAACTTACAAAAAATTTTAGACATGGAAAAAAACTCTCCTCCGCCGAAGATGTTGGACCTACATTTGGGGGCTTGGAAGGTACGGGGTGAATTGCCTAGACAAAAGGATGGACTCTGTGCCCTGGAAATCCTGGTCTTCTTGGGCTACAAAAAATGGAATTTTAATAAATAATCCATCCCTGCAAAAGGTTACACAATATTAAGGATTTTCAAATAGGGGAAACAAATTTGCCCAAAGCACGATTTTGATACATAAATTGGTTATAGCGCTGTTTGCAAATTTAACAATGGGGAAGGAAATAAGTTGTCCTCTGATAGTAAGGCATATGTTAAAAGCAATAGGTTCATCTCATCCTCCGCAGACAAAATCTATGATATGGGATGTCAACGTATTGACTGGGTGGATGAGGCAGACAGCTGTAAATCCCGAAAATTTATTTCAAGTATTCAGACATATGCCATTACTGCTTATCTTATCATCGGGCATGATTTCACACTGTTAGGGATCAATTCAGAAAATTTTCAAGATTCTGGAAATCGTATAGTTTAATGGCCAGTGGTTGTTTTAATGAGCGACAGTATTTCACATAGACAATCAGGATGGGGTCTCTCTGAAATTAAAGAACAAAAGATGAATCCAACATGGTGGTTAGAACGTTTGATCCAAATTTATAAATCTAGAAGAATTGCAAGAGGAGGACTGAGTGATTTTTTTATCACTACCAGAGGAAAAGTAGGGCCTGCTTCGAGATTAGTAATTGCAGGTTGGATGCAAGCAGCTCGAAGAGCAGCTGGTATAAACGCCTCTGCTAGGAGTATCCGTTCAGCAGTTTCTTTATCATGTTTTCGGGATAGTTTACTAATCGACGACATTTTGAAGAAAGGAAACTGGAAAGAGCAGAATACTTTTTTCAAGCATTATTTCAGAGAATATTTATGAATTTCACGACATGGGATTTTCTATCTTACTGTTTCATCTAAGCAGGTTTCCTCCATTTATTTTATTTTGGAAGTCACAGTGCACTTTCTCCACTGTCCCGGCTGAGTACAAACATTTCTCAAGGGTCAGGCTGAAGGCACAGACATTATTCAACTACGTTTTTCCCCCAAAGGGTAGAAAAGAATTATTTCTGGTCTTGCCGAGGCCTGACCTCATTTGATTTCTTGCCGGCTCAAATACACTGAAGCTCGCACTACGTGCGGTTCTATCCACCACAGACGAAAACAATCGGGGACAACTTCAGAAGGGGGATTCAAAAGAATTAAGGGCCAGATGAATGAACGAAGAGGGTTGAAGGAGAGCAAAATACACGTCTATCTCGTTATGCTGGACACCTGCAGATATCCAGCAAAACTGAGTAACGCCTTTCCATAATTGGAAGTGTTACGTCCTCAGAAGATAAAGCGTCGAAATCGGCACGAATTCTTGTTAGCGTCTTAATTAAAGACGTTTACTCAATTATAAGCTGATCAATTGTAGTGCTGTTATCAGTAGTAACAGAATGTCGAGACGGCACACGCATATGAGCTAGTCAGCTACTTGTGAACTTGCAAAGGTACTAATGTGAGAGTGAGTGTGTAGAATATGGAAAGAAAAGAATTAGATCTGAGTGACGAGTCGTACACTCGTACTTTCACTTTCAATCATACACATGTCTATTGCTTAGACATCCAAGCAAATGATTTATTTGCAACTCAAAATATATTATCCCCACCATTTATGTCTGTGCATGATATTTTTTTGAACTTTCAATTCTTGAGTTCAAAATGGCGTCAGAACGTGGCAGCTCAAGTTTAAATTGTTTGAATCACTTTTTCAGCCAGAATTGCAAAATTCATTAATCCAAATCTGACTCGTGGGACTATGTTTAATTAATGAAATAATAATCAAGTAAGCGTGGTTTCAGGGCAAAGAGCAAAATGAGTTTTTGAAAAATAGAGAAATAGGGCTCAGTACAATTGATTTATTAAAATCACTTAAAAGAGTTCACTCGCCGCAAAGCCTAATTTTGATGAAGTCAGCACAGACTGAAAACTTGATGTTAATCAGCACTTTCATGTGAATATAGTAGTTACATATAATTTTCCAAAGTTAGTTTCAAAATGGGAGAGAGTTGTGACCGAGAAGAGAGGAGTGATCGGACACACCTCGCCCCCTTTTCCAAGAAAAATATATTTTTTAACTAGAGAGTTTTTTTTCTTGTATGCGAAAGTCCAACCTCATTCACAAAAGAAAAAAAATGTTAATGCATTTTTAAATGCACATCAAATTTTCAACACAAGAACAATTTCGTAACTTATTATTGTTACATCCCCAAATTACTTGAAATTTTGCCATAACACCAAATGGTAATCGTATCACAGTAGGTAATGACTTATGTGGTCAGCCGCAACTACTGCACCGCACATGACCAGTGATAAATGAGCGACGGTCGATAAGGGAGTAGGCGCAAGCTAATTAGCGGGGTAATACCATGAGCATACTGACCTATCTAACTGTTGATAATACAGTAATGCTCAGGTAATTAAATTAACGTAGAACTAAATGTATACCCTTCTAGTAAAAGATCATTGAATTATGTATCATCATAATATAAAAACTAATTATAACCAAATAATTACGCAAATGGTAATGTAACAAAATTAGTTACAAACAAATATCGCATGTGTTTTCATCTAAATCTTAGAAATAAGAAGCTGTTCATGAAAAGGAAAGAGAAGAGTAACCAAATTATCTATCGATAATAATTAGTACATAAATTGAACAGAAAAAGACAGAACTAAGTCAACCTGAATCATCAGATAGATGATGGATGAGCAAGTACGTGTCGTTCGTAACTTTAGCGAATTGTACGTGACTTTTGACGAAGTCTTGCCCTATATAAACCCCAGACTCACTCCTGGAAGTTGTCTTCACCGTTCAAGCAGTTATACTGTCCACATCAATTTACGAACCGCTTTGACTGAGTCGCGTGTTTTACCTTACCGCAAAATATCCCTAAACGGAGAACTGCCTTGATTAAACCGCGTGTTTCTATCTCACTGCAAAATAGTAACATGTAGTCTAGCTTTGAAAATAAAGTTCCTTCGTTCTTGGGTCATGGTATAAATTGATCTCGAATGACTCGTAGAAATCAATTGAAACACCCGGTAGAATTCCGTCGATATTCTACAACGTATCGGGGATATTGAGATTCAATTCTTCTCTTGCCCTTTCGGACTGGAAGGTAGCATAAGTTTTTACATATTCATCAACTGTAATTCCTTTCAACTCTGATGTCTCAATAAATAACACCGGCACACAAAAAAAAGTGGTCTGGCCGGCGGACTACACTGGCATATCTATATGTTTTTGGGGTCGCTGAATCAGAATCCGGGGTACAAATACCCAAGTTAGCTCGTATTTTTCCAAAAAACGCACAAATAGACGTAAAATCGACGAAAACAGCGATTTTTCTTGTATATTTTTACCAAAAAAAAATATCTTCATGTCCGGTAGACTTAACCAGCATATATATATGTTTTTGGGGTCGCTGAATCCGAATCTGGGGTCAAAATAACCCAGTTGGCTCATATTTTTCCGAAAAACGCAAAAATAGACGTGAATCGACGAAAACAGCGATTTTTCTTGTATATTTTTGCAAAAAAAAAATGTCTTCATGCCCGGTAAACTAGATCGCGTTCGTCATTACACAAAAAAAAGTGGCCAAAATGAACAACGTTTGAGCAAGGACAAAATAATATAATTGAAGATTCTCGAGTTGATCCAAAAGAAGTTTTGATTCCATCCCTTCATATGAAGCTGGGTCTTATGAAACAGTTTGTCAAAGCGCTTGACAAAGATGGCGATTGCTTTGCGTACTTGGAAGATCAATTTCCACAACTTTCCGAAGCAAAATTGAAAGAGAGGATCTTCGATGGACAGCAGATGAGAAAAATGTTGCAGGATCCAGATTTCTTTACGAAAATGTCTGACACTGAAAAAGATGACTGGGAGACTTTAGTGAAGAGCAAGGCGAACGTTTCCACCAGGATATAAAAGAGATGGAGGGGCGATATCAGGGACGTTGGGATGTCAACATGATGGCTGACTACTGTTGAAGTTTAAAACGGAATCAAGTTAATCAAGGTACCAAACGAAAGCGAAACCCCCTACGTAGGTCTTTTGAGGACCACAGGGTTCGATATGAGCGAAATAAAGAAAAATAAAAAAAAAGAACCCTATAAGCGTGAGAGGCAAGGGGACTCACGGTAATAAAGCACCCAAGTGAACAGAATTTACTACGTCCACGTCGTTGTTCCTGGGTAACGCTAAAAGTAAATAGAACTTATTTAGAAAAAATCCTGAGCAGCACTATCGCACCAAGCTGACAACTTCGTACTTCCACGGGTCTGTGGGTAAAGCAGATTGCATGACTGTCATCGGACTGTGATCGGACCGCGGGACGGCAGATAGCTTGCAGTCGGCGGGCATTTTGCTATCTGGGTCCCAGTGCAAAAATGATGAACATTGCACCACTTTAAAACTTAATAATTTTGCACTAAAGTTCGCGACTAATGTCAAGACAAAGAGAATTTAGTTTTCTTTCACTTTTATTATTAAATTTTGTAACAATTAGAATTTTTGTGAGGATGAACTACTACGCACATGACAGGTAGTTCGACAGGTAGGTAGACAGGTGGTTCGTGCTACTGCTTATAAAACGTGACTCATTGAGACACCTTTTATTAGACGGGGATAGGTGTGATCGTGTGGCCCGTTTGCGAATTAAAATGCATACCTGCGAACTCTAGGGAGCGCCGCAAGAAACACCTGATTCAATTTGAATGATCAAAAATGAAAGTACAAATATTAAATAACTTTCAAATGCAAAAACATGAAAGGAAGTTTAAAATATTAGAAACTTCATGTTACAAAGCCTAAATAAGTAGCAAGCTGTTAGTTACATAAAATGATTACATATAACGCAGTACTCTCTCTCTCTCTCTCTATCCTGAAGTTAGGTTACGTTTGCTCAAAGTTCTGCGTTGCATTTTAAAGTGAAGTGTTTATTTACTTCGTGAGTCATAGGTCTGAATTTAGTATCATTAATGAGTGTGTGGCGCCAGTCAAACCGGATGTAAACTGGACTTTGGACTTATTTAGACTTTTTCGTGTTTAGACATGTCAATCATTGAAGGACTCATTTTCTGACTCATATCCTGTAGGCGGAGCAAATTGACCTACTTTCTTGTTGGATAATCTGTTGGAAAATTCCATGACTTAAGCAATGCGATTGATTCTTGGCCGAAGAGAGGGAATGGGTCTCCTCCCATTTGAAGGTCATAAAAAGGCACGCACAGTCGAAAAAGGGCAGATTCTGTATCTCGGAAACCGTTGAAAACAACTTTGAACCTGCGAATTTCAGTTCTGTTATTTTGAACTTATAAAATTTGTGATTCAATTTAAATCAAAGACTAAAATAAATACAAGCTTGTAACGCGACGCCTTTCGCGATTAATTGTTGCATTAGTGTGCATCAACCACCTGTGAACAATAAAATTAAATAAACTATTGAATAAATATTGTGATTCAGTGAACATAAACAATGGTATTTTTAGTTAAACTTGACCTAGTCTTGCGGTAGTGACTTCCACCTACCTTCTACCAGGGTTTTGCGTGGTTTTACTCCCGGTAGCTAGGGTGTTGCCAATTGCACCGCGGTCGTAGTCAGTTGAGGAAGATTCGACGAATTATTTCCTTCTGTCAACTGCGAGATTACAGGATTTTGTACGCGCAACCACAAAATCCGAAGATCATCGAAGGAAGGCTACCAGAACGAGATTATTGGCCCAGAACGGAAGAGGGTTACAGCAACGTTGGACCGACCCGGTACGGAAGGGGTTTACGGCACCGAGGGACATAGAAAGGACCAGGGGGACTCTATGAGATAAATGAGGACGTCATCATTTTCAAGGACCTTCCTCAAATTCCAAGAACATCAGACTTCGCTGGACCAAACTTCTGTGGAACTAGTGTTTATAGTGAAAGTGATTATTTTTTTAACTTCATTGAGTGGCCTGAACCATCACAAAACTAAGCTTTTCAATTTTATTTACAAAATGCCGCCTGTAGCTAGGAAACGTCTTTCAAAAAAAACTCATAAGGGAGGCAGACGAAGCGACACCTTCAAAGAAAGCCAGAATAAATAGCAAAGATCGTCCTATAGGACCTGCTTTAGAAATAAATAAAATTTCAGGACTGGAAGAAATGTCACGAATTGTTAGAGAATTGATTCCAGAATTTACGGGGAAAAACATGTCTGTAAAATTATTTCTTAAACATTGTAAAGCTGTAATTGAGGTTACAAATCAATTTGAAATACCATATCTTACCATGTTGATTTTTACTAAAATCACGGATGAAGCGCGAAATCACATTCAAGACAAAAGTAATTTAGATTTGAACGATATTTTGAAAAACCTTGAACGAATTTATTCTGAAGAAGAAGATGTCAGCCAATTATTACAAAATTTTGCCAATATTAATCGAAGTCCCGGTGAGAATATTCAAGAATATGGAGCGCGTGTAAATCAAATTTTGATCAAGCTCGTAAGTCAAGTCATAGAAAACACTCCTGGGGAAAAGGGGGTCGGCAGAAGTGAAGCATATAGAGAAACGGTTGTCGGCAATTTTTTGCGCGGATTGGATATGGATCTTTATATGAGTATTTCCTAAAAAGAAGTACATTCTTTAGATGACGCGATTGCACTTGCAATTAAAGCTGAACAAAGGGTTAAGAATTGGGGAAGGGTGCATGGGTCTGTTGAATCTGTTGCGGTCCCTCTTACTTCGTCACAAGCAGATTCTAAAACGAAGTCAAGTCAGATGCATATAGATGTATAGCTCATATGCAAGCTCAAGAAAATTCTAAGCCTAAGCGTAACTTAGATTCCATACAGTGCTTTAAATGTCAGGAATACGGACACTTTCAGCGGAACTGTCCCAAAAAAAAGGAAGAACAAAATGTAAAGGATAGAGGGAGCAAACAATGTTCCTATTTGCGAGAGAGTAGGTCACGAGTATAACTATTGTAAATTGAGGAAAAGGCACGAACTCAAAAAATCTCGAGCTAAGCAGGGACTAAGTGACTTTCTTTTTTTTTTTAAACGAGAAACAGGGCCAACAGAAGGGGGAAGTTGTGACCCTAAATCAAAAAGTACCCTCAAGAGAATAATTTTGAATCTTCATTCTTCAGAAGAACCAGTTCCGGTAGTCAATTTTAAAAATTTATCTTTTAAATATGGTGCTATTCAAGCTTTGGTTGATGCCGGTTCAAGTGTGAATTTGATTAAAACAAATACTGTAAGCCCACGGATAAGTGTAAATTCGAAAATGATTTACAATCCTGTAGGGATCGGCCCAGACATGATTCCAACAGAAGGAGAAGTAAAAATATTTGTGAGAGGACTTATCACACCTTTTCAGGTGGTATCCGAAGATTTTTCTATTCGACAAGATGGGCTCATACGCGTTTCTTTTTTGAAGCAACATGGGACAATTTTGAATTTTGTTGACGACTACATGCATTTGGGAGATGAAGGTCTTCCATTTATTACGCACACAAATGTAAAATTAGCCAGTTAATATAAAGCAATATCGAAATCCCCCTATTCATAAAGAGGTAATTCATTGCGAAACTCAAAGATTACTAGAAGATAAAATAGTTCAACCTTCAAATTCCCTCTACCATTCTCCTGCATTAGTAGTGCCTAAACCACCTGATGCAGAAGGTAATAAGCGATGGCGGATGGTCATTGATTACCGTGCCGTAAATGAGCAAACTGTTCAAGATGCTTATCCTTTACCGAACATTACAGATCTATTAGATTAGTTTGGCATAGCTCAATACTTTTTGGTTCTAGACTTGGTTATGGGATTTCATCAGATCCCAATGGACTCAGAGTCCAAGGCCAAAACTGCTTTTTCTACTCCTTATGGCTATTATGAGTACAATATATTGCCATTCGGGCTTAAGAATGCACCCGCCACGTTTCAGCGGATGATAGATCAAGTGTTGACAGGTCTCCAAGGTATCGAGCTATTCGTCTATATGGATGACATAGTTCTTTATTCCTCGTCTTTAGCTGAACATACTCGAAAATTAAGGGTCCTATTGGAGCGATTGAAATCTGCAGGTTTAGCCTTGCAACCAGAAAAATGTGATTTCCTTCGACATGAAATTGCCTATTTAGGACATATTATTACTTGTGATGGTGTCAAGCCAAATCCTAAAAAAGTATAAGCCGTCAAAAGGTTCCCTCCAGCTAAAACAAAGAGAAATATAAAACAATTTTCAGGTCTAATAGGATATTATCGTAAATTTATACCTAATTTCGTAAAGTTGGCAAAACCATTAACTTCTGTGCTAAAGGATAAGGTTCCTTTTAGTTGGGGTCCTGCTCAACAAGAGGCCTTTGTATGTGTTCGTGACAAGATTTGTTCAGAGCCTATTTTACAATATCCTGACTTTTCGAGACCGTTTGTACTCACAACAGATGCTTCCATTTATGCAGTAGGTGGAGTCCTTAGTCAAGGTCCTATAGGACAAGATTTACCAATAGCATATGCATCTCGCACTCTTCATGAACCCGAATTGAATTTCTCAACCACCGAAAAGGAACTTTTAGCAAATAGTTTTCAATGTCAAACATTTCCGACCATATTTTTATGGTCGTCAATTTACATTAGTGACAGATCATCGTCCTTCGGTCTGGCTGCATGGTCTAAAGGACCCACTCTCGCTGTTGGCTCGATGGCGAATATTGTTCAGCGAGTATGTCTATTTTATTGTATACAAGTCTGGTAAAAAAATGCCAATGCCATCCTCTTCAAGACGAAAAGGAATAAAATTGCAAAATGAACAGCTGTATATAAAACTCCAAAAGGGAACTAGAAAGAGTTTGTCTGTTCAAAAAAAGTTAATAATGAATGAGATAGCTTTTAGGTTAATAATAGGAAGCAGAGCACTCTTGTGTTTCTTTTCGATAAAAAAATCTTCAAGGCCATGTGACGAGTGGGTCACGTGACCAAGCTAGTCCACAATTTTTCATTGTAAACTTACGTCCAAAAGAAATAAGATATCGCGCTTAAAGTTTAGGAAATGAAAGAGGAGACACTGAAGATCACGGCTCTGCTCTTTTTCGGTGAAAATTTTAGAGAAAAAAATTTCAAAATAAAATAAAACTGGAAGCTACATCGATACTTTCCTTTGCAAACTTACGTCCATACGGAATGAGATATCGTTCTGAAATTTTAGCACGCTAATTAAGTTTCATAGATTGCATGCAAATCCATATTGCATGTTTGGATTTTTTTATTTTGAGGTTATACCCGAATTCTGTAACCTCAAAAGCCTTGTGAAACCGAGTTTCATTCAAATCGCAACATTTGTATGAAATTATGGTATCTGCCATTTTTTCCATTACTTTGATTGAAATTATCAAACCTGTATCTTGTGATAATTTTGAAATCAAATCGATCACACCTGGCGCCACCTGCAGCCTAACAAAAAAAAGAAAAAAGTTACCAACAGCGAACTTCTTCTTTACCGACAGAGAAAGATAGAAGTCAAACTTCTGCGTGAAGCCTGAATGCATCGGTCGATATTTATGATTTTCATAAATAAACTTTTTTCTTCCCCCAACTCTGTGCCTTGCCACAAACAGTCCTTTAATATTTATTAATATTTTCCGAAAATATTTCCGCTTTAGTTTAACTTTTATTTTTAAATATGAATGAAAAAATATTGATCTCAGGACTGATTTGATCAGCTGGTATACTCGTTACATGGCCTTAATCAAAATAAGTAAATAATCTGAAAATTTTTATCACTAAATTTTAAAGGAGTTATAAAATGAAAATTATTAAGACTAAAATTGCTCACCTAAATTTCTATGCAGAAGCCAGAACAAGGGTTGACAATCTGAAAATTAGGAAAAAGGGGCTGAAAAGACACAAACAAATAATCCTTATTCAATATTATTGTAACAATTTTACAAGTAAAAAATTCTACTTATCTGAAATATTTTTATGAGTACTGGAATATATTCAGTCTTCAATAGTCAAAATAACATAAATTTATTTTAAATTAAATAAATAAAAAGGATGGAATATTTAAGTTTAAGATATCTTTTTAAATACTTTATAAACAAAGTCTTTTAAAAAAATGTAAAATTTTGTTTTCTTACGTCTGACTTACCTTGTTTAATAATTACAATAGGTATTATTAGGCCTTGAAATGCTTGATTTATCTGGGTTGCATTTTCTTTGTTTCTCCCAGTGCAAAAATGATGAACATTGCACCACTTTAAAAACTTAATAATTTTGCACTAAAGTTCGCGGCCAATGTCAAGACAAAGAGAATTTAGTTTTCTTTTACTTTTGATATTAAAATTTGTAACAATTAGACATTTTGGTGAGGATGAACTACTACGCACATGACAGGTTGGTGCGACTGCTTATAAAAGGTGACTCATAGAGACAGCTTTTATTAGAAGGGGGGAGGTGTGACGGTGTGGCCTGTTTGCGAATTAAAATGCACACCTGCGAACTCTAGAGAAAACGGCAAGAAGCTCCAGATTCTATTTGAATCAGTTTACATGATCAAAAGCTGAAACACAAATATTAGATAACTTTCAAATACAAAATCATGAAAGGAAGTTTCATGTATCAGGAACTTTATGCTACAAAACGTAAACAAGATGCAAGCTGCTAGATACATAAAATAATTACATATGACGCAGTACTCTCTCTCTCTCTCTCTCTCTCTCTCTCTAACCTGAAGTTAGGTTATGTTACCTCAAAATTCTACACAGTACATAATAAATGGCGTCTTAAAGTAAAGTGTTTCTTTACTCAGTGAGTCATAGGTCTACATTTAGTACCATCAATGAGTGTATGGCGCCAGTAAGACCGGATGTAAAATGGACTTTGGACTTATTTAGACTTTTTCGTGTTTAGACATGTCGATCATCGAATGACTCATTTTCTGACTCATGTCCTGTAGGCGGAGCGAATTGACCTACTTTCTTATTGGCTAATCTGTAGGAAAATTCCAGGACGTAAGCAATGCGATTGGTTCTTGGCCTAAGAGAAGGAATAAGTCTCCTTCCATTTGAAGGTTATAAAAAAGCTCGCAACGCCAAAAAAGGGCAGATTCTGTATCTCGGAAACCGTTGGAAACAACTTTGAACTTGCGACTTTCAGTTCTGTTATTTTGAACTTATAAAATTTGTGATTCAATTTAAATCAAAGACTAAAATAAATACAAGCTTATAGCGCAACGCGTTTCGCGATTAATTATTGCATTAGTATGCATCAACCACCTGCGAACAATAAAATTAAATAAACTATTGAATAAATATTGTGATTCAGTGAATATAAACAATGTTGTTTTTATTTAAACTTGACCTTGTCTTGCGGTAGTGGTTTCCACCACTCAACGGCAGCATTCCGAACTCTCCTTCAGCTAGTCAGCAAATGGCTACAAAGGAATGAAATTCGATTGCAGATCTTGGGACGTAACATTAGTGCAATGGCCACCAACGCTGAAATCGAATTTCTTCTCCTATAGAATTCTCAGCTTGGCTGCCATTGGTTGTTAATACTTCCGTTGATTTGTTTTGATTATAATCAAAAGCCGCGAAAAGGGGTTTCAACATAATAACAACACATGATTTAAGAGAAAAACTCCATGTTTGTTTAGGTTTGAATTATGGATAAATTTATTGATTGTCAGTTCTCGATCTAATGCTACTACCAGCTGAGACGAATTTATTATTGAAAAGTAAAACTCAAATCTTTGCACGGAAAATATTCTAAGTCCGAATGCAGATTCATTCAAAAGTTTTCTAAGTCCACAATCTTTAGCAAAGTGTCGCAGGTTTTTTATTTGAAGCTAGTAGAGAAATCGACCGAGAACTGACTTTTTCCTCTCGGGGAAAAACAGACAGACCCTCGGCGAGAGCGAAAATCGTGGTGGGAGCTACCCCACGCATTTTACTCTATCCAGTCAAAATCCAGGATAGAAAAATCGTCGTCATTTTTAGATAATAGTGAAATAGGTTAAAGTATGAAATTCACGCCTCCGCGGTCTCGCGAGTCCGAACATGTCTCCGACAAGCTCTAACACGCGACCCGCGAATCGTCCCGAAGTCTCATACTTCATTAAAACCATGACATTTTTATGGGTACCAAACTCGCGCCTTCAAAGGTTCCCGCCACGACAGCGCGGCGCCGACACCCTTTGAACTCTAGCGGCTTTCAGTTTTTGCTCCTTACTATCTAATTACAATCTAGGTCACAAGTTCCTCATTTCTAAACATCCAAGCCTCCTCTGGTTTGCCGACTAATATCTACAGATAAATATAACCAATACGCATTTCTTATATTTTAATTCTCGTTTACCATTATTGAGAGTAGGAAGGTAATAATTACTCTTCAAATCTAAATAATTCCTCAAGAATGATTAAATTCTGGTCGAAATGCCCCAAATTAACTAAGCTTCATTGAAATCATTAAAATTATCAAAACTTTAATTAACTTGTGTTCGTCCCTTCTAAAAATTCGTTCGCGCCAAGATTTGAAACGGGGGTCATGTTCATTTGGCGCTCTCAACGCCATCTATCAAAAGTTAGTACGAAAATCAGCCTTCACCATTACAATTACTCCCCTCCCAAAGAAAAGTTGATATACACAAGTATGCCAACCTTTTACAACCAACATCTGGATTCGCGATTCGGTCGGCCTGATTTGGCGGTCGTGGCAGTCGGGCGTGTTTCCACAGTTATTATGTGATATTAGCGATTTTATGGTGTTAATCTGTACTTTTTGGCGTGGTTTTCCGCGTCATCTCTAAGTTCTTGGACCTTAAATATAAATGAATTGAAGAACCCAGTGATTGCTGAACCTCATGTTTAATTGAAAGGAAGGACAGTAAGGGAATTTACTGATCAGATGATATATTGATCTCCGGCCCATTACTTGCACTACACACTGGAAAAGCCCAAGTTTTGCGGACTTAAAGGACTTGAAATACGACGGTCGAACATTAAGCAGAAACTTATGCAAAAGATTAGCGGATACTTACTGGTCTACCGTGCACATATATTGCAATATTCGCCATTGATGAATTTTTGATTGGAACATGGCTATCTGAACCAAGAAGCCAGAAAGAAAGAAGAAAAACGACCAACATCTGTTTATTATCCTGTGACACCGTGGCTACGTGTCAGTTTTTCAATTCATAAGTGGTCACCGTGCTATATCCTTAGGAAAATTATCAGATAAGTATAGTTAATATTTAACATATAATTTAAATTTAAAATATAATTGTGATTAAAGTAGAAATTGGAACAGCTACATACATATTTGCAGTTTTCTACATTCCACCAAATGCAAGCCTTGAGAAATATGATGATACGTGTTCCGTCCTAGAAGATGTGTCATGTTCTTTTCCAGAGGCATCCGTCAGCATTCTTGGGGACTTTAACATGCCTTATGCCACGTGAAACTCAAATCCTGACCAAGGGCCCAGTTGCGTACCCAAACAGGGTTCTTATCAAATGCATGTAGACATCTGCATTACAGTCTCCGACTCTCTCGATTACTCAGGTTTACAACAAATAAACACAAATTTAAATGTCTACGGTTCCCTCTTATATCTTGTCATAACAAACTCTAGTTTTGACCACGTGGGGCTGGCTATCGATCCGCTCTTACCAATTGATAATTTACCATCCTCCCTTGAATCTCGAAATAAGTAGGTGCAACATACCATGTGAATCGAACGACAGATCGAACCACGTATAGCAAATATAACTCCAAGAGAGCTAACTTTGTAGCACTAAACTCATTTTTTTATGCAAATCGATCGGGACAACGTCCTACAGAATGTCACTACAGATGAAGCTGTCGAGGCACTCTATGCGCACCTATATCTCGCGTTTGACCAATGTGTGCTTCTTAAAATAATTGAAGCGTCTACCTACCGTTCTGGTTCAGCAATGAATTTAAAAAAACTAGTAACTGATAAGAAAGTAGCCCATCTCACTTATTATAAGAAATCACGTAAACTAGCTGATTACATTCTTTTCTCAAGTCTCAGAGCTCAGTGCAAAACTTTATCCGATTACTGCTATAAAAAATATCTTACAGGTACTGAAAATTGTATAATAGCGAACCCTAAATCCTTCTGGGCCTGCGTCAATGCTACACGCAAAAACGCCAATATCCCGAATCAGATGTCACTAGGCGATGAGCATGCTAACACCTGTGACGGCATTGCCGCGCTTTTCACAAAATATTTTAATTCGGTATATTCCGATCCTAGCGCTAGTGAGCCCCATTTCAATTTGGCAGACACTATAGATTACTCGAACTTACAAATTAGCCGGGAAGAGATTAAACTCAAGTTACTTGAACTCGATCTAAAGAAAGGTGCGGGATCAGATAGAGTACCCCCCGCTGTCTTGAAATCCTGCTGTTCTTCACCTATGGTGCCGTTGCACATTCTGTTTAACAAGTCTATCTTGGAAGGGTATTTCCCATCTGATTGGAAAAAAGGCATCGTAGTTCCGATCTGCAAAAATGGAAATCGGAACGACGTTGCCAACTATCGGCCCACAACTATTCTCAACGCGATCCCGAAGGTATTTGAAAGCATTGTACACGATAGATTGTACCAAACTTCTGCTAATATCATGGCAGAGGAACAGCATGGTTTCATGAAGAGGAGATCCACAACTACAAACCTCTGCGTTTACACGCACTATCTCGCAAACAAACTAGAGTCGGTAGATCAGGTGGACGCAATCTATACAGATTTATCTAAAGCTTTCGACAAAGTTGATCATAAAATTCTCGTGGCAAAGCTTGGAGAACTTGGTGTCTCTGGAAAAATGCTCTCATGGTTAGCGATCTATCTAAGTGATAGATTGCAGGCAGTTCGTGTCGATAATAATTTCTCAGAAGCATTTCATGCAACCTCCGGACTACCACAAGGATCGCACCTTGGCCCGCTCATGTTCCACCTCTACATTAACGACATCAAAGTCATCTTAAAATTCTGTTCATTTCTTTTCTTTGCCGAAGATCTTAAACTATACAAGGCTATTCATTCCGTGTTGGATTGCATCGAGCTGCAAGACGATCTCGATCGCCTTCAGTCTTGGTGCATCCTAAATAGGATGCCGTTGAACATTGAAAAATGTGTGGTTATAACCTTCTCTAGAAAAAAACTGACGCTTCGACACATTTACACGCTAGGTGGGGATGAACTTGATAGGGTTACCAGAGTGCGTAACCTGGGCCTCCTTTTTGATAACTCCCTGTCATTTAACGACCTGGCGTCGAAAGCGATAAATAAAGCTCTTAAGATCTCTGGGCTTTGTCACGAGAAATACTACTGAATTCAGGAATCCGCTAACCCTGAAAACTTTTTTTTCTCACTGGTCAGGCCTCACCTCGAATATGCATCTGTAATCTGGTCGTCTTGTTATAGCATCTATAAAGTAAGACTTGAGGGAGTTCAGAATCGACTTTTGCGTTTTAGAGCAAGACAACTGGCAATGCCCATGACAAGATTTGACCATGACTACAGTGGCATAAGAACACTACTAAATGTTCAACTAATTTCAGTACGATTCCTGTTCGCCGATTTGTGTTTTTTTCTACAACGTCATCAACAACTGTGTAGATTGTCCAAGCTTTTTTCAGAAATAAAATTTAATGTACCATCGAAAGCGGCAAGAAAAAGAAGAACGAGACGTAATCATTATTGTGCACTATTCAAATTAGCATATCATCGTACGAACTATGGGGCAAACACGGCGTTGACCAGAATGTGTAGAGAAGCGAACAGATTTAGTAATGAACTTGACTTTTTTGAGGTCTCATCGTTTCGATTTCGACAAGTTTTACGACAAGTGATCAATATCAGCGATAATAGCGCGGCCTAGGACAAGCGTAATTAGCATTAAGACATTTCTGTCAATTATATTTAATTTCTTTTGTACCTGAAGGGCATAGCCCGTTCACTGTGCAATCAAATAAATAAATAATGATTTACCTAAAATAATTTTTTTCTGTGGAAGACCATCCTAATGGAGATAGGAAAAAGTTCCACTGTTATACAAAAAATTTCATGAAATTAGGGAATTAGCTGTATTAAATATTTTTACTAGAACTCATCGAAAGTGCGTAATTGAATTTGTATCCACGTAGTTGTATTTTTAACTTAAAGAGGTAAATATTCAAAAATGAAACATTTAAATTCAAGGCTCATACTTCAAACGTTCGTAAGTGCGAAAAACTGAATTTGACAGAAAAAAACGTCTCTCAAGCAGTTCATTTTAAACGAAAAAATACGTAGACGGTTCGAAGTATTGTCAGGCATTATCGTACTGTAAAACGAACACACTGAAAGAAGCATCCATCTCCGAGAAAACCTTTGTCAAAGGAACAGCGCATGAATTGAAGAAGAAGAAAAAAACGAGAGAAAACCTGCGAGCTATTGTTCAGCTCTATTGAATGGCAAAAAGAGCGCTTAAAAAAAACAAGCATGTGCGAGAAAGCCCTATAAAAAAAAATCGGCGCGTCCCAAAAAATGCAAATTTTGTCGCCTAAAAAGTTTCGTAACTGTTTTATTTTTGAGTTGAGAAAGAAAAAAAAAACGAAAAAAGTACTTTAGAGGTATTACTTAACTCTATCAAATCCCGAATGGATCATTCTAAAAGATGCAACCACATCCGAGAAGATCCCTTCTCAATGGTGCGGCGCGTCCCCAAAAACAAGAATATGGGCATACAAAGACTTGCATAACTTTGTTATTCGTTGAATCAATAGAAAAACAAAAAGAAATATTTTTGAGCTATTGCTGAGCTCTATTGAATGGTGAAAAGAACGGGCAAAAAGATGAAATTACTTTATTTAAAAAAATATTAAACATGCATTTTGACCTACTTCTACATCGAACTGGACCATAATATTCGACAGAAACATGAATTAGGTTATAGTCTAATAAAACGAAAGAGATAAATGATCAACTAAAACGATAAATCTTCAACCAAAGAGATAAATTATGAACTAAAATGATAAATCTTCAACCAACAAAATAAGTTTTTGAAAAAATATTTGTTTTTTACGACTACAGATTATTAATTGTCGATTTCCAGTAAAAAACTTTGATTATCAACAAAAATAAAATCAAAGTTCGGAAACTTCATCGTTCAATCTGCCCCTTCTCGATATTCAATTTGATTCCCACCGTACTAAAGAATCTTTCGATAACTAGCCGCTTCAATTTGAATAGTGAAGATGAAAAAATAGTTGAAAAAGCTATAAAACTTAATGATTGTCCTAAAAAATACTCGTAAACTGCATATCGAAAGTAACTAAAAAAGCAGTTCGAGTCTAAAAGTCCAGACATTCCGTACATTCCGTTTTATAAATAAACAATTCTTATTTGTAATATTATTGTTTTCTTTAACAACAAAAATTAGATCAAACTATGTATGTATGGCAAAATTATTTCAAATGATAAACAATTAGACGGCATACACAAATTCAAAAACACATTATTGTGTTTTTGAATGTTTCCTCTTGATCTCTAAATCCTTCAGAAAGGTACCTAGAGCCAAAAACCCAACGCTTAAGTTGATTTATATATTTTTGTGGATGCCAAGTAATTTAAGGTCCTGGATATCTTGACTGCCTTCATAATTTTGTACAGACGTCTATTTGCTGATCCACAGGAGATAATTTTTTAATTTTAAATACAAATATTTCTTAAATCCTCCATTGAATATTCTTCATATTTAAGAAGCTTATATGCATATAATATATGTAAAATTTAGAAATCCTTGAATTTTTATATTAAATTTTAATATATTTAACATTTTTCATTATTTTCAAATTATTGGTTGATGATTTTAGACATTAAAATATAATTTACAGATAGTATGTATATGTCCACAGTATCAGTTTTTTAGATAATTTATTAATACAATTTTTTGTATAATTTGTTTATAAAATCAGCTAATAGTATCATGACCTCATCGAACAATAAGAAAGTAATTTTATTGTCAAAATATTACATTAAAAACGAATAATCGATAATATTCAACATTTCATATGGAAATTTGTTTATAATAAATAATATAACTCATCAATCCTTTTCAACTTGCATATACCCCTTTTATGTAAATGCAGGAAATGCTGAAAGTAGGAATTTTGTCTGCCAAAAGATATCAGAAGAAGGAAAGAATCAAGATTTATTCGTTATTTGCCTTAAAATACAATCCTAAACAATAACTATTCAAAAATCGCTTGCACATATCAATTATAATATTATTATAAATTTAAGAAATCCAAAATCAATTACGTATTGCGTTCCGAAAGTTATTTTGAACTGTTTTATTTGATTTTGCCCCACTGTGCCAGCCAGAGCTGGGCATAAAGTATTTCAAATACACCAGACAAGTTACATCTACACTGGAACCTGGATTGAATTACGTTTTTTCGCATTTCCTGCAACTTGCCTTGAAGCTTTATCCAGAGCCTCCAACCGTAAACAGTTAGGGCCGTACGAACCCTTTCTAATTGGAATACATGATACCATGCGTGAGTACCCGCGCACTGTGCCTTTGTCGCTACACTGTTGGTGTTTCACGCATTGTTGCCCATGCCTCGCACGACCCCGCGGGCTCCTCTCTCATCGGTAAACTGCGGCGCTACCTGTTCTAGGAATTAGTAAATCAGAGTTAACTAAATCCAGGTCCCAGTGTATTCCACTCGAAAATTATTGAATTGAAGGACATTACGTTTGTTTGAGCGTAATTGAATTTAATTACAAATTACAAATTATAAAGCAGTCAAATAAATTTCAGTTACTTCAGAATTAGTTAAGGAATTAACTTGCCTAAGCTTCTTTCAGGAGTGGAGTGTTGAAAAGAGCAGAGGACAGAAGAGGGCTGCGCAGTCGAGTTCTACAGTACATAGGCCTGCGCAGTGCACTTCTGTAGTTCGTGCGGATGCGCAGCACAGTTCTGTATATTTTTGTGTGTTTCAAATTCTTTCCCTGGAAAATAATCTTTTCTCTTTTCAAAATTACCACCAATAACGACAAATACCTTAAAACTGAAACTTTGTGATAAGCGTCATATCTAATCTAACCTCCTCTTTCGGAGCACAATTTCTATGAAGAAAAAATATTTTTAAACAAAGGTTGGTAGCTTTAACTCGACCATACCTAGTAGGAGATATCCCAGTAGAAGATTTAGTCTAAGTTCAAGAAGAAATTATTTGAGAATGTTATTACCAATTACTTTTTCCCATCGTAGCCCCATCCACGAGGCTATTGTGAGATAGTTTTTATGTCTACATGTCTCTAACAAAATTCACTTTTTCTCTTAGAAGCTAACCACACGCCTTTAAAAAGATGTCTACAAAATATATTGTAAATAGTTTTAATTTTTTTTAAATGCGGTTGAGACTCAAACTTTTCCCTGAATAGCCTCGAGTGAGGTAACTGAATTTCTTTCCTTGGACTGATTTATGAAATATCAATATCATTTTTGAAGAATATGCTCGAATTCCGCTAATAGCAATTTGTCTGACGTAATCCACATTTTATTGAAATTTCCTTTCTCTCCCAAACTCTACTTAAGTTTGTCCGGAATGAAAAAGAATTTAATATGAATTCATTCTCGCGGAATCCAGAATGTGAAATTGTAAATTGTACCGGCTCAGTCCGAATCATGTTAAGCATATATAAAAAGTCAAATGAAGCATACTCAGATAATAATGTCCGCGTGGAACTCCACGTGGGATTTCACGTGTATATTTTCACCTGGATAGCATGCCATAAGGGCTAAACCAACAATTTTTAAAAAATTAAATTATTGACTCAAAGTATGAAAAACAATTATAATATACATCCAGACAAAGGGATTTTTTGTAATCTAATTTTTCAATTTCTTTCCAAGCATTGCCAGCAGCTAAAATTATCCTCAGATTTGCCAATTCGAAATTAAAGTTTTTGTTGTACTGCTCATGAAATTTGTTGTTGGATTCATACATCTCCCAGTGATAGGTGAAGGTGCCAAACAAATAGAGCGATAAAATATTAAGGTGTTATTTTCAGCCATTCTCCAACGCTTTTATTTCATTTGCACAGCAGTATAATTAATGAGTTAACGACTACAGGATATATTATATAATCTGATGAATCAGTCAAATAATCACTAATTATACTTTTAAACAAATTCGTCATTAAGGTATTCCGCAAATAAAAATTTGTGTGTCGTGATTCTCATTTTGTTCCAATTTCTATTATTTTGAAATTTTCAGCTGAGCTCCTCCCAAATGAATACGCTTTTGCATTAGTTCAGAGGGTACTAGTTTCTTGCCTATTGGGGGTCTTGCTGGTTTCCTTCTTCTATATTGAGTCTGCTTCGTGTCCCAACGAAGATGCTACGTATTGCCCTCAGCAGCACGACGATCTCGGGCAACGGGATCGTCGGCCTTCGAACATCTTGGCTCGGTGTGGTTGATTGAAATGCCTCTTCAAACGCCTTACTCTTCCTGCTTGTTCCCTTCTGAGTTTAGTTAACTTCATGTCCCAACCAAGATGTGAGCATCGTCCTCATCAGCGCAACACCAGCGTCGCGCAACGGGCTCGTCGTCCTTCGGCATCCTGGTTGGGCATGATTAGGTCTCTCTTTTAGGGCTGTATTGACCGTCTAAAGGTAGGCTTGGAAACAGCGCTCCTCTGTGTTGCACTGCTGCCATTGTTCTCCTGTACTTCTTCTGCTTCAATGCTTCTGCCCATACTTCACTCCCATACAGGAGTATGGACTGGATGACTATCATTAATATACGCCGCTTGATGGACCGCGGGCCGTCGATGTTGCCCACTTGCATTTCTTCTATTGTGGAAATCCGTTTTCTTGTGACTAACACCAGCTCACTTTTTTCCGTCGCTGAGGTATGTGCTTTCTGGCATCTGCAGGCGTAGGATGTCATCGTAAAAAGCGTTCCAGACGTCTGATCCTATCATAGATCCCTGGATGACACTGGCCGTCATGTTCTTCCTCCTGTTTGCGGTCGTTGTATTGTACACAAGAGCTCTATATCCTGTAGATAACTTCGAATTTTCCGTGAGAGATAATCTAATACCTTGGAACTTTTGAAAACCTGGATCAGAGCAGTCCAACTGACAGAGTTCAAGGCGTCCTTCTCGTCCAACGTTGCCAGGAGGACAACCGTCCTGGAGTAGTGGTTTCCACTTTGTGCTGAGTTTATAGTCTGATAGTAGAATCCATACTGCCTAGCTGAAAGGTCTTAACCTTCCTAGATAACCGCCTCCAAGCGGGACTTTAGCAGCTTCTCCAGAAGCTTTCACACAGTGTTCGGAGTTCCGCTATTTTTTCGTTCCACGAATATTTGGTGCGTCTGCCTACAAGGCGAATAGGGCTACTTTCCCTTCTACTATGACAAAGTCCATCTATTTCTCGTCCATCTTTTTAGTGATCCATAACAACTGTTTGCAGCGAAATATCCTGATCTGTTGTGTCCTGCCTAGTATTCGCTCCCGGAGTAACATGCGATCACCTCACAGCTTTACATTAGTGGAACCAGACTTTTTGACGCCAGAGTCATACCCAGTATCGACCATTTTTGCCCTGCTCGCCTGAAGGTGTTCGTTCGTCCTTTGTTTGTTATCAACAGTCTTATTCTAGCAGATATTTCCATAATACGCTGCCCTCTTGAGTTAGATTTTGGCATTCCCCATTCAAGCGCTCTTGTGTTGAAGTCGCCGGCTAAAAGTACCTTGCCTTTCTCTTCTTCGCGGATGGTGTCTTTGCGTATCTTTCGCCTGAAATTGCTCATTTATGATCAGCCATTAGACTTTCCTAACGCAGAATAATCGCGTGAGGTGGTCGTCAGCTCTTCGGCTCCTATTCAGATTTTGTTGCAGTATCCAGATCATCTATTTTTCTTCACTGTGGCCAATGCCTGTCTGAAGACTTTGCATCCCTTCTTCTTTGTTGCATTCTTTGCCACAATTGTAGCAGAGGGTGCTTCGATCCCGCATTTTGCAGCCCCTGGATTGGTGTCCATATCCCAGGCACTTAAAACATCGATCAGTTCGTTAGAATACGTACTGATCAATAGCCTTACCCACTTTTTCTTCGAGATCTCGTCTCAAAGCACCTTCGATGTCTTCCTTTGTTGTAACACAATATAGATCTATGAATTCAAGGGTGATTCTGGGTATCAGATTCCTCATAGTGCCCATATCCCCTAATTTTATCTTTAGGTCTTCACTAAAGGCTTTGAAGTCCTTTGTTTGTTTACCTAGTTCTAATAAGACATCTCCATTTTTTGTGCGGTGGGTCAACTTAGTGTCTGCCTAAGTCTCTTCTGGTTTCAATTTTAACCTAATGGCCCGTAGAACCTCTGCACAGGACCTAACCTCTGTGGGTTTTATGAGGACTGCCTCAGAACGCGTTTCCTGCTGGTCTTATGCCAGCTTCTCTTTTCTCGCGCTGTTTCCTCTGGATGTTTTCTGCTTTTCACAGTATGCATCCTTTGAGTGGTAGCATCGGCTTCTGGTTAGGTGCCTCCTTCATTTGCTTTTTTTCTCGTAAATAGTCTTCAATTTGCAGGTCTCGCATCGTCTTTTCTCTTTTTCTTGATCAACGTATCATCCTCTGTCGTGCCTCAGGCTTCTCGTTAAACGTTTCTCAAGTAGCATTTACTTCGCCATGCCAATCCTTATTGATTCGACTGACGTTCTGAAGTCTATCCCCAGCTTCTTGCATATTCGCCGCCACTATTCCTATCTGATAGATTATCTTCTTAATCTAAGTTTCTGACGCTTCCACTTGTACCTTTAAGGCAGTCTCCTGGTCTGTTGTAGTCACCACGCACTCCTTGATCAAGGCCGAATGGGGCTGGCTTCTGATTTCATACTGCAGCTGACACTTCAGCAGTGCTAGCCCACATCAGCCCCTGGCCATGCCGGCGGATGCCAGACATTTTCCGGAGCACGCCCAGTGGCTCGCAGCAGAAACCGATCATGGTTTTTTCTTGGTGTATTCTTCACTTAGTCTGTTTGGCTTTAAAAAAATAACCATGTGCGAGACCTCCCATATCAAATATCGGCGCGTCCCAAAAAATGCAAATTTTGACACCTAAAAAGATTCGTAACCGTTTTATTTGTGAATTCAGGGAGGGGGGAAACAGAAAAGGTAACTTTCGAGGTATCACTTCAATCTATCAAATTGTGAAAGGATCATCCTAAACAAAGCAACCACATCCGAGAAGATCCCTTCTCAATGGTGCGGCGCATCTCCAAAAACGAAAATAGGGACTCCCAAGGAGTTGCATAACTTTTTTATTTGTTGAATCAATAAAAAAAGGAATATTTTCGAATTATTGCTGAGCTCTATTGAATGGTGAAAAAAAAACAGACAAAAAATAAAATTACCTTGATAAAAAAAATATTAAACATGCATTTTAACCCACTTCTACATCGAACTGGACCATAATATTCGACAGAAACATGAGTTAAGTTTTAGGCCAATGAAACGAAAGAGATAAATGATCAACTTAAACGATGAATCTTCAACCAAAGAGATAAATTATCAACTAAAATGGTGAATCTTCGAGAAACAAAATTAGTTTTTGAATAAATATTTGTTTTTTACCACTACAGATTATTGGTTGTCCATTTCCAGTTAAAAACGTTGATTTTGAACGAAAATAAAATTAATGTTTGGAAGCTTCATCGTTCAATCTGCCCCTTCTCAATATTTAGTTTGATTCCCAACGTACAGAAGAATTTTTCTATAACTAGCCGCTTCAATTTGAATAGTGAGAATGAAAAAATAGTTGGGGGGGGGGGATTCTAAGCCACTTTTACAAGACGGGTTCTAATGCATTACATTTTTTCATGTTCCAAAACGTTATATTCTGAAAGTGTCTAGGCATCATGATTCGAATTTATTACCTTCTGGAATAATAATAGATCAAGAGAGTAAAATATTCGTTACTAAGAAGCTTATTAGTATATATAATTTTGTTCGTAAATAGCTTCTAGGGTTAAATTGTTTTTTTAATTTTCTCTTGAATTTGTATCACATAAACGTTTTTTCACTGTGAATATCATGATTTCCTAAATTTTTTTCTATAATGATTTTTCGCGAAGATTCCCCAAGAATTTTCCTTTATAATAATAATAATAATTCATAGGTATCCATTGGCGCGATGGGTAAACAATTTTTTAGTGTATTACCATATTCAGTGCGGTAAAGTCAGTCCTATCAATTTGGTCTTAAAAATCGTTCTCTATCAAAGTATAAGATAACAAAAGTTTTTTTTTTTAAAGGATGAGTTGTCGAAAAATCATTCAAGATATTATGAATGAAGGTGGAAATAAGTGACAAGAATTGGAGAGAGAGAGAGAGCTAAAGAAGAGAAAGGAGAATCATGGCATAGGAATATATCAACTTTCATCAAATTGCCAAAAAATATACAGAAAAAAAAGGCCATTGTGAATATTGAAAACAACGATCCTTTTTCATTCCTTTGGGCAGTATCAGCAGCTCTTTTTCCTACTTATGATCACCCGAGCCGGAAGAGGCCTTATCCACCTTTCAATAGCGTATTAAATTACAATAAAATCAAATTTGCATTCATACTCAAAGATATTCCTAAATTTGAAGGAATGAATGGATTGAGTACTAATGTATATATATACGAAGATGTTAGTTTTTTGATCTACTGATCTTTCTGTTTATTTAAAAACGAGCTTTCGCCCCACGACGTGAATGTGAGCAATCGCGGCACCCATCTCGCGGATAGCTTTTTCATGTCCAAATATTCATGTAAAATGTGATGTACCCACTCAGTTGAGATGCGTACAGCCTCAGCCAACTCTCGCACTTTCATGCTCCTATGGTCCAATATCATTCCATGAATATTTATCGACGATTTCTGGCGTGATGACCTCTTTTGGGCGACCTGAACGTTCGGCGTCACTTCTGCTGGTGCGACCACAACGGAACTCAGTAAACCACTCCTTAACCATGCAAATTGATGGTGCGAAGTTCCCATAGTATTTATTAAGCCTTTCCTTGGTTTCAGTGATGGTTTTTCACGCAAAGAATAATGCTTAATTAGCACACGAAATTCACTTTTTTCTATTTTCGTTAACATTCACGAGGTTCTCTCCTTTCAATGGCTATTAAACACAAAATAAATGACCCAGCTTGCTGAAAATTTAACAGTAGTCTATTCATAGATGGCGTTGACGGGATCAGTAGTGCATTTAAAGTTACGGCGCAAAAAAATTCAAAAAGTCACTGACTTATCAAACAGCCCTCGTACCTCACTTTTTTGACAAAAAAGAGTTAATGGTACCAATAGATAAGTTTAAGGTAATCTCTTCGCATATTTTAAATATTCTTCTAAAAAGCAGTCTCTGAAGAGGTAAAATTTTTCAACTAAAATATGAGCTTGAAAAATTTTTAAACCCATGGTGATATCTAGTGCCCCGTTATCAAATTACAATCATGAAAATAAAAAAAAAATAACAATCAACGCAAAATTCAAGGTATTCATCTTGCATCTTGAAGAGCCTGAAGGTGCTATCTCCATACGATTTTCCATACTACTCAGCCACAAAATTTTATCTTAAAATTCAGCAATTTATGACACCGAAGTTTTGGCATTCCCAAAGTTATATTTTGTATCAGTTTTCCAATGATTCTTTCTGAAAACAGGTAACAAAATTTGCTTCTCATTCTCATTAAACGTCTTCATGTACAATTGTACAAACTACCCAATTTTGAGAAGCCCCCTTTTGTAAAGTTGGTAAAATCGAAGACTTTAAAAACCTATGGTTTTGGGCCACGTAATCTAGGGGAAACCAGTACGAGGTGGATCGAAAAACTTTTGAAGTCGTAATATTGATTAATAATGAACAACTGGGGAAAGTATTACATACCAAATTAAAGCTGGAACATTCATGTTAAAGAAAATAATGCTGTCACATAAATTGTATAAGCCACTTATCCTATAGTTTATACCTTTTTATCCAGTTGCAATTTTATTCAGATGGTAAACTTCTGTTACGAAGTGAATATTGACATTTTAAGCCTTTCCAATTAGTTTTCGAAGGAATTTGTGTATAAATGCATGAAACAGTAATCCAAAACTGTTATCCCAAAACATTTTTTTATTTATACAGTCAATATTTTTCAATATGTTATAAAAATTATAGGAGATCCAAACTTTTTAGTATTCAAGCAGCAACCATAACAGACATTGGTGCCAACTATCATAAACAAATAAAAAATACGAATCATTTTATTTCATTATTTCATTTTCATTCATTAAATAATATAGCCAAAAGTTGGACGAATTGAAGGAGCCAATTAAATAATAGCGAGTGCAATTTAAGTCTTTAAGAAATGATAATCTGTCAGCGGAAAATTTTTAATTTCCACGTCAAAAACACATTTTTCAATTCAAAAATAGCAAGTAAGTGGTAAAGGGGCTGATTATAAAACTCGTCTTTAATATTTCGACTCATAAAAACTACTACAGAACATTTGCTTTAAAACCCAATCACTATTTTTTCTATATTCTGTTCGTACTGGTATGTTTCTCGTACTGGTTTCTTCTACTTGAAAAAGGTGGAAAAAATGACTAATGTAAGCTAAAAAGTGACTCAAAATGACTACTGTTCACTACATTTTATTTCGCTAAAGTCGGTCACGGCCTAATTTTAGAAATTTTGGCACCTTTCTATAATAATATTCAATGTTTTTTGAACTTCTTCATTAAAGACATTTAATAAATTAATGTATTTTGATTTAGAAATTTAAGTTACAAAATGCAAGCGTACAGAAAAATGCCACATTTATGTGCATTATAGAATAGAGAAAAACTAAAATTCTACTACGTAAAATTTAATTGAATCAAATCAGCCAAAAAGTTACTTTGGTTTCAGTTTTTTTTTAATCAACACTTACCTCGCAGGCTTTATTTTTGATACGTTCTTTCATAGTTGTAGGTCTTTTTTCAGTTTCGTATTCTGAATTGCGAAAATTTTCGTTTTGAAATTCGACACTGGAGGTTTTGTTCATTTTCGCGGATGAATAACTCGTAGGATGAAAAATAAAAAAATGGAAGAAAGGAACATCCACATTGTCGAATTTTGAAACGAAAATTTTCATATTTCAACATCAAACGTTCAAAAAAGCTACCAATTTAAAAAGTCTGGCCAAAAATGAATCTTACGAGGCAAGTTATCACTCTTTAAACTAAACACAATGACATTAAAGAAGGCTGTGAAAGGACTGAAAAATAGTTATGTTTTAGTTGTTAGAACACAATTTTCCTTCATTATTTTACACTAAAATTACTTTTGCATATATTACATAAAAATGTAAAGACGGTTAAATATATCTGAATTGATTCAATTATTCTGTACATCTGCATTTTGAAAATCTAAAAATTTATACTTTCAGATTTAGTGTTAGATTCAGTGAGATGCTTCGGAATGGGAACTAGAAAACCAGAAAATCATGAATGAAAATAACTTTTATTTTGATATTGAATAACATTTTCATACCATATATTACTATATGGATTATAGACATAAATTGCTTAAGTTTTCTTTTGTTTTTAGATACAATCTAAAATGAGATTAAGAAATATGACTAAAGTTACCTTTTTCCTTAAAAAAGTTACTATAGTGTAATTTCCCTTAAAAAGTGACTAAACAGTACCTTGCAGAAAAAATGACTTAAGTGACTGTATGAAAACTCTGCAAATTATAAGTTTTACAACTGAAACCATTTGAAAATAAAAGACTTTTTCATTTAGATCCTCTTAATTGAAGTAGAGATATTACGGTCCAACCAGATGTAAAATTTGAGAATAAAAATAAAAATTCTAGCCCTTGAAGTTTAAATCTTTAAAATTATAACTTCGATCTTTCAAAATTGAAAACTGTAATCTTACAAAATGAACGATTTGAAAACTTCGATTCTTCCAAATTTAAACCTAGAATTTTCCACCCCTTCAAATTGAAATCTATACAAATTAGATTAATTCAAATAAACAGTTCAATTCAGTTAACAGTTGGATCTTCCTAAATTAAAAGAAGCACTCCAAATGTTTCCAATTGAAATATAGAATTTGTGATTAATTAAAAATAAAAATTCAGCAAAAAAGTGATTTTTACCCTTCGAAAATTGAAATTTTTAAATTAGTATTATACCAAATTCTAAACATTGAAATTTTATCATTTCAAAGTGAAATGGTCTTTCCAAAGGAACCTTTCCAAATTGAAAGCGGTAACATCTAAACACTCCTAAATTAAATATAGAAATAAATATTCCTCAAAATTAAACATTAGCAATTTAAACCCATACAAATTGAAACTAAAAAATGTCAATCCCTCGAAATATATAACTTAATGAGACATGGGTAAGCCAGCCAAATTGAAAATTGGAGTTTAACACACTGCCAAATTCTAGAGGTTAAAATTTAAAAAATGTAAGTGCTTGTGATTTTTTATAAAACTTATCAATTTTAGTTTTTCTGAATTAAAAACTATAACTTCGGTCCTGCCAAAATAAAATTGTATATTGGAGATTTAAGCGATCAGAAGTGAAGAAAAGTTATCGCACTTTCAATTTCATGCGATAAAGTTTGTACACGCGGAGATGATTCACTTTCCAT
The DNA here is from genome assembly GCA_011634705.1 of Andricus grossulariae. NCBI lineage: Eukaryota > Metazoa > Arthropoda > Insecta > Hymenoptera > Cynipidae > Andricus > Andricus grossulariae. Next base: position 7,557,773 of record JAABKJ010007545.1, read on the forward strand.
AATTCTACTCAAGACGTATTAAACTAAAATAGCTTTTGACTTTTGGTAACTTTATATTAAACTTCATGGCGGAAGCCAACAGAATTTTTTTATTGAATCGATCACATTTAAGTTTTTTAAATTTTGACAATTGATTTCGTTTCGACTTTGGAAACTAGGCATTGGGATTCTTTCAAATTGAACCGCTCACATTTTTTTATTTATAATTTGATTTGATTAATGACCTTCTACTATTAACATTAAAAACGCTCAAATTAAGGTGAATTATATGTCCAGTTTAATTATTCTTATTCCTGTCTCTCCTGATTCGTAATTTTTATTTTCCATTGAGTCCTGTCATGACAAACATTATTAGAATTCTACCAAACAAATTTCCGTATGTGATATTATTTCACTCTGTAATTACAAACTTATTCGAGTTGACAATTTGATGTTGGGTTGCATAAAACAACAAATCAAGTCGCATCGCGACGAATACCTGAAAATTCAAGAGTTCATCCCCCATAATGAGAAACAATATGCAACGGTTATCTCTCAGGAACGAATTTACCATTCTGACATTCAAAAATATTTTATATGGCTATTTTACACGCGAATTCGTCTAAAGCAAATTTTCCTCAAGTATTGATCAAACGTAACTCACATCAAACCGAAAAGTTTTGATGGTTTATTTACCAGCTCTTCATTCTTATGTACAAAATTTCCATAGTCTATACAGCAAAAAATCTTAATTTCATGGCTGATTCTCTCTTTATTCAAATTTTAATTTTGACGAGATTTTATATGAAACAAAAACAAACTTGAATACTAAAATAGACTTGGAAAAACATTTATTTAAGTAACTATAGCATCATCAATCGCGCGCATGTAATTTTTCAATTTGAAGGGAATAATTATGTTGACTACAAAATGAAAATTTTGAATACCAATTTATTATATAGGTTTACTTCTTAATTTGTTTTTAAAGTTGTATATATATAATTTTCCTAAGATTCTTAAATAAATTCAAAAATATTTTGGAATATTTCTGGCATGTCAAATCAAAGTTTCAGCACAATAGATGATTTCTAAACTAAACTAATGAATCTTCAACCAAAAAATTAATTCTCAATAAAGTAGTTCAATTTTTAAACAAGTAGTTGAATTCTCAAGCAAAGAGAAATGAATTCTCAACGAAAAATGTAATAATAAATATTTCAACTGAAAAAGATTTTAATTTTAAATACAAAAATTGAATTCATGCAAAAAAGATGCATTTTCAACAAAATTTTTCAATTCTCAACCAAAACAGATTAGTTTTCATCTGAAAACATGTATTTTCAACAAAAAAAGATCAAATTTCTATCAAAAGGGATGAATTTTTAAGACAAAAAGACAAATGTTCAACAAAATAGTTTAATTTTAAGCCAAAAAATATTTTTCAGTCAAGAAAGAACAAAAATTTCAACCAAATTATAATTTGAGGGGAAAAATGATTTTTGATACCAAATACAAAAATTTGGAATAGCTAGTGAATAACTATTTTTTTATGTTTATTTATTTATTTGTTTTGAAGTTTAGGTAAATGTAATTTTTCTAAGATTCTTGAGAAAAATTGAAAAAGAGTTGGAAAGAAATTTAAAAGTATTTGGTTTCACGAAAAACTACCAAAGATTTTAAATATTTGTAATCTCTTTAAAATTTTGAATCGTTTTGAACTTCTAAGCCTTTTAAATATCTTTTAAAATGTTTCAAATTTTCCTACATTGTTTTTTAATTCTTCAAAATTAAAAAAATGGCTCTAAAATCTCGAAAATTATTTGTTGGCCATTTTAGAAGTCTTTTGAAATGTTTTTAAATATTCTATTAAAATTAATTCTTCCGAATAAAAAATCAGTTTAAATTTTGCCAGTATTCTTAATAAAAATTGTCTATTATCTTGAAACTTCTTAAAATCTTTAAGAAGCCTTAACATATTTTTCTTCAAAATCTTCAAAAATCTACATTTTGTTTAAAATTGTTTTAAATCTTCTCAAGATTTAAATTATTTTCGAATATTTTAAAAACTTCTGAAACTTTGAAATATCTTTTGAAATAATTCAGTTTTCCTGAAATTGTTTATAATCCTGCAAAATTGAGAAATTATCTTAAAATTTTTTCGATTCTTTTATCAGCAATCTTTGCCAACATATAGAGATAAAATTTTTTCATAAAAAAAAAGAGTTTTTTGAAAATTTTGATTAAAAAAATTAATGGTGCAGAAAAATTTCAATCTTTATTAACAAATAAACTAACTGAAAACAGCTAATAAGTCATATTTACGAGAGATCTGGTTACTACAACTTTTCAAGAAAAAGAAATAATTATTTTGACTTGTTTCTCGAACTAAAAAGAAATGGTTGGTGTTCAGAAAAAAAATAAAACTTCATTTGTTGGACAATTATTAATAAACTTACGATTTAGTACAATTTAGTAGTTTTTATTTGAGCAATTTTGTAATCTTTAAAATAATTAGTAACCATATTTTTCTGACAGAATCGAGTTAACAATATCTTGAGGATGGTGATTTATTGTTTCGTAATGGAACTCCTATTAGAACAGTCCTTCTGAATATAATTTAATTAATACGGAACCAAATCGGAATACAGCCTCATCTTTCAGGGTAAAGTCTCTATCATCGATTTCAAGAAGACAAAGAACAATTCTCAATCGTGGACATAGATTGCTATGCCTCACCCAGAATCGGCATTCTATGTCGAATACAATCACGACTAATATAGGATTCAAATGGAAGATTGTTGGAATGAGAACATTGAGAACTTCTGCCAAAGCCCATGACATACTGACCTATTTTATATACATAGGTACATTAACTCTAAGTTTCCAGTAAACAGAAAATAACAATAAATAAATTTATTAAATTTCATTATTTATAAATAAATGAGCAATAAATTTTATTTTCCTATCAGGTGAATACAATCACTAAAAATGCGTGACCTCCTGAATATTAACTTTTGTATATTTACAAAAGACTCTAGAACAAATTGTAATTGAAAAGAATCCAAATTTTTTTAACTCTTCATAATTAGGTAATAAATAATTATACGTAAGTAGTGGCAAATCCTCTTGTTTTAATAAGGAAACAGTAAACAAACATTTATGAGTTTACGTCATTTACGTCTAGACGTGTATTATCAGAAAATCATGGGGCAGTCTAGAATAGATGTAAAGTATACATTTCTATCAAAAGAGGCAATGTACTCACTTCCCAACAATAATCCTCGTGATTTAGCAGCTCTCTTGAGAACTCGACTTAAGGAATAAACAATTGTCGTAAAAGAAGATTATTAATAGATACCTCACTTTATAGTTTTCGCTCTATTTTCAGCGACCCAATTTTTAGGTCAGGGTAACGAAACTTAGTGTTGAGTTAAATATTTGTCTCTTCGAAAAAAGATATATTATTTTTTCGTCATTAATATTGTAACGTGGTACCCGGTACACGTCACATGGTTTCTCCCTCCCTACACAAAGACTGAATTAGACAGTGGTAACAGTGAGGTGACGTCATGAGATTATGGTACTAAATCGGCAGAGAGTTCATCACCTAACTCCGTGGCGCAGACTATAGTGCATGGGGCTTCAAGCCGGCACTGAGGGTTCGATTCCCCATGCCAGAGTCAATTTTTACTGATTTCCTACTCAGAATCGACAGTTATCCCTTTCATAAAACTACAGTATAATAAAAGACATTTACTATAAACTAAGAAAAAACACACGGAGAAAAATGGATGTTAAAATGTAGATGTTCAAAGGGTAAGATTGTACCGCCTAACATGCAGATATGCATGCCAAACATCTACTATCTTTTTGAGATGTTAGGCGTAAAAATATTTGTATGTTAAACTGAAACACATTCGGATGTTAAAATCTGCCGAGCGCATACGCATCGCGCATTGGAATTTTACGACTATATTTGACGGCTATATATTTTCGATATTACAATTATGGAATATTACAATTTTGAAACATTTTCAAAGAACCAAAATTAGCTCTCCTTAATTAAAATTTGATAACGACTTTTGCTGTCTACACTCTACACGGCGGAAAAATGTTCTTAAGTTTTAGGTTATATTGACTCGAACACATTAGACCATTTGACCAAATGTTTCTAAATTTATAATAAAATATCAGTTTAAGTAATTTAAAATAGATAGAATTTTAAATACAGATTACAGATCATTTGTTCTCAGCTTACTTACGCCGTTTTTATTTTAAACAGGGGGGTGGCTCTCATATTAAATATCCAATAAATTAATAAGTTCTAATGAAAAGTGAAGAAAACACTATTTTTATAATTAAATACGAATACGCTTTTCACAGAGTACCAATAATAATTCTACAAAGTGAACATTTTTGGCATTGACATACGTAAATATTGTAAACTGTGAAAATAGCAAATTTCAATTGAATTTTATTTGTATCGACATTTATAATGATTATTGAAAATTGAAATTAACGCTTAATTGAACTAAATTATACAAATTTATATATTTTTTTTAAAGCTAGAACATAATTTATTTTGTTTCGTTATAAATATTTTGAAATAATTTTCAATTTTAGCTTAAAATTAATTTTTCAAAATAAAAAATCATTTCAATTTTCTCAGGAATCTTTGAAGAAATACTTTTTTATTTTCTTGAAACCTTTCGAAACTCTTAAAAAGTTACTTTTTTTCGAAACTTCAAAGATGGACATTTTCTTTTCAATTTCTTGAAATTGTTTCAAGTTAAAATGTTTTTTTAAACGCTGTTCAAAATCTTCCAAATTCTTTTTCGACCATTTTCGAAACCTTTCGAAGTATTTTCAATTCTTTTCAATTTTATCTTAAAATTAATTTTTCAAACTTGAATATCATTTAAATTTTCCCAGGAATCTTAACATAACTTTTTTATTCTCTTGAAATCTTTCAAAATTCCTTAAAAACCTTCGTTTTCAAAATCTTCCAAAATCTACATTTTGTTTTAAATTTCTTGAAATCGTTCCAAAAATTGCCTTAAAATCTTCCAGAAACTTTTCTGAAAATTTTGGAAATCTTTTGAAATGCTTAAAAATGTTTGTCAATGTTATCTTAAAATGAGTTTTTCAAAATAAAATTTATTTCATTATTCCCATTTTTTTATTCCCTTGCTTTAAGGTCTTCCAGATTCTTTTTCGGCAATTTTGGAAATATTTTGAAATGTTTTGAAATCTTATTCAATTTTATCTTGAAATTAATTTATCAAAATAAAAAATCATTTACATTTTGCCAGGAATCTTAAAATAACTTTGTTATTCTCCTGAAACCTTTCAAAATTCTTATAACCCTACTTTATTCGAAATTTTCATAATCTACATTTCGTTTTAAATTTTTTGAAATCTTTTCTTGATTATTTTTTAACCTTTTCAAAACTTCTTTATATTTCTTGAATAAACTCAATTTTTTTCAATTTCGTAATCGTGCGAAAAATCTTCTTTCTTTTTCGAAATTTTAGGAAATCATTTAAAATTCTGTAAAATAAAAACAATTTGCCAATAATCTTTCACATTCTGGAATATAATTTTGGATATCTTTTGGAATGTTCTATTAAAATAATTTTTGAAAATAACAACAACAACAAAATATTTTAAATTTTCTATAAATCTTTATAAAAGTTTTTCTTCGAAATCTTTAAAAATCGATTTTGTTTCAAATTATATGAAATCTTTGAAAAACTTCTTCAAATTTTCATGACTAACACGAATTTTTTCTAAACTTTTTTAATCTTGCAAAATTGAAAAATCTTGCCTTTAAATTTTCTACATTATTTTTTGAAATTTTAGAAAATCATTTTATATCCTGCAAAATAAAAACATTTTACCTAAAAATCTTCCAGATTATTGTTCGTCAGTTCTCGAAATCTTATGAAATCTTTTTAAATGATCTCTTGAAATTAATTTACCAAATCAAACATTTAAATTTTCCCAGGAATTTTAAGAAAATTTTGTTATTCTCTTGGAGCCCTTCAAAAGTTTAAAAAAACTTTTTTTGAAATTTTCAAAATTATTTATTTTTTCTTAATTTTCTTGAAATTGCTTCAAGTTTGAAATTATTTTTGAAATCTTTTCAAACATGTTTTTTTTTAATCTAGCAAAAAAATTGCTTTAATAACTTACAGATATTTTTTCGACAATGTTGGAAATTATTTGAAAATTTTAAAACTCTTTTAATTTCCGCTGGAAATTAATATTTTTAAATCAAAAATTATGCACAGTTTTTTCAGGAATCTTTAAAAGAAAAGTTTTTTATTGTCTTGAAAGCTTTCAAATTTTTAAAAAGCTCCTTTTTCAAAGTCTTCAAAAATCTACACTTTCTGCAAAATACAAAAAATTGCCTTAAAATCTTGCGGATTCAATTTTGGAAATATTTTGAAATAATTTTCAGTTTTATCTTAAAATTAATTTTTCAAAGTAAAAAATCATTTTTTGAAAAATAAAAAAAAATTTCATCTTGAAAAATTCGAAATTTTTGCTTTCAAATCGTCTACATTCCTTTTCAAAATCATTTTTTGAATTTTTTCTACAAACTTCTCAATATATTTTAAAATGAGTAGCATTTTTCCTGACAATAATTTTAAATTTTGCAAAATGAAAAAATTGTCTTAAAATCTTCCACATACTTTTCTGACAATTTTGGAAATCTTTCGAAATGTTTTGAAATCTTTATGAATTTTATCTAGAAAAGTTGTTCATTTTCTTGAAACCTTTCATTCTTAAAAAGATTCTAAATTTTTTCATGGAAATCTTTAAAAATCGATTTTTTGTTTTAATTTCATGAAATCGGCATTTTGTTTCAAATTTTATGAAATCTTTGCGAAACTTCTTAATACTTCTTAAACTAATACGAATTTTTTGTAAAATGCTGTAAACATGCAGAATTTAAAAATGTTGCTTTAAAATTTTCTACATTATTTTTCAATCAAGTAGTAGAAATTTGAACGAACAAACTAACAAAGACAGTGGCCGCTGGACTGGGAAACAGGGAATTTTTTGAGACCGGACAAAACCGGGAATTTTTGGAGACTTGGAATTTTACAAATTTTTAGAACAAAAATCTGTCCAATCATTTAAAATATCCCAAATTTCATATCACATGGTATAATATACCATTTAAAATAAGTTTGATTTTAACTTTTAAAATGTTTTAAAGACTTAAACAATAAAATATGAGTACCGTTTAAAATTGCAATGTAAATATAAATAAATTATTTAATGATTTTTTAAAAATTGATCTGTAGTTCGAGTTTTTGAAATTAAACAATAATTTATTGATTTTACAGGACGATGATGAATCTGTATACAATTAAACAATTTACAGATTTTGAATAATTGAAAATAATTAAATTTTAAAAATAATTTAAGTTTTTAAATAATTTAAAATTAATAGATTCAGAATTAAACACTTTTATTAAATTTAAAGTCCTACACAAATGTTGTTTCAGTCAAAAAGATTACACTTTTAACCCATTCAATTTGAAAATTTTTAATTAAGAAAAAGAGCAATTTTTTAATAGTTATAGCAATATTTCACTCTTTATTTAAAATGAGCAATTATAAATTAAATATTTAAATCCAAACGATTTTAAAACGTATTGTTTGAAACAGAAAGTCTTGAATCGTCCAAATTTCAGAGAACGCTGGAATGTTAACTATAATCGTACTATTTTAAAAAAAATTTATTTTTGAATGAAATTGTTTAATTTTGATGTGTATAATAGTTGAAAAATTATTATATATTTACAAATTTTGGAAAGATTCAAACTTACTTCAAAACTTGAAAAAGTTTGAAAAGATTTAAAACAAAATATAGATTTTTGAATTAAAAATTTCAAGCTCATGGAGGATTTTGAAAGGTTTTAATACAATAAAAAAATGTTCTCAAGATTCATGTGAAAATTTTAAAAGAATTTTTATTTTGAAAAATTCATTTGAACAGAATATTTAGAAAAATTTAACGAATAAATAACAGTTGAACAATTATTATTTTAAACCAAATTTAAGTAGGTTTAAGATATATTCAGAAGTTTTGAAAAGATTAATAAATAATTGAAAACTCGAAAAGATTTCAAAAAATGTAAAAAAATGTAGATTTTTGAAGATTTCGAACAAAAAATTTAAAAGCTTTCTAAACATAAAAAAAAGTATTAAAAGAATTCATTAAGATTCCTTGGAAAATTGTAATGATTTTTGGTTTGAAAAATTAGTTTCAAGAGAATATTTAAAAAGATTTCAAAAGATTCTCAAATTGTAAAAAAAATCTGGAAGATTTTAAAGAAATTTTTTTAATTTTGCAGGATTTATTAAAAGTTTTAAGAAAAATTTGAATCATTTTAAAAGGCATTTAGAAGTTTTAAAAAAATTTCAAAAATAATTTAACATTTGTCAAGATTCCAAAAAGAATAAAATAAAATCTGGATTTTTGAAGATTTTGAAATAAAATTTCACAGCTATTTAAGGATTTTCAAAGGTTTTCAGATGATATAACAATTTTCTAAAGATTCCTGGGAAAATTTAAAGTGACTTTTTTTTTTTAAACAAATTTTAAGAAAATATTTAAAAATATCTCAAAATAAATTTTAATTTATAAATAAGAATTGACAAAATATTAATTTTTAATGATTTAGTTTCACGATCCTAATCTAAGAATACTTCAATTTTAAAACGAAGTTTCGAAGTGTTTAATTTTTAATGATCCCATTATGCTTGGATTAATTATTTTCAAGGCTTCCAGTTAGAAATAATATAATTTTAAACGTTTTTATAGTGATTGAACTTTGACGGTTTACAATATTTAAAATTTCTCAAAATTTGACGGGTGAAAATGAGATTGTTTTTTTTTTATACAGAAATTTCCTTTTTTAATGATAAAATCAATTTAATCACTTTGCATGTCACTTGATTATATGCTATGATACCCCTTAATCATTTTTATCAACTTTAAAATTTCTGTAATTTAAATTTAAAATTATAGTTTTAAATGCGCAATATTGAAATACGAGTAGTTTAATTTTTGAAGCCTTGAAACTAAAGTTGTTTAGCTTCCAATGTTTAAATTCACAAATACTTGTTTCGAAGTTTCTTAATTTTTAAATGCTCAACCAGAAACGTTACTAATGTTGTAATTTTTAGTTTGTTATGTTAGGTTTTTTAACCAGATAAAACCAATTTGAAACGTACAGTTCGTAATTCTTTTTCAGAATTATTAAATTTGAACTTAATCAGTTTTGAAGGTTACCAGTTTTTAAATTTCACTGTGTAAAAACAAGCGTTCGGTAGGTTTTGTGCGAATGCTATCGTCCTCTACGATTTATTATTTATAAAAATATAGTCCTTAAAATAAAATAAAAACCCTTTAAATCTTGGAAATCCTACCAAAATCCTGGAAAATTGATTGAAATAACTTGAGAACTTTTAAAATCCCTTAAAAGCAATGAAATCTTTACAAATCTTATTAAATCCGTTGAAATCCTTTTAAAATCCCTTGGAATCTTTAAAAAAATTTAGAAACCTTATAGGCCCTGTAAAATCCTTCGGAATCTTTCGTAATTCTAGGAAATTTCTTAAAACTGCATACAGTTTTTTTGAATTTCTTAAAATCATTAGACTCTTTGGAAATTCCTTCAAATTTTTTGAATTTCTTGAAAATTCCTTGTAATCCTTGGAAATACCCTAAAGTACCTAGACATTTTTTAGGCGCTTGGAGATTCTTAGGAATCTTTTAAAATACCCTAAAATCTTAAAAATTCCATAAAAACCTGAAAAATTCTTGCAATCTATTCAAAATGTTTAAAAATCTTTAAAAAATTTTAAAATTCTTTCTTGAGATCCTGGAAAATTCCTTAAAATACCCTATTGAGCGCATTTAAAATCCCTTAGAATTACTAAAATCCTCGAAAATGTCTTTAAAATCCTTTTAAATATTAATAAATTTTGGAAATTCTCGAAAGTCCCTTGGAATATTTTTCAATAGCCTAAAATCTTGTAAATCCTACGAAATCCTGTCAAATCTTTCGAAATTCAAGGAAATTATTTAAAACCGCACAGTAACCGAAGTATTTGAAATTATCTTCGAATTTTTGAAATTCTAAGAAATCCCTTCATTTTTGTGAAATTATTTGTAGATTATAGAAATATTATGAAGTCCTTTGAAATCATTAAACGTACTCTAAAACCTCTTAGATCCTATGAAATAATCTTTCAGAATCCTTATAAAGTTTAGGAAATTCTTTGCAATTCTATAAATTTTGCGTTAATCTCTGAAAGTCCCTTAAAATCTGTTAAGTAACATTAGATTCCTTAACTAACTCTTATGCAATCCCTTAGATTGTCGTAAAATCTTCAAACTATTTTAAATTTCCTTGAAACGTCTAAAAGCTTTGGAAATTCCTTGAAATAATTTTAATCCTTCGAAATTCTACGAATTCTCTTGAAAACTGTTGGAATTTACGAATAAATTATATTTCCATTTTTTTAACATAGATATATTTAAAGGAAAGAAACTAGGCTTTTTTCAGATAATAATGAAAAACCCTGAGTTCGAAACAATTGTGATAAAATTGTTTGTTGAATTGACAAATTAAAAAGGATTTAATTTAAATTTGAAATAATTTAAATTTTGAAGAGTTCTAATGGTTTAAATGCTTTTATTTTGTAGTTTAGTATTCAATATTTAAATTGCACATTTTTTCAGGTATGAAAGTTTTTAATTTTTAATTTGTATCACCTGGGAAAATGTTTGGTCACTTCTCTGGATCCGCGCCTAATATTAATATAATTTTCCTACGTTTCTCGAGAAAATTCAAAAAGATTTTTGAAGATTTCAGATATGTCGATAAAGTATCTACAAAATTTCTAAGAAATTTATTTTCATTTTACAAGATTTTACGAAAAATTTGAGTCAGTTTCAAACATATTTTATTTCAAAATCTTCGAAAATCTACATTTTGTAAAAAAATGTTGAAAATCTTTTCAAATTTTAAATTATTTTTGAATCTTTTCAAAATTTCTATAACTGAAATATCTTTTGAAGTAATTCATTCAAAATTTTCCTAAAATCTTTTTAAAATCCTGCAAAATTAAAAAAAAATTTGCCTTAAAATGTATGCAAGTAATCAGGTTTTCAATAACGCATAATACTATACAAGATATGAAAAAGCATGAATAGACAGAAATTGTGCATTAAAAAAATATCTACAAATTTGTCACGAATCACTTTTTGATAGGACGCGTAGTTTTTGTTTTATTCGTAAAAAACTGCATTAACAACAACAAAATTAAATTTTTGGAAAAACGACGCCAGGTACAAAAAAGATGAATAGACAAAAATTTTGCAATCAAAAAGGATCTACAAATTCGTTAGCGATCACTTTTTGATAGGACGCGCAGTTTTTGTTTTAATCGTAAAAAATACAATTGAAAATAAAAGAATTAAATTTTTGGACAAACGACGCAAGCTATGAAAAAAGTTGATTGGAAAAAGTTGCTCACCCAAAAAGAGCTACAAATTTGTTACAAATAATTTTTTGATAGGACGCGTAGTTTTTGTTCTAATCGAAAAAAATAGAATTAAAAATAAAAAAATTAAATTTGTGGAAAAACCACACAAGAGACGAAAGAAAATGAAAAGAGAAAAGTTGTTCAACTAAAAAAGATCTACAAATTTGTTATAAACTTTTTTTATAAAAATACATTTAAAATGAAAAAATTAACTTTTTGGAAAAACGATACACGCTACAATAACATTTAATCTAACAAATTTTTTCGCCTAAATTACATTTAAAAATGTTCTTCGAATCACTTTACGCTAGGATGCGTATTTTTGGTTCAAATCGTAAAAAATAACATTGAAAATAAACAAATTAAATTTATGGAGGAACGCCACAATTTGGAATAGAATGTATAATAACAAATTTTTTTTTTTTTTTTCAATAGGATGCGCACTTTTTTTCAATTATAAAAACGAGACAATGAAAATACGTCTGTTAATGCATATTATGAAATGTAATAATATACATTTATTAAAATGATATAAAATTTTCAGAGCAGCTGAGGGTAAAATTTAATGCAAAACAAGGAACAAATATTAAAGTAATCATGATAAATAGAATTGGTACTTTATTTTGTAATATCAAAATAAGCAATACCAGGCCGAGATACAGAAATAAATGTAATATACATTTGATATAACAGTGTTGCGTAATGTAGAAAAGTTCGCATCTTAGATCAAATCGAATGCGAAGCACGAGAAACGTAATGAGAATGTATTCTTTAAAGCCGAAGGAGTTTTAACAAAAGAGAATTCACAATGATTCTTGTGATGCTGATTATTGTGTGACTGGGGCAGTCGTGCCAGAGATAAGCATTACGTTCAAAAAGTTTGACCAGCAAGAAAAAGACATTACAGCCGGGAAAAATGAATGTAGCCCAAGAACCCCTTGTTGACTCTGACCACATTATTTTGCCACCCCTGCATATAAAACACGAAGAATGTATTCGTTGAAGCTGAAGGAGTTTTAACAAAAGAGAATTCACAATGATCTAATTACAGTTGAAGGCGGTTTAAAGACCGAGCGCGAAGCGCGAGATAAATATATTTTCGAGCGCGAAGATATGATTGAAGATAGGATTTTTAGTGTTATTCTTAGTTGTAATTGAAATTTCTTACAAAATCAGATACTATTTTCTTAAATATTGTACTGTAAATTTCGAATATTTTTTCTTGATGTCTAAATTTGGGAAGATTCGATCAAAATCGTGTGCTTATTGTTTTTTATAAATTTACCAAAATAGTTGAAATTTCAACCAGGTAGTAGAAATTTCAACCAACAAAGATAAATTCTCAACAAAAATGTAATAGTTGATTTTTCAACCAAGGAAATATTTTAATTTTAAATCAAAAACAGATGAATTGAACCGAAAAAGACAAATTTTCAATAAAATAGTTGAATCCTCAACCAAAATAGATTCATTTTCAAATCAAAAGGACGAATTTTCAATCACGAAAGATTTTTCATTCATTAGAGAAAAAAAATGTCATCCAAATTGTTGAATTTGCAAGCCAAAAGGCAAGATTTCTACAAACTCAAAATTTCAACCCGAAAATTTGAATTTCCAAGAAAAAAGTACTTCGGAAATGACGTGTCGCATCCCACAGATAATTAGGTCGTTTTTCTTTACCAGTGGGATATAATAGTTGATATTTTTAAGTTAAATCAAATAAAGTTAAATTTAACCAAAATAGTAGAATTTTCAACAAAAAAAAAAACTTGAATCCTCAACTAAAACACATATATTATTTAACCAAACAGTTGGATTTTAACCAACAAACAAAAAATGATTTGCTACCAAAGAAGACGGATTTGAAAAAAAATAATACATACATTTTCAACAAAATAGATAAATTTTCAATCAAGACGAATATTTTTTTTTACCAAAAAAGATAAATTTTTAACAGAATACATGAGTTTTCAACCAAATAGTTGAATTGTCAAATAAAGAAGATAAATTTTCAACAAAAAATGGAATAACTAAATTTTCAGTTAAAGAAATTTATTTTCAACCAAAAAAGAAAAAGTAATTTTCAACTAAATAGTTACATTTTCAACCAAAGACCTGAATTTTTAACTAAAATTATGAATCTTCAACTAAACATTTTTTTTTCAACAAAGTAGTTTAACTTTTAACCAAAAAGAAGTAATTTCTACAAAAAGAAATAAATTTTCAAACCAAAAGTATAAATTTTCAACAAAATGATTTAATTTTAAACCAAAAAAATGTGTTGTCAAGAAGGACAAAAATTGCAATCAAAACCCACATACCCCCCCCCCCCATGTAAGACAGCATATATAAATTGTTGGACCCACCCCCCCAAGACTACGTAATTTATGCACGGCCCCTAGGGTCCTGTTTTTCCATGTCTGAAAACGAAAATTCGTGCTCTTGAGAAGCAATTTTAAGTTAGAAACATTAAAAATAGAACAATTTTTTATTTCGTTTGAAATCACAAGCATTTTAAATTAAAATTATTTTAATTTTAGATCGTTTGAAATCAAGAATTGTTCAATTGTTATGTATACATCGAACATAAAATATTTCACTAACAAATTAAAAATGCAACAAAATGAAACAATAAAAATTAAAACCGTCAAAGTTTAAATTTTGCAATGTTAAAGATGCAAGGCTTTCTATTTGTAACAGTTCAGTTTCAGATTGTTTAGTTTTGAATATATCATTTATAATTGCTAATTAAAAATAATCAGACAAATATTGCTAAATATTGAAAAAATGTATGTTTTTAAAAATTAAAAAATGTCAAATGACCTGGGTTAAAAATTGAATATTTTAGACTAGAACAATATTTATACATATAGGGTTTCAAATTGAATAAAAGCGTTTAATTATACATCTACCAATCTGAAATTATTTAAAAATTGAAAATCGTTTATGCAGTGTCAATCGCACGTTTACATTAAAATTTTAAAAATATGGTCAATTAGATTCATGTCAAAGAAGGTAAGCGAGTCAAAATCAGAAAATGAGAATTTGATTTTATAGGATTTGAAATTGAATAAATTGTCTATTTGTGAATCAGTTCTTTTGAAACTACTTTAAAATAAAAAATATTTGATAAAGCTTCAATCGAACATTTATATTTGCTTAACTAATAAATAAAGCTTTAGAATTAAAAAAGTTCAATTTTTAACTTTAAAATAGACTAGATAATCAGAATCGTCTTGTGAAATAAATTATTGTTGAATTTTTATTACTCGAAACTGCAGTCCAATTTTAAAAATCATTAATTAATTAGTATAATTTATAAGTGTTAATTTTTCAAAACTGCATTTTAAAATTCTTCAAATTGAAAATGTACAATTTGAAAATTTCTAATTAAAAAAAGGTCAATTAAAAAATATTTAACAATATTTATCTGTTCATTTCAAATGAGCAATTATAAATCAAATATTCAAAACTATAAATTTGAAAGTTAACTGTTTAATATAGAAAGGTTTGAATTGTTAACATTTCAAAATTTTAACTTTGAAACTTATAATTTTTATTATTTAATTTTGTTGAATTTTCAATTAGTGATATTTTTTATTTGCGATGTATAAATAACAATTGAGCAATTATTGATTTCAAACGAAACAAAATTTAAAAAATTCAACTTCTAATATAAAAAGTTTTCAGTTTTAAACAAAATTTAAAATTGTTCATTGTTTCGTGCTTCTAACTTACAGTTGCTTAAAATGATATAACATTGTACCTTTACAAGTTTTAATGATTCATTCTTCAATTTAGAACATTGAAAATGATATAAAATTTATCAAAGTTAAAAATGTCAAATTTTGCAGTTTAACGTAATTTAATTCAGAATTGTTCTATTGACAATTGAAAACTTATTATTTGTAAAAAAATTCGAATAATTTTAAGAGATATTTAGAAGTTTTAAGAAGATTCAAAATTGATTTTAAACTTGAAATGATTTCAAATAATTTAAACAAAGTCTGTGTACCGACAAAATTCCGCCATTCGTACTGAAATTTCGGTGCAAATAGCCAAATCCTAATTTAAAACAAAATGTAGATTTTTGCAGATTTTGAAGAAAAAATTTATATGCTTTTTAAGAATTTTGAAAGGCTTCAAAGGAATAAAAACATTTTCTTAAGATTCCTAGGAAATTGAATAGGATTTTTTATTTTTAAAAATTATGTTAAGAGAATATTTAAAAAGATTTTCTAAACATTTTGGGGAAAAATTTGAATAATTTTAAACGATATTTAGAAATTCTGAAAAATTTACAAAAATAATTTCAAATTGAAAAAACTTTTTAACAACTTGTAGATTTTTCAAGATTTTCAAATAAAATTGTGAAGCTATTTAAAGCTGTTTAATCTATTTCAAATTAAAATAATTTAATTTCTAATTTGATAAGTGTTCAGTTAAAAAATTTAATTGTTTAATTTTTAACGTTTCTAACTTAAAATTGCTTAAAATAATATAATTTAAAATTGTTTGAAATTTATTGATTGATTCTTTAATTTAGATCATTAAAAATGATAACGTGGATTTACATATTCGGAACTGAATCTGAATATTTGAAATCTACAATTTATAAAAGTTAAAATTTTTTAATTTTTCAGTTTAAGTCAATTTAATTAAAAATTTTCAGTTTTGATTACTTCACATGAAGAAAAATCAGCTTTAGGCGTTCGAATTTTGTACTTTCGATGTTCGTGAAAAATTTTTTCGAACCGGGAAATACCTGGAAATTTTTTCTTATTTAAAATGGCCACCCTGAAAATGAAATATAACTTGAAACAAAATCGAGATATACATATTTAAAAATTATTGCACAAATTGCAAGATGATTTTTAAGTTACAACATTTTTAATTTCAAAGTAAAGAAATAAATTAATAATTTTTTTTGTATGAAACATAAAGATAATAAAAATAATATAATATAAAATATGTAATAGAAATCTGTATTATCATCGGAGAAGGTAACGAATCGAGAAGAGAAATCCACACATAAAATGGAAATCTACTTTCAAGTGAAAATTAAAGTATTTCATCCTTGGTTGAAAACTGATCTTTCTTAGTTAAAAATTCCACTATTTGGTTGCAAATTTTATTATTTTGGCTAAATAATAATCTTTTTTGGTCGAAAAATCAACTTTTGTCAAAAAATCAACTTGTGTCAAAAATTTGTCTTTATAGATAGAACATTCATAATTTTTTATAGAACTGCCATATTTTTGAGTTGAAAATTAACTTTTTGGTTGAAAAATGATCTTTCATAGTTAAAAATACCACCATGTGGATGAAAATTTAATTATTTTGGTGAAAAACTAACTATTTTGCTGAATAATCATCTTTTTTGATCGAAAAATCAACTTTTGTCAAAAATTTGTCTTTATAGATAGAAAATTCATATTTTTGATAGAACTGCCATCTTTTTTAGTTGAAAATTAACTTTTTGGTTGAAAAATGATATTTCTTAGTTAAAAATACCACTATTTGGACGAAAATTTTATTATTTTGAAGAAAAATTAACTATTTTGCTAAATAATCACCTTTTTTGGTCGAAAAATCAACTTTTGTTCAAAATTCGCCTTTGTAGATAGAAAATTAATATTTTTTGGTAGAACTGCCATCTTTCTTGGTTGAAAATAAACGTTTTGGTTTAAAATTCATCTTGAAAATTAAAATTTTCAAGTGAAAATAAAGTATTCCATCTTTGGTTGAAAACTGATCTTTCTTAGTTAAAAATTTCACTATTTGGTTCAAAAGTTTATTATTTTGGTGAAAAATTAACCATTTTGCTAAATAATCATGTTTTTTGCTCGAAAAATCAACTTTCGTTGAAAATTCGTCTTTGTAGATAGAAAATTCATATTTTTTGGTTGAAAATTAACCTTTTGGTTGAAAATTCAACTTAAAAATTAAAATTCTTAATTGAAAATTGAAGTATTTCATCTTTGGTTGAAAACTGATGTTTCTTAGTTAAAAATTCCACTATTTGGTTGAAAATTTTTTATTATTTTGGTGGAAAATGAACTATTTTGCTAAATAATCATCTATTTTGGTCGAAAAATCAACTTTTCTTGAAAATTCGTCTTTGTAGATAGAAAATTCATATTTTTTGGTAGAACTTCCATCTTTCTTGGTTGAAAATAAACGTTTTCGTTAAAAATTCAACTTGAAAATTAAAATTTTTAAGCGAAAATTGAAGTATTTCATCTTTGGTTGAAAACTGATATTTTTTAGTTAAAGATTCCACTATTTGGTTGAAAATTTTTTATTATTTTGGTGAAAAATTAACTATTTTGCTAAATAATCATCTTTTTTTGGTCGAAAAATCAACTTTTATTGAAAATTCGTGTTAGTAGATATAAAGTTCATATTTTTTAGAAGAACTGCCATCTTTCGTGGTTTAAATTCAACTTAATAATTAAAATTTTCAAGTGAAAATTAAAGTATTTCATCCTTGGTTGAAAACTGATCTTTCTTAGTTAAAAATTCCACTATTTGGTTGAAAATTTTATTATTTTGGTAGAAAATGAACTATTTTGCTAAATAGTTATTTTTTTCTGGTCGAAAAATCAACTTTTGTTGAAAATTCGTGTTAATAGATAGAAAATTCATATTTTTTGGTAGAACTGCCATCTTCTTTGGTTGAAAATTAATTTTTTGGTTGAAAATTCAACTTAAAAATTAAAATATTTCGTCTTTGGCTAAAAACTGATCATTCTTAGTAAAAAAAATCCACTATTTGGTTGAAAATGTTATTATTTTGGTGAAAAATTAACTATTTGGCTAA
Organism: Andricus grossulariae; assembly: GCA_011634705.1. Taxonomy (NCBI): domain Eukaryota; kingdom Metazoa; phylum Arthropoda; class Insecta; order Hymenoptera; family Cynipidae; genus Andricus; species Andricus grossulariae. The sequence continues at coordinate 7,576,149 of JAABKJ010007545.1, forward strand.
AAAATCACCTTTTTTGGTCGAAAAATCAACTTTTGTTGAAAATTCTTCTTCGTAGATAGAAAATTCATATTTTTTGGTAGAACTGCCATCTTTTTTGGATGAAAATAAACGTTTTGGTTAAAAATTCAACTTAAAAATTAAAATTTTCAATTGAAAATTGAAGTATTTCATCTTTGGTTGAAAACTGATCTTTCTTAGTTAAAAATTCCACTATTTGGTTGAAAATGTACGTATTTTGTTCGAAATTCGTCTTTTTTGGCAGAAAATTAATCATCTTGGTTGAAAATTCAACTACTTAGTTGAAAGTTGAACTACTCTTTTCCCTTTTTCTCGTTTTTTTTTTGCGCAAATGCGAACGGAATTAATATAACTCATTAAGAAAATCCACCTATTTTTCGTTAAACGTTAATTCTGTTTGACTGAAAATCTACTCTAATATTTTTGGTACAGAATTCCTCTTTTTTGTTTAAAAATTCTACTATTTGGTTGAAAATTTTATTATTTGGTTGAAAAATCAACTATTTTGGTCCATAATCATCTGGTTTGGTCGAAAATTCAACTGTTTTGTTTAAGATTCGTCTTTATAGACAGAAAATGCATATTTGAAGATAAAACTGCCATCTTTCTTGATAGAAAAAAATGTTTTTGTTGAAAATTCAACTGTTTGAAAATTGATCTTGTTTATTCAAAAATTTATGTATTTTGTTAAAAATTCCTCTTTTTTGGTAGAAAAATAATCTTTTTTGGTGAAAATTCAAATACTTTTCTCCCTTTTTCTCGTTTTTTCGCATAAATGCGAACTTTTAGCAGAGAATTCATTTCTTGTGGTTAAAAATTCTATTATTTGGGTGAACATTTTATTATTTTGTTGAAAAGTCAACTATTCTGTTAAAAAGACCTCTCTTTGAGTCGAAAATTAAAATGTTTTGTTGAAAATTCGTCTTTATAGATAGAAAATTCATCTTTTTTTGTTAAAACTGGCCTGTTTCTTGATTGAAAAATAAACGTTTTGTTTGAAAATGTAACTATTTGTGTGATGATTGAATTATGTGGTTGAAAATTTTAATATTTTGGTAGAAAATTAACTATTTGGTTAAAAATTAACTATTTGGTTAAAAATTAAATTTTGTATTGAAAATTCATATTTTTTTGGTCGAAAATTCAACTATTTCCTTGAAAATTCGTCTTTTTTTTAACTATTTGATTAAAAATTCATATTTTAGGGTTTCAAATTAAAAAATTTTTGTTGAAAATTGATATTTTATGGTCGAAAATTCTACTATTTGTTTTAAAGTTTAGGTATTTGGTGGAAAATTCAACTATTTGGTTAAGAATTAAATTTTTTATTGAAAATTCATAGTATCAGGATGAAATTTTAATTGGTGTAGAAAATTCACTTTTTTAAATTGAACATTCATTTATTTGGTTGAAAACTCAAGGAGTTGTGTAGAAAATTCGTTTTTTTGTCTTAAAAATTCAACAATTTGATAGAAAATTTAACTGTTGGGTTGAAATTTAACGTTTTTGCAGACAATTTATTTTTCCGGGTATAAAATTCAATTGTTTTTCAGAAAATTCATTTTTTTTAAATATCTCTTTAGACGGACGATTCAACTATTTTGTAGATAATTTGTCTTTTTTGGCTGAAAATTTAACTATTTGTTTGAAAATTAACTTTTTAGTTCAAAATTTTGAGTTTCAGGCTGAAAATGTCATTTTTTCGTAGAAAATTCGTTTTCTTTTCAATTTAACATTGAACTATTTGGTTGAAAATTTAACAGTTTGGTAGAAAATTTAACTTTTTGGTTGAAAATTCACGTTTTTGTTGAAAATTAATTTTTTTGAGTTTTAAATTTATTTTTTTTGCGGAAAATTCGTTTTGTTTGTTTGAAAAAATTTTCTCTTTTGGTTGACGATTCAACTATTTTGTAGAAAATTCATCTTTTTGGGTTTAAAATTCAACTGTTTGGTTGAAAATCAACTCTTATGTTAAAAATTTATATTTCCGGGTTTAAAATTTTTTTTTGTCGAAAATTATTTTCTTTGTTTAAAAATTCATCTCTTTCGGTTGAAGATTTAACTATTTTGTAGAAAATTCACCTGTTTTGGCTTCAAATTAAACAATTTCGTAGAAAATTCATATATTTTGTTCAAAATTCATATTTTTGGGTTTCAAATTCAAAATTTTGGTTGAAAATTGATATTTTGTGGTCGAAAATTCCACTATTTGTTTACAAATTTAGGAATTTAGTGGAAAATTCAACTATTTGGTTAAACATTAAATTTTTTATTGAAAATTCATAGTCTCAGGATGAAAATTTAATTGTTTTGCAGAAAATTCACTTTTTTAAATTGAACATTCTACTCAATTGTTTTGCAGATAATTCTTTTTGTTTATTTGAAAATTATCTCTTTTGATGGACGATTCAACTATTTGAAGATATAATTTGTCTTTTTGGGTTGCAAATTCGACTATTTGTTTGAAACTTAACTTTTTAGTTGAAAATTCATATTTTTAGGCTTACAATTTAATTTTTTTGTAGAAAATTAGTTTTTTTTTTTCAATTTAACATTCAACTATTTGGGTTGAAAATTCAACTATTTTGTTGAAAATTCATAATTTCGGATTGAAAATTCAAATGTTTCGTAGAAAATTAGTCTTTTTTGGCTTCAAAATTTGGTAGAAAATTCAACTGTTTGGTTGAAAATTAACTCTTGTTGAAAATGTATATTTCCGGATTGTTTAAATTTATTTTTTAACTTGGTAGAAAATTCAACTATGTAGTTGAAGATGACTTTTTTTGATGCAAATTCATATTTTCGGATTGAAGATTCAATTGTTTTGAACGCAATCTTTTTTGGGGCTGAACATTAAACTATTTGGTTAAAAATTCATATTTCCTCATTGAAAATTGAAGTATTTTGTAGAAAATGCAACTTTTTGACTTAAAAAATCAACAATTTGGTAGAAAATCCAACTGTTTGGTTGAAAATTAACTCTTTTGTTGAAAATTATTTTTTTTTCTAACTGTAAATTTAACTCATCCATTTCTGGATGAAAATTGATCTTTGTTAGTTGAAAATTAAAATATTTGATTGAAAATTCAACTATTTCGTTGAAAATTCATGTATTTTGTTGAAAAGTCAAATGTTTTGTAGGAAATTCGTCTTTTTTGGCTTAAAAATTTAGCAATTTGGTAGAAAAATCAACTGTTTGGATGAAAATTAACTCTTGTGTTAAAAATTTATATTTCCGGGTTACATTTTTTTTTTTTTAGAAAATTCTTTTGTTTGTTTGAAAGTTCATCTCTTTTGTTTGAAGATTTAATAGAAAATTCAACTGTTTGGTTGAAAATTAACTCTTATGTTAAAAATTTATATTTTCGGGTTTAAAAATTTTTTTTTCTAGAAAATTCTTTTGTTTGTTTAAAAATGCATTTTGGTTGAAGATTTAACTATCTTGTAGAAAATTCATCTTTTTGGATTCAAATTGAAAAATTTGGTAGAAAATTAAACTGTTTTGTTGAAAGTTAACTCTCATGTTAAAAATTCATATTTTCGGGTTGAAGATTCAATTGTTTTGATGACATAATTTTTTTTGGTGGTTGAACATTGAACTATTTGGTTAAAAATTAATATTTTCTCTTTCAAAATTCAAGTGTTTTGTAGAAAATTCGACTTTTAGGCTTAAAAATTCAAAAATTTGGTGGAAAATTTAATTTTTTGGTTAAAAATGAACTTTTTTGTTGAAAATTCATTTTTTTGAGTTTTAAATTCAATTTTTTTGCGGAAAATTCGTTTTGTTTTTTTTAGAAATTTATCTCTTTTGTTTGACGCTTCAACTATTTTGTAGAAAATTCGTCTTTTTGGTTTAAAAATTCAACTATTTGGTATAAAATTCATAATTTCGGATTAAAAATTGAAATTTGTTGTAGAAAATTCGTCTTATTTGGCTTAAAAATTCAACAATTTGGTAGAAAATTCAACTGTTTGGTTGAAAATTAAGTCTTATGTTGAAAATGTATATTTCCGGGTTTTTTAATTTTTTTTTTTTTGTAGAAAATTCTTTTGTTTAAAAATTCATCTCTTTTGATTGAAGATTTAACTATCTTGTAGAAAATTCACATTCTTTGGCTTCAAATTAAACAATTTGGTAGAAAATTCAACTATGTAATGAAGATTAACTTATTTGATGAAAATTCTTATTTTCGGGTTGAAGATTTAATTGTTTTGATAAAAATTTTGTTGTGGGTGGCTTAAACATTAAACTATTTGGTTAAAAATTAATATTTTCTCATTCAAAATTCAAGTGTTTTGTAGAAAATTCGTCTTTTTTGGCTTAAAAATTCAACAATTTGGTAGAAAATTCAACTGTTTGGTTGAAAATTAACGCTTATGTTAAAAATTCTTATTTTCGGGTTGAAGATTCAATTGTTTTGATGAATTTTTTTTTTGGCTGAACATTAAACTATTTGGTTAAAAATTCATATTTTCTCATTAAAAATTCAAGTGTTTTGTAGAAAATTTAACTTTTTGGCTTAAAAATTCAACAATTTGGTAAAAAATGCAACTGGTTGAAAATTAACTCTTTTGTTAAAAATTTATATTTCCGGGTTGTTTAAATTTATTTATTTTTTTATTTGGTGGAAAATTCAACTATGTAGTTTAAGATTAACTTTTTTGATGAAAATTCATATTTTCGGGTTAAAGATTACATTGTTTTCATGAAATTTTTTTTTTTTGGTTGAACATTGAACTATTTGGTTAAAAATGCATATTTTCTCATTCAAAATTCAAGTGTTCTGTAGGAAATTCGACTTTTAGGATCAAAAATTCAACAATTTGGTCGAAAATTTAATTGTCTCTTGAAAATTCATCTCTTTGTTTGAAAATTATTTTCTTCTAACTGTGGATTCAACTCATCCATTTTTAGCTGAAAATTGATCTTTTTTAGTTGAAAATGAAAATATTTGAAAATTCAACTATTTCGTTGAAAATTTATGTATTTTGTAGAAAGTTCGTCTAGTTGGTTATAAATTTAATCTTCTTGGTTAAAAATTCATCCTTTTTATTTTAATTCATAAATTTGGTTAAAAATTTATTTATTTAATTGGAAATTCGTCTTTTGATAGAAAATAATTCTTCTTGTTTGAAAATTCATCTGTGTACTTTGAAAATTCAGCCAACTGATGAAAAATTCAACTATTTCATTGAAAATTCTTCTTTTTAGTTGAAAAATCAACTATGTGGTTCAAAATTGATTTATTTTGTTGAAAACTTTATACTTTTTCTTATTTAATATTTTTTTCAGTGAATTGTGGGCTCTAAAGTCTCTATAATGGACCAGAATTGAATTTTTAAACTGACTAAATCCCGATCTATTTCAAGCTCTTTTCCCTCCTTTCCATAAATCCTCCAGACTTAGCACTCCTGGAATTAGATTGATTTCAGCTGACTTTTGACCTAAAAATGATCTGAATAAGAAAATTTCAAAATCTCGGGGTCTAAATTTGAAAATTGGCTCGGCGCCTCTAAAAGCGTAAATTGTCGAGATTAATCGAACCCCCTCTTCGGCTATTTTCGATCCCGTTCGGGAGAAAACGTCAACCTTCGAGTAGTAGCGCGGAACTTTTGCCTGGCTTCGATTCTGGTTCAAGCACCTAACTGCGGATTGTACTTTCGCGATTCGTATTCGTACGCTGGGTACCAGCGCATCTTTTCCTCTCTCGAATAAAACGAGTTTTATTATCTCGCGGTCGCCAGTTCACAAATTATGGGTTTGCCCCATAGGATCGCTTTGCGGTTACAGAGACGTTCTTTCGTATCTTTAAAAGTGACATAAGCACGCGTGCTTCCTCCAGAGTTTCAGTGTCAGTCCAGTCTTCCTTGGAGAACGTGGAGAACGTGCAGAACTGTCATCGCTCGAACACGTTTTTTATTTGCGTCGCGAATTTGTCAGAATTCCCGGTTTTTAGGATTTAAAAAATTAAGAAATGGTTTCGAATTGGAAAGAGGAGAGAGAAACTTTAAAAGTGGTACCAAAGTGGTCTTAATTGTGTCTGAATTCATCAGGAAGGAAAACAATATCGTGAATACGTTTTCTTTTGTGTCATTAATTTGTCAAAATTCCCGGGTTTTAAGATTTCAAAAATTAACAAGAGGTTTCGACTTGGAAAGAGAAGAAACTTTAAAAGTGGTACCATAGTGGTACCAATGTGGTTTTAATTGTGTCTGAATTCATCAGGAAGGAAAACAATATCGTGAACACGTTTTCTTTTGTGTCACTAATTTGTCAAAATTCCCGGTTTTTAAGATTTAACAAATCAACAAAGCGTTCCGACTTGGAAACAGAAGAATGAAACTTGAAAAGTGGTACCAAAGTGGCACCAAAGTGGTTTTAATTAACAAGTTGTGCCTGAATCAACCGGAAAGAAAAACAATATCCTGAACTTTTGCTTCGTTAATTTGTCCTAGATTTCAACAATTAAAAAAGGTTTCAAATTGGAAAGAAAAGAAAGAAACTTAAGTGGTACCAAAGTGGTTTTCATTTAAAAGTTGTGTCTGAATTAATCAGAAAGGAAAACAATATCGTAAACACGTTTTCTTTTGCTTCGTTAATTTGTCCGAAATCCCGGTTTTCATGATTTAAAAAATTAACAACAATTTTTGATTTGGAAAGAGAAGAATGGAACTTGAAAAGTGTTACCAAAGGGGTACCACAATGATACCAAAGTGGTTTTAATTAACAAGTTGTGTCTAAATCAACCAGAAAGAAAAACAATGTCATGAACAAGTTTTCTTTTGCTTCTTTAATTTGTCTGAGTACCTGATTTTCAAGTTTCCAACAATTAAAATAGGTTTCAAATTGGAAAGAGAAGAAAGAATCTCAAAAAGTGGTACCAAAGTGGTTTTAATTGTGTCTGAATTCATCAGAAAGGAAAACAATATCGTAAACACGTTTTCTTTTGCTTCGTTAATTAGTCCGAAATCCCGGTTTTCATGTTTTGAAAAATTAACAACAATTTTTGATTTGGAGAGAAGAAAGGAACTTAAAAAGTGGTGCCAAAGTGGTTTTAATTAACAAGTTGTGTCTGATTCAGTCAGAAAGAACACGTTTTCTTTTGCTTCGCTAATTTGTCAGAGTACCTGATTTTCAAGATTTCAATAACTCAAAAAGATTTCGAATTGGAAAGATAAGAAAGAAACTTTAAAAGTGGTACCAAAGTGGTTTTAATTATGTTGTGCCTGAATCTACCAGAAAGAGAAACAATGTCGTGAACACGTTTTCTTTTGTGTAATTTGTCAAAATTCCCGGTTTTTAAGATTTAAAAAATCAGCAAAAGGTTCCGATTTGGAAACAGAAGAAAGAAACTAAAAAGTGGTACCAAAGTGGTTTTAATTAACAAGTTGTGTCTGAATCAACCAGAAATAAAAACAATATCCTGAATTTGTCAGAGTACCTGATTTTCAAGATTTCAACAATTAAAAAAGGTTTCCAATTGGAAAAAGAAGAAATAACCTTTAAAAGTGGTACCAAAGTGGTTTTAATTGTGCCTGAATTCATCAGAAAGGAAAACAATATCCTAAACACGTTTTCTTTTGCTTCGTTAATTTGTTTGATATCCCGGTTTTCATGATTTGAAAAATTAACAACAATTTTTGATTTGGAAAAAGAAGAAAGGATCTTGAAAAGTGTTACCAGAGGGGTACCAAAATGGTACCAAAGTGGTTTTAATTAACAAGTTGTGTCTGAATCAACCAGAAAGGAAAAAAAAATATCCTGAAAACTTTTTGTTTTGCTTCGTTAATTTGTCAGAGTACCTCATTTTCAAGATTTCAACAATTAAAAAAGGTTTCTAATTGGAAAGTGAAGAAAGAAACTTTAAGTATGGTACAAAGTGGATTTAATTAAAGAGTTGTGTCTGAATCATCCAGAAAGGAAAACAATGCAGTGAACAGTGATTTGAATAAAGTGCAGGCCTCGAACTCACCACACTATTTACACTATTGACACTATTGACACTATTGAACACTCAATTATTTGGTTCAAAATTCATATTTTCGCATTAAAAATTGAAGTTTTTTGTAAAAAATTATTCTTTTTGGCCTTTTTTTATTGTACATTGAACTATTTGGTTAAAAATTAATATTTTTGGATTGAAAATTCAAGTGTTTTGTACAAAATTGGTCTTTTTGGCTTAAAAATTCAACAGGTTGGCAGATAATTCTACTGTTTGTCTGAAAATTAACGTCTTCTTTTTTAATTCATATTTTTGGGTTGAAAATTCATATTTTCGGATTAAAAATTAATATTTTCGGATTAAAAATTCATATTTTCGGATTAAAAATTCAAGTGTTTTGTAAAAAATTATTCTTTTTGACTTACAATTTCAACAATTTGGTAGATACGTTCTTTTATTGAAAATTCAACTATTTAGTTGAACATTCATATTTTCGGATTGAAAATTTAAGTGTTTTGTAACAAATTATTCTTTTTGGCTTAAAATTTCAACAATTTGATAGATAAATCGCTTTTTTATTGAAAATTCAACTATTTAATTGAAAATTCATATTTTCGGATTGAAAATTCAAGTGTTTTGTAAAAATTTGTCTTTTTGGCTTAAAAATTCATCAACTTGGTAGATAATTCAACTGTTTGGTTGAAAATTAACGTTTTTGTTAAAAATTCAATTGTTTTGTAGATAATTGATTTTTTTATTGAATATTAAACTATTTGGTTAAAAATTCATATTTTCCGATTTGAAAATTCGAGTGTTTTGTAAAAAATTGGTCTTTTTGGCTTAAAAATTCAAAAACTTGGTAGATAATTCAACTGTTTGGTTGAAAATTCAATTGTTTTGTGGATAATTGGTTTTTTTTGTATTGAACATTAAACTATTTGGATAAAAATTAATATTTTCGGATTGAAAATTCACGTGTTTTGTAGTAACTTCATATTTGTGGCTTAAAAATTTAACAATTTGGTACAAAATTGAACTATTTTGTAGATAATACGTTTTTTTTTTGTTTATTTTTTTAAAATTAAACTATTTGGTTAAAAGTGCATATTTTCAGATGGAAAATTGAAGTGTTTTATAAAAAAAAAAATTTAGCTAAAAAATTCAACAACTTGGTAGGTAATTCAACTGTTTGGTTGAAAATTAACGTTTTTGTTGAAAATTCAATTATTTTGTAGATAATTCGTTTTTTTCATTATTGAACATGAAACTATTTAGTTAAAAATTCATATTTTCGGATTGAAACTTCAAGTGTTTTGTAATAAATTTTTTAATTTTTTTTTATTTCAAAATTCAGCAAATTGTAGATAATTCAACTGTTTGATTGAAAATTAACGTTTTTGTTGAAAATTCATTTTTTCGGGTTGAAGATTCAATTGTTTTGATAACATTTTTTTTTGGGAATGAACATATAAACTATTTGGTTGAAAATTAACGTTTTTGTTGAAAATTTATATTTTTGGGTAGAAAATTCACATGTTTTGAAGTAATTTCGTATTTTTGGCTTAAAAATTTAACAATTTGGTAGAAAATTGAACTATTTTGTTAAAAGTTAAAGTTTTTGTTGGAAATTCAACTATTTGGTTGAAAATTAACTTTTTGGCGAAAAATTCATATTTTTGGATTAAAAATTCATGTGTTTCCTAGTAAATTCGTTTTTTTTTTGCTTAAAAATGAAAAAATTTGGTAGAAAATTGAACTATTTGGTTGAGAATTAAAGTTTTTGTTAAAAATTCATATTTTCGGGTTGAAAATTCAATTGTTTTGTTGAAAATTAGTTTTTTTTTGTTGTTGAAAATACATCATATTTTTTGGTTGGGAATTCAAGTGTTTTTTTTTTAGTAAAATCGTATTTTTTAGTCGAAAATTAAGTTGTTTTGTTAAAAATTCATTTTTTGGTTTGAACATTGAACAACTTGGTAGGTAATTTAACTGTTTGGTTGAAAATTAAAATTTTTGTAGTAAATTCAACTATTTGGTTAGAAATTTAATTGTTTTATAGAAAATTGTTTTTTTTTTGGGGGGGGGGGTTAAAAATTAAATAGTTTAGTAGATAATTCAACTGTTTGGTTGAAAATTAACGGTTTTCTTGAAAATTCATATTTTTGGGTTGAAAATTCAATTGCTATGTAGAATTTTCAATCTAAAAAAATGCATTTTCAAGGAAAAATGTAATAGTTAATATTTCAACAAAAAAGATTTTAATTTAAAATGAAAAAACAGTTGCATTTAACTGACGCAGAACAATTTATAACAAAATAATTGAATCCTTAACTAAAACAGATTAATTTTTAACTAGACAGTTACATTTTTAACCAAAAAGAATTATATTACACAAAAAATACATTTAAAAACAAAAAATATGAATGTTCAACAAAATAGTTGAATTTCCAATAAGAAAATTTGTTTAGTCAAGAAAAAAACAAAATTTCAGTCAAATTGTTGAATTATTATGCCAAAAAGACGAATTTTCATCAAAAAATTTCAACTTTCTAACAAGACGACTTTCTAACAAAATTGTTAATTATTCAAAAAAATAATTCAATTTCGAACCAGATAGTACAATCTTTGAATAAAAAAGATGAATTGTATTAACGAACAATTTAATAGTAGAGTTTTCTGTTTAATAGCAGAAAAAAAGTAAAACCTGCGAAGCCTTTGATAAATAAATAGGAATTTTTATAATTTATAGACTAAAAAATAACGTTTTAAATAAAAATTGAAGTTCTTTTTCAATAAAAGAATTTTATGACACTATTTTGACACTTTTTTTTTTAATTTGTGAGACAATTTACACAATTTTTTATCTCTGAAGTGAGTCCGAGTCCTGAAAATGCATTATCATTTAATTTATTCAGGGGCAACCTCCCTACAGTGGATAATGCACCATACAGTGAATAATTATTACCTAAGAGTACAAATAAAAGAAAAATAATTTTAATTTTAACTTATTAGCACGTATAGTTCCTTAAATATTATTTAAATTAAATTATTTTACATACATTAGTATTTTTAATTAATGATTATCCACTTTAGGTTGCATTATCCACTGTAGGGAGGTTCCTCCTAGTCTAGTCACTAATTTAGTGGTACATTTGAATTTTTTTTTAAATCTACGTCTCAGTTGTAATATTTGTGACGTTTACATTTTTTTTTTTATTTCTGAAGTGAGTCCGAGGCCTGAGAGTGGTTCCAAAGTGGTTTTAATTCGAAAGTTGCGTCTGAATCATCCAAAAAGGAAAACAGTATCGTGAAAAGTGATTTGAAGAAAGTGATTAAAAAAAAATATCGATTCTGTGGATGAATTCGAAATTTTGAGTGTCATCGAATTCAGAAGAATTGAACTTTTGAAAGCCCAAAATTAAATTTCTTGGGACCCGGAAAGAATCCTGTGTTTTTAAATTCGAAATTTCGAATTTGAATTGAGTTACTTTTGTGTCATCGCTCGAAAACTTTTTCTTTTGCATCCTTGATTAAAAAAATTGATTTAAAAAATTACAAAAAATATTTCGACTCGGAAAGAGAAGGAAAAAACATGAAAAGTGGTTCGAAATTTTGAGTGTCATCGAATTCAGAAAAATTGAAGTTTTGGAAGCTGAAAATTAAAATTTTTGGGATCTAGAAAGGATGTCTTTTGACATTTGAATTGAGTTGACAATTGTGGGAAACAATTGCTTTCCAGAGTCGGTTTTCAACTTTATAAATGGATATTTCGCTGACGGATCTTCATCGTCTTTACGCAGTTATTGTTTGACAGCCAATTACAAAATGTTTGTTCAAACTGACATCACGGCAGAGGATTTCAGTGAAAACCGATGTAAGCATTCTGCAATCGTTGATAAATTTATATGATAAGCTTAAGAAAACATATGTCATTCTGAATATGCATTTACTCATTCAAAGGCTGACTCAGTGCCTTATTATCCCGATTTTTCTTTGGAAAATATACCTTTTTTATTTCAAAATTAATCCCACATTAATATGTCAACAAAAAAGATTTTAATAAAAAATAAACAGTTGGATTTAACTGACCCAGACCGATTTTCATCAAAATAATTGAATCCTCCACTAACGCAGATTAATTTTTAACCAGACAGATGCATTTTTAACCAAAAAGATTAATATTCCAGAAAAAATACATTTGCAAACCAAAAAGATGAATGTTCAACAAAATAGTTGAATTTTTAATTAAAAAAATTTGTTGGTCAAAAAAACAAAATTTCAATCAAATTTTTGAATTATTATGCCAAAAAGACGAATTTTCAACAAAAGAGTGGAATTTTCTACCAAGGAGTATGACTTTTTAACAAAATTGTTGAATATTCAAAAAAATCGAAGAGTTAACAATTTTGTTTAAAAGTCATACTTCTTGGTAGAAAATTCAACTGTCAGGGCATTTTTTTGAAATTCGGATTTTTTCGAGGGCTTGCTCAAATTTTTTGAAAATTTTAATATAAAATTAAATAACAATATTTCTTTATTTTTAATAGAAGATTTATAATAGTGGATTTAACTATTTAGTTAAAAGTTAGTTTTTTTTCGGTTTGAAATTAGTTTTTTTTTTTTAATTGAAAATTTAACTATTATATTTTTGGTTAAAAAATTATATTTTCTAGTTGAAAGTTAAACTCTTTTGTTAAAAATTTATTTTTTGGTAAAGATTCATCAATTTTAATTAAAAATTCATTTCTTTCGTTAAAAAAATAACTATTTTTTGTTGTTGTTGTTTTGTTAAAAATTTATCTTTTCCAGTTGAAAACTCATGTATTTGGTTGTAAATTCGTACTTTTTGGTAGAAAATGAATCTTCTTGGTTGAAAATTAATCTTTTTGCTTGAAAATTCGTATTTTTTGGTTGAATTCAACTACTTTTGATTTCAGCTTAAAATTTTTGAGGTTGAAGATACATAATTTTAATTAAAAATTCACCTCGTTGGTTAAAAATTTAACTTTTTTGTTGATAAGTAATTTTTTTAACTGAAAATTGAACGATTCCAGCTGACAAACTATTTTGTTGAATATTTGTTTGTTTTTTCTATCTGAAAATTAATCTTGTTACTGTAAATTTAACTAATCCAGTTAATTATTCCGTCATTTTAGTTGAAAATTTATTTTTTCAAACGGAAAATTTAGTTTCAATTTTTGGTTGAAAATTTATCTTTTTTACTTGAAAATTCTTCTTTTTCAGTTGAAAATTCAACTATTTTGTTGAAAATTCGTTTTTTTTTGTTGTTAAAAATCAATTTTTTTTAACTGCAAATTTAACTGTTATATTTTTGGTTAAAAAGTTATCTCTTTCAGTTGAAAAATTAACTATTTGCTTGAAAATTCGTATTTTTTGGTTGAATTCAACTACTTTTGATTTCAACTTAATTTTTTTTGGTTGAAATATCAACTATTACATTTTTTGTTGACAGTTCTTTTTTTTTTTTGCTGAAAATTAAACGATTTGGTTGAAAGCTAAACTCATTTGTTAGAAAATAATTTTTTTTTATTTTGTTGAAGGTACATAATTTTAATTAAAAATTCACCTCTTTGGTTAAAAATTTAACTTTTTTGTTGAAAAGTAATTTTATTGACTGAAATTTAATTATTCCGTCATTTTATTTGAAAATTAAATATTTTTAAACGGAAAATTTAATTATTCAATTTTTGGTTGAAAATGTATCTTTTTTTACTTAAAAATTCAACTATTTTGTTGAAAATTCATTTTTGTTGTTGTTTAAACTCAATTTTTTGAACGGCAAATTTAACTACTCCATTTTTGGTTGAAAATTGATCGTTTTTAGTTTAAAATTGAACTATTGTTATTGAAAATTATATTATTGTTTGAAAATTTAACTGTTTTGTAACAAAAATTCGTCTTTTTTACTTAAAAATTCAACTGTTCGTCTTTTTTGGTGAAATTCCACTGTTTTTGATTTTAAATATTTTTTGTTTGAAATATCAACTATTACATATTTCGTTGACAGTTCATTTTTTTGGCTGAAAATTCAATTACTTGGTTGAAAGGTAAACTTTTTTTGTTAGAAATGCATTTTTTTTTTTGGTTAAAGATTCATCCATTTTAATTGAAAATTCATTTCTTTCGTTAAAAAAATATTTTTTTTTGTTGAAAAGTAATTTTTTTAACTGAAAATTGAACGATTCCAGCTGATAAATTGACTATTTTGTTGACTATTTTTTTTTCTGTCTGAAAATTAATTTTGTTACTGTAAATTTAACTAATCCAGTTAATTATTCCACCATATTAGTTGAAAATTTAATTTTTTCAAACGGAAAATTAAATTATTCAATTTTTGGTTGAAAATTTATCTTTTTTACTTGAAAATTTATCTTTTTCAGTTGAAGATTCAACTATTTTGTTGAAAATTCTTTTTTGGTGTTAAAAATCAATTTTTTGAACTGCAAATTTAACTGTTAAATTTTTGGTTAAAAAATTATCTTTTCCAGTTGAAAAATTAATTATTTGCTTGAAAATTCGTATTTTTTGGTTGAATTCAACTACTTTTGATTTTATGTTGTTGTTGAAATAACAACTATTTCATTTTTTGTTGACAGTTCATTTTTTTTTGGCTGAAAATTCAACTATTTGGTTAAAAGCTAAACTCTTTTGTTAGAAAATAATTTTTTTTTGTTCGGTTGAAGATACATTATTTTAATTAAAAATTCACCTCGTTGGTTAAAAATTTAACTTTTTTGTTGAAAAGTAATTTTTTAACTGCAAATTGAACAATTCCAGCGAATAAATTAACTATTTTGTTGAATATTTGTTTGTTTTTTGTGTCTGAAAATTTATTTTGTCACTGGAAATTGGACTAATCCAGTTAATTATTTCGCCATTTTAGTAGAAATTTTATTTTTTTAAACGGAAAATTTAATTATTCAATTTTTGGTTCAAAATGTATCTTTTTTTACATGAAAATTTATCTTTTTCAGTTGAAGATTCAACTATTTTGTTGAAAATTCGTTTTTGTTGTTTAAAATCAATTTTTTGAACGGAAAATTTAACTATTCCATTTTTGGTTGAAAATTGATCGTTTTTAGTTAAAAATTCAACTATTTTGATTGAAAATGATCTTTTTGTTTGAAAATTTTAACTGTTTTGTAAAAAAATTCGTCTTTTTGACGCGAAAAATCAACTGTTTGTCTTTTTTGGTTGAATTCATATTTTTGTAAAAATTAATTTTTTTTAAAGTCAATTATTGCAATTCAAGATTGATCATGTTTGTTGAAAATTTGTCTTTTTAGTTTCTAAATTCAAATATTCCAGTTAAATATTTACAATTTTATTTAGAAGTTCATCACTTTGTTTGAAAATGTAACTATTTTTTTGAAAGTTAGTTTTTTTGTTGAAAGTAATTTTATTAACTGAAAATTTAACTTATTCCAATTGAATATTCTATAGTTTGATTAAAAAATTCATCTGTTTGGTTGAATATGAATTTTTTTAACTTAAAATTTTATTATTCAAGTTTTGGTTGACAATTTATCTTGTTTAGTGAAAATTAATTTGTTGTTGTTCAAAATTCAACTATTTGAGTTAAACCTTCAAAATTTTAGTTGAAAATTCATCTTTTTGGTTCAAAATTCAACTATTCCAGTTGAAGATTCATCATTTTAGTTGAAAATTCATCACTTTGGTTGAAAGTTAATTTTTTCATCTGAAAATATAACTAATTTTTGGTTGAAATCTTATCTTTTTTAGTTGAAAATTCAACTATTTGTTTAAAAATGGATCTATATTGTTTAAAATGCAACTACTCTTTATCAATGTTAATAAATTTTTATAATATGTAAAGCTCTTCAAAAATCAGTTAGAATCAAAGATTAAGAAAAAAAATCTGAAGTAATTTAAATCGAATTTAATATAGTGTTTAGATTAATTTTACTTGAAAGAATATATTTTTCCCTATTTTCGTGAAAATTTTCTTTATTGGAAAATATCTTTTATTCACAATAATATTTTTAATTGACGACTTCATTCCATACCGCTCCACATGGCATTTGGGCGGTGTACCGCGCCACGTTGCGTTTAGGCGGTGTACAGTTCTCCCTTGTAAAATAACAATTGGCTTTCATTATTATTCAAATCCATGGATTTGAGGAACAAATTCACTATTTTTACAGATTTAGATATTTACAAGGACTGGAAAAAATCGTTATTTATAATAAACTCTGTAATTGGTCCATCGAAATTTAAAACTTATGACTAATTTTTTTTTTCTTTTTTTTTTGAGAGAGATAAATCCCTTACTTGTTTGAAGTTCAAAGAATGCATAAAGAGGTAAAAATGTAAATGCGAAGAATAAATTAGCACCGCTAGAGGCGCGGTACTTAAACCGAAGATGCTTGTAATGCTAATGAGTTTACAATTAGAGCCCTCTTCCGATAATTTCTTTATTCCTGCTCTTAAATATTATTTTTTATTTTATTTTTTTTTCCACATTTTTATTATTGTAGCTCGATTCAGTTTCTTTTAGAAAATCATGTTTGAAAAATATCAATATTTTTCAAAATATCTTTGATTAGCCAAAATATAAAGTCTTTGTTATTTAATTATTTAAAAAAAATACTGTCTGTTTTATCACGTTTTTTTTTATTGGTGAAATTGAATGAAAAGGCCTTTTATTATTCTAATGGAGGCACATGAAGCTTTCAGTCCATTTCTTCGATGCATATGTAAATGTGCTCTTCGTTTTGTATGGCATACATTATGGACAATCAGTACAACTGATCTCCATGACATTCCTCCACGATTAGAAATTGCCATAGGTCAGTTATTGCAAAATTTAAAACTTTACGAAATTTCTTCTTTTTCGAAATTTTTGAAAAAAATGTATGCCAATAGACTGGAGAATCCATCAATTAAAAATCAATCCGGAATTAATCCAATTTCTCAATTACAGACTTGACACTCTTTTCCCTATTCCACTCTTTTCCCCTGTTTCGAAGAATTTATCTTTTATATTTTTAAAAATTCCAAGGAATTTTGAAAATCTTTAAAAAATTGGAAGGGATTTCAAAGAATTTGATGGATTTAAAATAGATTATAGTGCATTTAAAAAAATTCCAAGGATTTTTTAGTAGAATTCAATCATTTGCAGGTATTCCAAAGGATTTAAAAAATTTTAGGGTATTTTAAAAAAATGCAAGGAATTTTCTATAGTTTTAAAAAATGTCGAGGGATTTCAATATCTTTGATAGGATTTAAAATATATTATAGGGAACTTTATATTTCAATAATTTTAAGAGATTTTAGAGGATTTTTTAGATGTTATTTTTTCAAGATTCCAATAATTTTTTGATAGATTTCAATAATTTGAAGGTATTCCAGAGGATTTTTAAAATGTCAGGGATAATTTTTTTAATTCAATGGAAATAAGATAATTCAACTGTTTTTGGTTAAAAGTTGATTAATTTTTGTTGAAAAGTCTACTATGATATTTTTGGTTCAGAATTCATCTTGTTTTGTTACTAATTATACAATTTGACTGAATTCAACTTTTTTGTATTTAAATTAAAATTCTTATAGTTGAAATATTAACTATTACATTCTTAATTGAAAATTAAGGTTGAAAGTTGAACTACTTTGTTAAAAATTAATTTTTTTTGTTATGGAAGATTCATCACTTTATATATTTTCATGTTATGGTTTTTACCAGATAAATGCCGTAAATAATTTGATGTTTTTTATTCTTAATTTAAAAAAAAAAAAAATTTCTATTAATTCTTATTATTTTATTCTTAAGTTGTGAAATTCAAAATTTTAGTTGAAAATTCAACTATTTATTCGAAAATTTATCTATTCGGTGGGAAATTAACTTTTTTTGTTGTAAATTCATGTGTTTGGTTGAAAGTTCGTATTTTTTGGTAGAAAATTTATGTTCCTAGTGGAAAATTTCTCTTTTTTGGTTGAAAATTTAACTTTTTATTTAAAAATTAAACTTTTTTTTTTAAATGTAGCTATTTATTTAAAAATTTAACTATTTTGGTAGAAAATGCAATTTTTTGCTAAACATTCATGTATTTTGTTGAAAATTCGACTTTATTGGTAGAAAGTTAATTCTGTTGGTTGAAAATTCAACTATTTGGTCAAAAATGAACTCTTTTGTCGAAAATTCGTCTTTTTGTAGAAAATTAATCGGCTTGATGAAAAATTCATCTTTTTGTTAAATTTTAACTATTTGGTTAAAAATTTAACTACTTGTTTTAAAAGTCATATTTTTTGTTTGAAAATTCAATTCATTTGTAAAAAATTAGTTTTTCATAAATTGAAAATCCTTTTCTCGTGGTACTAATTTCATATTTTTAGGTAAAAAAAGGAACTTTTTGTTTGAAAATTCTTTCATTTTCTTGAAATTTCATTTATTTCGGTAGAAAGTTAATTTTGTTGGTTGAAAATTTAACTATTTATTTAAAAATGAAACTATTTTTTTTAAATATAACTATTTATTTAAAAATTGGACTATTTTGTAGAAAATACACTTTTTTGCTAAACATTCATGTATTTTGTTGAAAATTCGTCTTTTTTGGTAGAAAGTTAATTTCGTTGGTTGAAAATTCTACTATTTGAAAATTTAACTATTTGGTCAAAAATGAACTTTTTTGTTGAAATTTCGTCTTTTTTTTTGTAGAAAATTAATCCTCCTGATGAAAAATTCATCTTTTGGTTTAAAAATTCATCGTTTTCTTTAAAAATTTAACTATTTGGTTAAAAATTTCACTATTTCTTTTGTGTAGAAGTAAACTTCTTCCACCAGAAGTTCTTGATACAATCTGGTCCAGCACCGGAGAAGTTCTTTGTGCCTCTGAGTGCTTTTTTCACCTCTTCCGCAGTGATTGATGGACATTCCTCCTCAGATTTCATGAGTTACATTACTTTTATGACTTTTCCAAATTTTTGTGTAAATGGTTTGAAACCTCTTGAAAATTCTCGTTCTAGTCCATAAGTAAATTATCATTCGAGGGAGACCTCAAAAGTTTTATATTTTTTCAAAAAAATGCAAAATCTGTTATAATGAAGTTCATCACTAATGCCATTCTTTTTCTGTTAAATCCACGTATTCTAACGTATTTTGAGATGCAGATTACGAATATAGATTTGAAAATATTCGCAATTGACATTTACAAAGTCATTTCGCAAAACTAATTATCCAATCACCAAAAATAGCAATTATTGGTCATTTTTCGTGCTGGAAAAGGGGTAGGATGTGACAAAACTTCCCTATTCCCTTTCATTAATATTATTCTTATTATTTTATTATATTTTTGAAATTATTATTATTTATATATTTAATAAAAAAAATTTTTAATGTATAAACATTTATGATTTATTAATGAAACGAAATTTATTTAACATATTATTATATTAATGTTAATTATAGCAAATGTGTTGGTGTTTCTTTGTATGTGCTTTAGGGTCCAGTAATCAGAAAACCTTGTTTTTTAATCAGATGTTTCTCTAATCTCATTAGATTTTTATTGTATATTTTTATATATCATTATTAACCTTAGCAATTGTGTAAGAAATTAATTTAATTAATTATAGCAATTTTTGGTTTTTACTATTCCAATATTTCAAATTAGTCAACTGTTAAATATTGAAGTTAGTCAAAACTTAGTGAAATTCATTAAAATAATTCAAATTTTTGAATATTTAACCTTAATGAAATCTTTGATCGATCACATTTCGTTTAATGTAATATGTTTCTTCTTATATTATTTCGTTCTGAAATTTAATTTTAAAAAATTTGGATTATTTGTGTTTTTTCAGAAGAAAAAACAAATGTTTTTTTCAAGTGTATAGAAGTGAGTATTTTATTTTTTACAATTCTAATATTTGAAAATAATCGACTTTTGAATATTAAAAATAATCAACATTTAGTGAAATTCATTAAAACTATTCAAATCTATTAATGCTTAACATTAATAAAATATTTGATCGATTCATACTTCTTTTAATGTAATTCAATTATTCTTATATTGTTTCATTTTAAAATTGGATTTTTTTTAGTTTATTCAAAAAAATATAAATGTTTTTTTTCAACTGTATGAAAGTGAGTATAAAGTGATTATAGTTCTGTAGAAAACCCATGACGTTTGAAAAAACCGTTATTGAAGAAAAATATCGAGCTGAAAAAGGGGTAAGGTGTGACAGAACTTTCCCCTTTCTTTTTCCAGCTCGAAAAATCACCGTTTCAAATTAAAAAATTGTTAGAAGTCTTAACAGTTTTCTAATTGAACACAATTTATTTCACAAATAATAATTTTATTCCTAATTATAGCAATTTTTATTTTGTACAATTCTAATATTTGAAATTAATCGACTTTTAAATATTGAAAATAATCAACAATTAGTGAAATTCATTGAAACTATTCAAATCTATTAATATTCAACATTAATAAAATATTTGATCGATTCACACTGCTTTTAATATAATATAATTATTCTTATATTGTTTCGTTCTAAAATATGATTTGAAGAAAATGGGATTTTTGTTGTTTATTCAAAAAAATATAAATGTTTTTTTCAATGTATAAAAGTGAGTATAAAGTGATTATATTTCCGTAGAAAACCCAAAACGTTTAAAAAAATAGTTATTAAAGAAAAATTTCGAGCTGAAAAAGGGATAAGGTGTGACAGAACTTCCCTCTTCCTTTTCCCCGTTCGAAAAATCATCATTTCAAATAAAAAAATTGTTATAAGTCTCAACAGTTTTCTAATGAAACAAAATTTATTTAACAAATAATGATTTTATTCTTAATTATAGCAATTTTTATTTTGTACAATTCTAATATTTGAATTTAATCGTGTTTTAAAGCCTAAAATTAATCGAAAATTAGTGAAACTCATTAAAATTATTCAAATCTATTATTATTTAACATTAACGAAATCTCTGATCGATTTGTTTGTGTTTGTTCAAGAAAATAAATGTTTTTGTGAAAAATGTATAAAAGTTAGCATAAAGTGATTACTATTCCGTGGAAACCCCGAAACGTTGAAGAAAACCAGTTATTGAACACATTCTTTAAAATTATTATTGTATTTCTTGACAAAGATACAAATGCTTTTTGGTCTCTCCCGACTGATATTTTAATTTATATCAGAAAGAAGTCATCGAAGTAAACAATTACCATTTTTTCTTATTATAAGACGTTTCTGTTTGCTGGTATTTATTCATTGTATTTAAATTCGTCTCGAGAACAGAATACAAGTTGTATATTCATAATTAGAGAAACCGTTTATCTCATTCAGCTCAAGTACACTCAAATTTCCTATCCTCTTCTCCTTCATTTAGCACTGAACCATAATTTAAATTAATGGACAACTTTTCTATGAATTTTACTTTACAAAATAACATTCATTGTTTGATAATAACATTTTAATAGTTATTGCTTTCACACGTTTTAAATGACATAATTTACAAAAACAACAACAAATAATAAAATGAATTTGCAAGTAAAATTAAAACAATTTTCCTGCTTTATTAAAAGTGCAGTATCTTAAATAATTTTATTTATTCATTGTCCATCCTCGGGGAACAGGAATTCGAACCTAACCAGACAAGGGAGCGTGTATAAATATTTAATGGCCACATAGGAGAGCTTCGTACTTCTACACCATGTACCGAAATCACTGCCAGTTTCACGCTAAACTTTACGTCTAACCGTAATAAATTTAACTTTCACATTGTGGTCTAGAGCTTACCGCTTCAGCTTAGAAGTAAATGCCTCTACTATTCTCCACCTTCACCTGCAAACAAAATCAAATAGTTATCTAAATTATATTTTACATAAAGAATTTTTTAAGTTTAAACCATTTTTCTATAAAAATGTAGCATGACTAACTTATATAATTCACAATAAATTATTTATTCTGCTTATAACATATAACAGCAATAAAGTCAAAAAAATTAAAGAGCCTATAAATTCATCATGGAAATGATCGATAGCTCTTTTCTTATTCCGGTAAATTTTATGCCTCAAGTTTTTCTTTTGTTCAGCGTCCATTATTCCATTTTTGGATCACGCAAGGGTTAAATTACTCCCTCCTGAGCTTGACTTAACGTCGTTTCCTGACAAATTCAGCAAAGTCAGAGAGAAGTGTTCTCACCCTTTGAGGCTTTTTACTACCCTTATCGTAGAAGAAGTTTATTCCTTTGTCCAGTTCCTTCTTTTCAAAGTACAAAAATGCCGAGAACAATGAAGTAAAGCAGATATTCAGCTATAAGATTATTGGATTTGTAAGCAGAAATATTTTAGAATTTGAGGTTGGAAAATATGTTATAAGTGTTTTTGTATTGTAACTCTACTACCCACTTTGTGAGGATAAATAAAAGGTAGAAGTAGAGAGAAAAGAGAAAAGAGATTTCTTTCTCTGAAACTTCTGAACTGCGAAGTTTCCTTCAAAGCTTGAAGGTGGAGTTTCGGATCCTTAAATGGAAGTTTGCTTGTGTAGAATTCACGATATGGTTTAGAATCACTCTTCTCTCAATTTTCAACTACTTTTACTAATTCATACTTATTTCTTCCATTTTTATTCTCTCTCATTTGTTACGAGTTTTTAGTTATATTGTTTCGACAGATTTTAAAAACCCAGCTCTCAGGAACAGGTATTTTCTGAACTCCAGTTCAATTTATTTGGTAAAACATTCCAATATGAGAGGATTCAGTTATTCACAGAATTTTCCACCTCGTTTTGCTCTCTCAGTTTTCCTTTCGACAAAATAACTTGTGTGGATGGATTTGAATCGACACATATTTTTTAATGAATGGTCACGACTGAAAATATTGAAAAGAAAAAAGCTGGAAAATTAAAAAATTGCAATGGACTAGAATATGTTCAAAATAAATAAAAACAGTTTTCAAATAACATTTGTCAATTTGATACCTTTTATTCAATTCAGAGAAATTTCAATCGAACAAAAAATCTTGGTAAATTCTATTGCAAAAAGATGCAATATACAACATAAAAATCAAAATCACGAAATGTTTGGTGTATGAGGGGGTCGAAAAGGATTTCCGCGGACAAATGAAGCTAAAAGGTAACATTCTTAACAGATTTTCATGTATTTTTTATACAATTTCTGCATAACATTTTAAAAAGGGGTTCAGTTTATTTATTTAACTGATAAAATGGAAAAAAAAGAATTCAAGTTTTCCATTTGGTTCACACTGTTTTAAATGGTAAAAAAGCATTCTTCTAAACAGTAAAAATGTTCAATTGTCATCAAATTCCTTTCTGGATTTGCTAGAACCTTACATTGGAATTTTTTTTCTCTTGGCGAGCAAATGATCCTCTCTTTTTAGACTGAAACAAATATTTAAAAGTCGTTGCGTTGGGTTTTTATGCTAAAATCCCGACTTTTCAACTTTTCTAAATTTTCACTCCTACTATTTTAATTGTGAATTGCATGAAAAAAGGTTTGCAAAATGTTTAAAAAATATGTTTAAGGGCGGTATTAACACATTTAACTTGCACGACTCAATCTCAAAGTTGATAATAAAAATTCAAATTCAGTCTTGGACATTTTTGAAAAATTATAAATCTTACAGGAAATATTACTCATTTCATTATTTATAGTAATAATGAAATCGGAAGTGTCTACATATAATAAAAAAATCTGGCTATTCGTACCGAAATTTCACTACAAATAGCCCCTTATTCAGCTCTATTTTTACAGAAAAAATCCGGCTATTTGTACCTAAATTTCGATATGCGTAGCCACGGCCAATTCAATTATTTAAAAGGTGGGTCGAGGAAATCATTGAAGCAAATTAAAGTATGCGTGCACTAATGCATTTATTCTTGGCCCAAAAAGATTACAATTGAAAATTGTAAAAAAGGGTTGAGTTGAATTCATATTGGTTATTCCAGGAATAACAACATGAAAAAAAGTACATATATAGATTTTCAAGAGTTAAATTAGATTTTGTTTCACTGTTACTCAAGTTTTTAATTGAAAAGGAGAAAACTCATCATCCAATACGTTATCGTGGCATGAACTGGATAAAATCATGTAGATCTAGTTGTAGATCTCTGGGGTTGATGAACACAGTTCCAAGTCGTATTTGTAATTGGGGAGATTTCAGTTTAGATCTTGGTTCGATCTGAGTATAAGTAGGATATCTCGCAGAACTACTGCGACCCTTTCATCCTTTGTTATGCAACTTATTAAGGTGTATTGGATCGATGTATCCTTTATGTTGTACATTGAATTGTGACAAGCCAATGAAGAACTGTCAATTCTGAACTCGCTACTTTTACCATTCAATGGTTTTTAACGACGATTACAATATGTTCCGATGAATTGAACTGATCGCGAATTTAAGAAAGGGTGTATTTATGCAGCCTCGCTCATAAGTATTGAGGGCTAGTTGATGCGGTATGCTGTATGCTGTATGCTAGCATGTTAATACGCAATAGCCTAGGTAATAACATTATTTTTCCTGCTCTTCCTTCAAAATGTATTAATCATGTCTTCATAGCGGACCGACAGAAAGTCATAAATCGAATGTATTGGTTAGCTCTGAATACACCTTTTATTGGATCGATACTGTTTTACAGTGCATTTATTCTTAAAATTTCTATAATATAATATTAAATTATTACTCTGTAAGACGTAAGATAAGCAAAATATACTTAAGACCGAAATCATTTCAAATCGGACAGGTAGGCCATGATCATATCACAGAATCATTCACAGAAAACCAGCTTTTCTTTTCTCAAAATGAAAATGCTTCGAGTGTAAAACTTCAACATGAGCTTAGCTGCATCCTCATTCTCCGCTGTCTCATTTTTGTTGCAACTCAAAACGACAACAAATTAGCGTACTTATAAGAATCGGCGTTTTTCTGTGTTTGCCACTCAAATATGATGTTTTTCAAAGAGAACAAAAAGTCGCAGCTTATCAAAAAATATAAAAAATGTTTGTTAAAAATGTTATATTTTTAGTCTAATAAAATAGGTATTCACCATTGTTGGTCTGATTCTGAAAGAATTTCTTCTCCTCTTTCAAAATATCTACTCGAAAACCGCACCGTTTTTTTTCTCGTTATTTTTTTCTACATTCGTCCTAATGTAAAGAGTATATGCTATGATATTCTGCCACGTACCCGAGCCTTGGAGAAAAGAGAGATTTTTTTCTTCTCCTAAAAACGAAAGATCATATTTTTTGCCAAAAAGGCACAAGATGTACATAAAGTCAAGGAAATAACATTGTTCCTCTAAAAAAGTTCTAGAAAAATTTCTGCTTACACTCATTGAAAATTTATTTTGTTCTCAATGATATAATTTTACGGGGTCTCAAAAAAATACACCACAATTTAACAGTTTAAACAACTCTTACATTAACCTTTTTCCCTTAATCTCGGTATTGTTTGAATAATTGATACTCTCCATATTTTCTAACTCACTCCATTGTTGTTTTACCAACACATTGTTAAAAATGTTAAATTAAATCTTTTTTTGTTTTAAATTACACCATAAAATTGTATTTTCAAGAAAAAAATAAATTTTAAAAGATTTTATACATATTTTCCCAAAATCTCGAAAGTAACGCGACATGGAAAAAAGTATCAAGAAACATTTTTCTATAACTTTTTTAGACATAATTTTGTATGTCTGACTTGTTTTGTATCTTGTGCCGTATTGCACACCATCAATTAATATACTCTTCACTGTAGGACGAGTAAACTGAATTTCAATTTTATTAAGAAAAACCGCCGATATTTGTCCCTTTTAAACATTTTTTTTTTTTAATTTCGAACTGATTTCGAGAGAGATCGAGAAAGTCTATGAGAATATGATAAAAAAGGTAAATATTTATATAAGATTAACAAATATCCCACTTTTAACAATATGCGGACCATTTTTTGATAATCTACGTTATTAATTTTTCAAATTCAAATACTCATGACTTTGTAAAAATTTGTTGTTCAGAAAATCGGTAAGATTTGTTTCGTCTTATTCCCTTCCAAAAACAACATTTTTGAGTAAGACATTATTCTGTGATTTCAGCATGGACTGCCTGTCAAGTGGAAATGAATTCAGTCTTCAGGAAAATTTTTCCACAATTAAAAACAAGCATTTCAGAAAATTATAGAGTGATATAGTACATAATTAAAGTATAAAAATAGAGATTTATTTTAATTTTAATTCAATTAATTTAATACACTAATTTGTACAATTTAATAGTATGAAACCTATGGCCCATATTAATCATTACTTCGAAAAGTGTTTTTTTTTCAATTAAACATAAAATAATGCGTAATGTCTAGTATTTAAAAAATATTTCTATAATATTAGCCCCAGGGATATACTTGACTTTGTGGAAAATTCCATAATACTAGCCAATGCCAAAGTAATGATATATCATAGTCCTTACTTTGCCACGATTTTATCGATCGCACAATTTTTTTTAAACTTTTTTT
This sequence comes from Andricus grossulariae, assembly GCA_011634705.1. Classification (NCBI taxonomy): domain Eukaryota; kingdom Metazoa; phylum Arthropoda; class Insecta; order Hymenoptera; family Cynipidae; genus Andricus; species Andricus grossulariae. The sequence goes on from JAABKJ010007545.1 coordinate 7,602,601, forward strand.
ATTATTATAGGAAAAGTCCTCGAGTTAGCACAATAATATACCTAATAAGTTAGAAGAAGAAGGTAGAATACCCAATATGAAAAAAGTGACAAGAACGAATCTATTCAGGAATGGACCAAGAAGGTGCTGCTTGAGGAAAATAGCGAAGAAGATGTCGATTCAGAAAAAGAGCCAAGAGCTTACCTATTTGGAAATTAATTTTTTTATCGAAATTTAAGTTGGTAGCACTAGTAGTATCAAACCTTCGGAATGAAATTACTTCTATAATGATTTAATAAACTAGAAGAATATGCCTAAAGAAACCTCGATTAGCTTACTTATTGTTTAAGTGTATTTTGCGAAAAATAATGCAGAAAAAAACAATTATTTTGAAAAATAATTGTTTGAAATATTGCTAGTGCAACTAACTTAAATTCTTGTTACAAAAATTAATTTCTTAATAGGCACGTTCTTGGATCTTTTTCTGAATAGGAACAATATTGTGCTAACCCGACGATTGGTATTGTTAAAACTCTCTTCCCAATACTAAAAATTGTTTTCAGTGAAATAGTTTCACAATTTAAAAAAATTTAATGGTGCATTTTACCTTAAGGAAGTTGAAAAGTCCTATTTTCGGCATAAGATCCCATTTGAAGAGCTCTAAATATTTGTTTCAATCTAAAAATAGTATGAAACTGAAATAAAATTTCTAAGAAGGACTTGGATCAATTTTAATTAGATTTTTTGTTGGGCGGATTCTTTTCATATGGGAGATTATCCACATACAGGTCAATTTTTATGTCTCGAACCTGTAGTTGCTATACCAAACGGTTTTTCTTTTTGTAACACTTGTTAAACTTCTTCATTTTAGCACAATATAATACCTCCGTAAGAAAAATTCAAGTCACATTATCGTATGCCTGAGAAAAATACTCGAAAAATGTTTTTTTATGATGTCTCCACTTACATGGCGCCAAGTTTAGAGACGTTTATTTAATATACCAATAATTGCCTCTTAATTTATGAGTGATATTTTGAAAGTTTGGCTCAAAAACTAAAAAATTCATTTAAAATATTTCAATTCAACTGATATATTCGCAGATAATATGTGACAAATTGACTTTCTAAATATTGTCGTTGGTAACAGATCTATCTTCTAATGTGATCTAGAAAAAAGTCAAACTACTCATTCTTCTTTATTGCAATGTGAAAAAACTCAAACGAAAGTGTGTCGTATTTTCATTATTACCAGATACTGCAACTGTTAAGAACTTTCAACGATAAAAATTCATGAATAGATGCTGATTACTTAGAGCTCGTACGAAAGGAGTTTTTTTCAGAAGAATTTATTGATTTCTTTTCTTTTCAAAGTATAAAAAGTAATTTTGTATTGTTTTCTGATACCGTAACATCGGATACTATAACATGCTTTTCGCTTTTTAGGGGCGAAACGTAGTAGGGTAAGCCAGGGCAGCGTCATCCGGTTAATATACATTGTATAACGTTAATGAGGCATGGTACTGATGCGAAGTTTTTTTGTTAAAAATCATACAATATTATCTATTGAGTTTTATATGTATTATTTATTAATAAGGCATACAGGGGAAGCGGTAGCCACAGTATTTAAAAAAAAAATAGAAACATCTTAGGATGGGAAAATTCGAGGGTTTGATTCGTTGGCATCTTACTGATTTAAAATGTAAGATTTAAACGAATGCATCAAGAAGTAAAAGTTATTTTTATTAAAAATAGTAACAGCTGCGATGAAACATTTTATTCTTGGACATTTAGCTAGGTGCGGACTAACCGGCCGAATAAATAAGAATATCTACTTTACCAAACGTTCAAAAGTAGAATGACTGTGTATTTTAGACTCATTTTGTTTTCAGGGTAGAGTTTCATCTATTATTGACCAAATTTATGGTAGAGTCACCGTCCAAGCATTTGTTAACTATTTCATTGGTAACTGTTGTCCCGAAGTCGAAGTCTTGACTATTTTCTATTTTGCAACTAAAATTTTTAAGATTTGTGTCCATATCACTATTTCTCTGATATCAAAAATATTTACCTAATGCAAAGAAGAATTAAAATAGTTAAGGTATAGCGATGTTATTAATTAGATTTTGCTGCCTCGGTCTACCGTTGAATTTAAACAACTAATGGAAATAGCATACCTGATTGCTTGCTTTATCAAACAATCATAAAATAAATTCGCTTTTTTTCAAATTAAGAAAAACATTAAATTTTAAAAATAAAAGTTTTCTTATTTGTCATTTTATATTTAGAGTGTAAATATTTTACTGCATTCTGTTACTTCACTTATAATAATAGTACATTAGCAAAAAAATCGAAAATGTCACCATTTGCCAAATATAATTTGTATAAGAGGAAGAAAATTTGAAACAGTTTTGCAAAAAAAGTTTCTCTTGCCTAAATTGCCCTGTATGTGGGAAATCATCCATATGAGGCATCAAAATGATACCGTCGTAATGAAACATTAATTATGGGATTGAATCAATTAGCAGGAGCATAACCAACTCTTAGTTTCTGAATATCAGGAATAACAGGAATCAGTTTCTAGATTTTGAAATCAATGCAGCAATTAAGGCTGCTTTATTTCTTGTTTCTTGTCTGTTTCTCCTTATAATTGTCTTCAACAATACCGGCTATAGGAAGAGGCATCTGATGTTGGCGACCGAGTATAGAGTAAGCTTGTCGAAAATGGAGTCGTTAGTGTTGAAACTACCCCTTTGTGTCCCGGGCAGTATAATCTCCGGTACGGCGTAACGTGGGAACGATGATTACTCAGACGTCCGGGAATGCTGGGAACTTTATACACATACGCAAGCTCCAATCCTCAGACCCACACCCACACCCACTCAACATTCGGGCATCGCGAGGACGTGGACGGAATTTATGCGGCATTGAGTCTACTAGAATCTGAGGAAAAAATAACGAATTTCTCATTACAAGCATCAGGTCCAAGCAAAGTCACGTTCAGGATATCAATCAAGATACCAACACAACGGTCTATATCATATTGGTTTCGCGTCTACAGAACTTTTTCCCCTCTACTTTATTCTGTCTACCACCCACTCATTCGTATGCGACATTTTGTCCTGTTGCACGCTCGGGAATAAATTATGCAAAGTGAAGGAATTTCTTAGTTGACGCGAATGAAAATTCAAGCTGAGCAAAAGTTCGACTTGTCGGACCCACTTTTACCATTCTTTCTGAAATCTTTGCAATTTGGTCGGATGTATTCTTTCAGAAAGTAGTCTATTTTCTTCAGGGGAGCACTTGAAAGTTTCGTTTCTGAGAAATAAAATGTTTAAAACGGAAACTATTAATTATGGTTGGCTTTGGAATAGGCTTTAAAAATTTTGTGTTTTTTTCCGCTTTTGAACATGTAGCATCCAACAACTGAGCAAATATTTGAACAATTCTAAATATTTGTAACAGTACTAAAGATTATTATTGGATGATAAAGTAATTTAAGTAGATCAGTATTTTCCTGGTTTGGATAGATATGTAATGGCCTGTAATTTTACCTTATTGAATTATTTACGAGTTGTATAACAGTTTCAAAAGTTCTGAAATTGTCCTACAATCGACAAGTTCAAGTTACTAACAAATTTACAAATTCTGAATTTTTATTACAAACTGAAAAATCTCAATGTAGGTACAATAAATGACTTAAAATCGAAAAGTTTGAAATTTAAAAATATGTTGCAACTGAAATATAACAGAAAAAACATTTTAAAATACCACCAAGACCTTGATAATCATTCTTGAAATCTGGTTTACAAGACTTCGTGAAATCTTTGTGAAACCTCTGAAATCTCTGAAATCGTATTGTTGGTGAAATTTTTGAAATCTTTGGAATCATTGAATTCTTCCCAGTGTTTAAAATCTTAGTGAAATCATAATCAAATCCTTAAAATCTTTTGAAATTGCTGAAAACTATACGATTTCTTTTGAAATCCTTTGAAATCTTTTGAAATTTTTTAAATCTTTAAAATCTTTCAATTGTTTGGAATCTTTGTGAAATCTTTTCAAATTCTGTGAAATCTTTTGAAAGCTTTGGAAACTTTGAAATCTTTATGAATTCATTAAAATCTTTAAGATCTTTCTGAAATCCATTTAAATCTTTGACATTTTTTCAAAACTTTTTAAATCTTAAATATTTTTGAACTTTTTGTGAAATCTTTGGAATATTTGAAATTTTCGAAATTTGTGAAAACTTAGTGAAATCTTAGTAAAATCCTTGAAATCTTTGTTAAATCTTTTGAAATCTCTGAAATCTTTGTATTTCTCTGGAAATTCTTTGAAATGTTTGAAATCTTTATGAAGCCTCTGAAATGTTTGAAAGCTTTATGAAACACCTGAAATCTAGAATGTTTGAAGTCTTTGTGAAACCTCTGAGATCCTTGAAAACTTAAAGAAAACTGTAACAAAATTGGAAATTTTTTAAGTTTTTAAAACCTTTTGAAATCTAATCTAATTAAGTAACAGAATAATTAATAATCTAATAATAATAATCTAATGGGTATCTAATATTTCCTATCTCTTTAAGATTATTTTAAAACTTTTAAAATCTTTTGAATGTTTGAAATATTTAAAATTTTTGATATTTTTGAAATCTTAGTAGAAACCTTTAAATCTTTGTAAAATATTTTACAATTTCTTAAATCTTTTTACAAATTTTTTAATCTTTGTGATTTTTTTTTAATATTTGTAATCTTTTTGAAACTTATGGAATCTTAAAAAGTTTAGTGAAATCTTTCAAAATATTTTAAACTATTTTAAATATGTGAAATATTTGCAGTCTTTGAATGCTTTGTGAAATATTTGAAAACTTTGAAAACATTCAAATATAAAAAATCTTTGGTTAATCTTTACAAATCTTTAAAATTATTAGAAAAAATTTTTAATCTTCAATATCATTGAAATCGTTGTGAAATGTTTTGATTCTATGATATGTTTGAAATTTTGTAAATCTCCGAAATTTTCGTTAAATTTTTCAAAGCTTTGTTTCTTTTTAATTCTTTGGAATATTTTAGGCATTAAAAATCTTTGCGAAATCTTTTACAATCCTTCTGATTTCTTTTGAAATACTTTGAAATATTTATGATATTTGAAATCTTTAAAATGTTTGTACTCTCAGTAAAATATGAGTGAAATCCTTGAAATATTTGTCAAATGTTTATAAATCTATGAAATCTTAGTGAAGGTTTCGAAATATTTGTTATTTCTTTTGAAATCTTTGAAATCTTCCTGAAACCATGGAATTCTTTGTGAAATCTTTTGAAATCTTGGTCCGAATACCACGTTGATAAAGTTGCAATGATTTCAAGATTCACTACGCATTACATCCCCTTAAATCATAAATTCCATTTCAAATGATGTAATTACTTAATCTGAACACCTAAACTTTTATGTAAAACTTAATATTTAGAATGTCAGATCGTGCCAAAGTATCTTGAAAATTACAAAATATGAGAGGTTGCAATTAATCAAAGTCATGAGCAGCTTTGACCAGGGCAATAATTTATAGTCAAAAGCAATATCTGGTATAGTCAGTATTATTCACTTTTAGCACTCTGAGAGAAATTATCAGCAAAGGATAGGTCCAATAAAATGAGTATCCTGGCAGGAAACTGGGGCGAGGGGGATAAAGGGTAAAGAGTGTTGGTATAGCTTTCATATAGATATATATACATTACACATATATTTATATTTGTACAGAAGGGGTAATTTTTCCGCAACTGACACTAATGTGTTTCCAGTGACCGGAAGGAGACAAACAGGGGTCGGAAGCCTGCTGCCCGTCTATCACTTTCATACCAGCGACCACCGCACTGATTGATTGTACCTTTCAGGTCGATCGACCCATCCGTGTCTATCCGCTTGTCGGCATCGTTACATTGCAGAATATTGACTAACCTACCAAGTAAATTTTGCTAGCAACATGACAGTACACACTTGCCAGACAACGGAATTGACGTCAAATGCCCCATTGAAGAATCTATCGGCTGGTTAAACATTGCCAAATGGACTACAATTTTCCATCTGATCAGTTTCTACTCCTAATCGGTACTAAGCTGTTGGAATTTTTCTTTTTCTCTTTGTTTGAAGATTTGAATATAATTTTGGGCTGGGCTTCCGTAAACGCTACCTCAAAATCAAAACTTCCTTCCTTTTTTATCCTGTGTAAGAAATGCAGAATTGTATTGCTATTTTGAATTTTTTTCAAATAATAAAAAAAATTGTTCAACTCTATCGAGCCATTTATTACTAAATCCTAACGTTTCGAGAATGCACTATCTATAATTCTCCTCATCAGAGGTATTTATTACAAGGGTATAGTTAAGAACTAAGTAACTATCGTTAATTTTAGGATTCATTATATTATTATTATGTTCAATTTTAATTTAATTTAGTTTTAATATTTTTAGTTATTCAAGAATTCATTCAATAATAATATTTTTAGTTATTGTAGGAGGCTGATTAAAATGTTGTTTTATCTTAGATGTTCCAATCAGATAGAGATAAAATAGTAGAAGAGTATAATTGCAATACGACTGATATTTATCTTTTGAAGCAAATATTATCAGAATTGATAAGTATAAAGGTTAAATATAAAACTTAAATATCGAAAAAGGTAATAACGTAAACAGGTAATGGGTACAGTGATTGGCCACCTTTGGCAATGATTGGCCACTTCAAAATGATCATATATTAAGAAAAATTAACAATTAAAACTTATAATAAATAACGTGGAGTGTGTTGTGAACAATCGTGCACTGTTTATTAATAGCTTTATTCGTGTATATTTGAAGCAAATGGTCAACCATTGGCGGGTGGCCAACCTGTTTATCCATTACCGTAGTCAGAAGTAAAATGAGAATTGTAAAAAGGTAATTATTCATCAAAATTTAAATTCTCTAAATAATATAAGTAATAGATACGGAGATGTAAACGAATATATTCTTCTACTATGTTATCTGATTGGAACTTGTAAGCTTTTTTTAAATGTTAACCAACTATTATAACATTACTAGTATAATATAGTTACTAATTTTTTAATTATAAACTTGTCATAGATACCCCTGATGAGGAGAATAGTGGATTTTTTAAATATTGGGATTTCGTATTAAATGGTTCAATAGAGTTCAAGAACATTATTGTTGCCTTTTTCCCTACTAATATTGGCTTCTCGGGCGTTTAAGAATTTTTATATTTTAAAAAGCTGTTTTTTATATATCTTATAAAATATTGGTTTTGAGGAACATTTTTTTGAAGAAACGCTATACATAATTTTTTGATTATACACTTTTCTCTAAGAGTATGAAACTGAAAACAGGTTTAAAATTTATTATACAAAAGATTATTGTTTTTTAGTTTTTTACAATTATATTTCTGTGATTTCTATTCAAAAAACGATACGTCTAAATTATCCAGGTTTTCTACAATTCATATATTATCTCAAAAAAATCAGACATAAATCCATGGGTATGTTCATTCGTAAAGTCGTAAAGTATACCAAGCTGCCTTCATATCTGCAATACAAAAATGATGTATTTTTTGAAGATCGAGACCTTTTTCACAACATTTTTCCTTAAAACCAATATTTTTCGAAATATTGCAAAAGAAATTGTTAGAAACAAATGAAATATTGCAATAAAGAAATCTCTTCTATTGATTTTTCCAAAAACTCTTTTTAAAGTTTAGCCTAGAGTTTAGCGTTAACATCCAAAGGGAAGCTCCAGGAGTTCCAATTTGAAATTTTGAAGTGGTGTTTTCGGAAGTTTATTCGAATTTTTTGTTTCACAATGATATAGGCTCATTATTTAATAACATTTGTACATACTTAGTAGCATTTATTGTTAAGCGATTCATATTTCTAATAAAATATAAGCACATTGATGCACATCTCTACAATAGAAAGATTTAAAAAAACATTTCAAATGAAATGAGTTTTAATTTTAAACGTTCCAACTTAAATACTTGAAACTTAAAGTAGCTGAAGTTGAACAATTTCGAATAATGGCATTAAAAATTGAAATATTTCACATTTTATAACATAAACTTACTTATGAATTGATTAATTATGCTTCTCAAAACTTTTGTTAAATTGTAAAGGAAAATTGAGCCCATTCTTATAACTTATATCATTTTTATAGCTATAATTCATGAATAATAAAAGCTGTAAAAATGAAGGTATATTTCAATTGAAGAACATGAACTTTTTTACATAAAGAAAGATCATTCATTAGAAATTAATAATTAGCAGTTGTTAATTATATCCAAGTAAAAAACTGAGAATTCTAAAGAATTTTTGTCAAAGACAAAATTTCTAAAAAAAATTAAGGCAACACATATTCTAACAATATTTTTTTTACAATATTTTTTTTATAATTCAGTGGATGTGCTATTTGACCCTTAATGTTCCCTCAACCTGCCATTAGTTAAAAAAATCAACCCTCATAAGTAGAAAGAACTGTGTAAGTCAATTTCTATTCTTATATTAGAATCCCAATTTAAAAAAAGGTAGTAGAATATTAGGGTAAATTATAAAGTAATAGAGAGAAGAAAGTAATAAATAAAATAAAATTTAAAAAAATGCATCTCATTTAAAACTCTTATAAAAATGGACCCTGGATTCTAAACACCTTTATAATTCGAGTTTCCACTATTTTATTGTATTATTTTATTGGGGCGCACTCTGGAAAATATTGTAATCCTCACTGGTCGAGAAAATCACCATCAAAGAAAATACAAATCTTGAATTTATGAAACTTTATAATTTAAATGACTCATTATTCTTGGCTCAAGGAATAATTCCCTAAGCCATGGAAGTGCACTCTTCTAAAGTTTCCCACTTTTGCTACCTTTTTGTCCCACTATTTTATGAAAAAATTTTACATTGGAATTTGAAAAACAAATTTTAATTTATATTTTATTGTGTACAAGTTTCGATTCAAGATAATTCTCACTCAGCCATTAACTTCACAGATAGTGTTCGAAACAATGTAACATTAATTTGTGTATTTTAAAATAGTTTAATGGACTGCTTTATCGTGTACTTGAAAAAAAAATTTCTTGAACCGAACATTTTTCTTAATTATACATGAATATTTGGTTTGTTAACCATATATTTTGTTTTCCATATAATAACAATATTCTATGGTTGTACCAACACAAATTTTGTTGATTCAACCAAATCATTCTCTGACTGTGGTTTTATTTAGAAATTACTAGCTGCAGTTATATAAAGAAAAGAGTATTAATACTATATGTTTTATATAATATTATTACATTGTTTAACAAAATCACATCTGCTTATTATCAAAGTGGGGATACCTATTGAAAAATTTCATAAAATTTTTTATTCAGTTTTACATTTATATATAAATAGTTAATATCAAAATAATTACAGAGTGTTAAAGTAAAAATTATATACTGCTTTTATCAGTTAATTTGTAAAAAGCTAATTATGTAGATAAAATTATATGAAAACGGGCTATAAACTTTTTATTTTTCATTTCATTTCATCTGAAAGCCTTTACACCTATATAGTCTGTAAAAGTACATATTCCAAAGCTCAAGTAGTCTGCAAGGCAGTAGTAACTCTCATAAAATGGAGATTAAGAAATTCACAATATACTCTTCGCGGAGTTATATGCGTCATATCAAAGAAGACCTTAAGTCGATGTATAAAGCCCTGGTTTAGCAGTAACTAAAATCTCTCCTTGTTCTCTCTTTTTCTGCATAAATATCTTTCTTCCAGACTTCATTATTATTTTAAGGCATTTTATTAATATAGATGAAATTTCAAGAAACATAAAAATGATTCTAGGTTTTTTAAAGTTCTTCATTTTTTCGAAATATTTTAGCGTAACAAAGACAAAACGATGAACTTTCAAATTAAATTAGGAGTGCAAGTTACCTTCTTAAAATTTTGTTTTGAAACGTGAAGCTGTTCGGGACATAATAATCACTGTATTATAACACAATATTGAATATTCACTCTATCTTTGAGTTTCTTCCATAACTGCTAATTATAAAAAGGACCTTTGAAACGTTGAGTATAAATTTCCAAGACTCATTTTTAATAATACTGAGCTTTTCATTTTCGTTCACTCAGAATACCTAATTTAATCAATGAGCCATGACCAGTGTATTCTTTAAAAATATTTATTTGAATGAATACTCTATTGTATCTCTTAGGTTTAGTAGGCTCACAAGTTTGATCGCGCCTAGGGCGCGCCTACGCTGAATCACGCGCCTCGCGTTCCATACTGCATTTCCCTCGCGCTAAGCTCTCGGTCGTTGTACTTCCCCCATATTTGTACATGGGTCTTCGACTATCACGAACTCATTCTCATCACGTATCTCGCGCTTTACACTCGATTAAAGATTATATGCCCAAAACGCGAACTTTTCTATACTATGTTCAACTCTATTGCATTAAATGAATATAAAGAATGTCCGAGGAGTGAGATACGCCTGAAAGGATAGACCATGGAAAAATTGAACGGGGTATCACTGATTTCGAGGGCTTGGTTAAATCCATCAAAGAAGTTTTCATTTTTATTTAAGAACCCAATTAAACAAATGAATATTTACTAAAAAGTGCACTATGTCGTTTTAATATTACTTTTCACATTTATTTTTTATGTTTTAAGATGTGTCCCAACCTACACTACAAGATGCTTTTTGGCAGATTGGAAGACATTCATAAAATCGACTGTAAAACTTTTTTTTAATCGTTATTATATATGTTTTGTGCACAAAAAGTAAGCCGTTCAATAGACCTTCAAAACGGTGGAATGAAAGCCCAAAAATATTATCATGGAAAAAAGTTATGGGCCAAAAACAAAACCAGTCCCAACCTTTACTAAATTCCCTATATAAAAAGGTCCTGAGGACTGGATAATTATTTTGAAAATATAGAATTCATTACGCATTTTCAAACGAGTTATATATACTTCAAAATATAAGTTTTAATCTACGAAAATATATCAGTGAGATACAATTGAGCCGTTCTCTGCAAGAACAACTTAAGCCAACTCAAGTGTAGTTTTTGTGGAGAACGGCTTTTCAGATCTTCTTATCATTAAAATGCATGCTCCCATGGTTTTCTGATTTCTTTTTTAACTTTCACATTTTATTTAATTTTGTAAGTGTGCACGCACTGTCGGACACTCAGTTCATATGGCTAGGGCCGTATCACAAAATTTAAGATTTCAAGAATACGATTTGTCTATCTCTGAAGTAAATAATTAAATGAGCTCGCTGTTGATCAGAATTAATAGAGATTATTCTGCTTTATTATAAAAGAATGGTGTTTAGTAACAAAAAATTGGCATAAATTGAATACTTGTAAACAATTTATACAATTTTTAACAAACTGATTCATTGGAGTATTTATTTGAATACATTATTTTCTAAAATGAAATAAAATGTTAAATACGGCTGCGAAGTACTATGGACGTAATCACTATGGGTGTATTTATTTGTGCTCATTTTATGAGCATTTTGCTTCCTCATAGATATCAAATAAATGTTCTTCCTCATTGAGGGAGGTTTTCCTTAACAAAAGAAAAAAATTGAAAGCTTTCAATATTTTTCAAGCTTATGTTTCTGTCTGTCTGAATATTTTATTTTCAGAAAATCAGAAGGCCTACCAAAATGTAAATTGATGTGTTCTGTTGCAATGAACAACTTTTTAACCTAGTTATATATTTCAAATTAGAACCTGATAGAAAGAATGTATCTTTTCCTAAAACTTTTTTAGTAGCTATTGATTAATCAATAAGGGTCTTCGAAAGTTCGTCAAAAGATCAATCCACGCATCTCAAAGACGCGAGGAATTACATCAAATGCAGTACTTTTATATTCCCAATATAAAAAAATCCTCTTATAAACAAGAAAACTAATTTTGTTGACAAATTTAAAAACGATATTAGTAGGTTATGGTAGATCATGAAAAGCTTCTCATTTTGGCAATCTATGCGTCTCGAAGATGCGAACAAATATATTATATACATTATAGGTGTATTTCCAATATTAAAAAAAGTTTTCCTTGTATCAACAAGATAAACAACATATTTTTGAAATTTATAAATGGGTATTGCTATATCATAAAAGGTTATAGAAGGTTCATCAATAGGTCATTCGACGTAGCTCGAAGATGCAAACAAACATGTTAGGTACAGTACTGTAGTACTCTTAATATGAACAAAATTTTTCTCATATAGACAGAATACACCATTTTTTGTTAAAGTTCATAAATCTATACTGGTCGGTCATAAAAGGTTCACCAATAGGTCAATCGACGCAGCTCAAGGACACGAATAAATACTCTTCATGTAATATTGTCCTGTTTTGAATGTCAACAAAGTTTTTTTCATATAGACAGAATGAAACATTTTTTTTTAAACTTCATAGATCGGTACTGGTGGGTGATAAAAGGTTCATCAATAGGTCAATCGATGGGTCTCAAGAACACGAACAAATACTCTAGATGTGCTATTGTCTTGTTTTGAATATCAAATAAAAATTTCTTATATAAACAGAATACCCCATTTTTTCAAATTCATAAATAGGTACTGGTGGGTCATAAAAAGTTCATCAATAGGTCAATCAATGAGTCTCAAGGAGACGAACAAATACACTGGATATAGTATTGTCGTATTTTGAATATCAAAAAAGTTTTTCTTATATAAAAAGAATGTACCACTTTTTGAAACTTCATAAATCGGAACTGGTAGGTCATAAAAGTTTCAGCAATAGGTCGATCGATGCATTTCAGAGACGCGAACAAATACGCTAGATATCGTCCCCCACCCCCTGGTGAGGCCTCAATTATTTACGATATTTAATATACTTTGGACTTGAATTACGTTCAATTATTATAATGACATAATATGATATTGTTTTATTTGTAAAAATAACAAATTTTCATGCTGTAAGTATTGCCATTAATGTTGAAAACTTTATATTTCTGTCAGTGAATCTTCCATTTTTTCCTTGTCAAAACTGTTTTCTGCATCAATTTTCTTTTATAACATCAATTTTCAAGCTTTTAGTAAGTAGCACTATCTCTTTAATAAAACAGATTTATTTAATGCAAAGTAGAATTGAAATTGTTAAATAAGAGCGATATTATAAGCAAAGTCGGCTTTGCCCCACCTGTCGGCGCTGCACCTCCTTACCCTGTATGGACGTAAAGGAAGCTAATTAGGTATGCCAGGACAGGAAAGTGTGGCGACAAATAGTTTATAAGAAGGGCATGGTGAAGAGTGTCAGTGGAGTCAGAGACACCTGAAACGAAAAACCTTGGATACTAATGGGTCCGCATGGAGAGCTTTACATGGTGACTTTGTAAAGCTCTTCAACTGAGGTGCTTACCAGAGAGATTGAACCCATTGAGCAAAACACTAAATAACATCTTTCATGAGTACAGAATACATGTCACAAAGCAGTTTTCCAATTATATCCACATGGAGTTCCGACTAGATGAATGCAGAACATTGCATTCAACCAGAGCAGAATTAAGGACCACAGAGCTATATATCGAGCACGAGAATGACATCGAGGCAATAGCTATGAGGGCAAATCATATAAATACCTGGATATTCTTAAATCTAAGAGTTCTGAAGAGTTCTCTCAGCTCAGCAAACAAGATCAGGGCAATCAACACTTATGCCATCCCTATCCTCACTTACTCCTTTGGGCTCGTCAAATGGTCAAATACCGACCTTGAAAAATTAACAGAACTACCATAAAATGAAGGGGGTAGGCGCGTTGTAGATGGCAAGAAACTGTGTAAGTCACAAATTACACAGTTGCGAGACTATTTTAACAGTAAGCGAGATGTTGCACTTTGCGCAATGAAGACAAAAAGCCACCCACGGTGAGCACCCTAAAACGTTAGTTATTGTAATTTCATTAATTATTAGTGACACCCCCCGCCCTTTATGGGAGTGGAGGGGGTGGTTTACTATTTATTCGTGTGCGGGGTATATACATACAAAATATTAAAGCTTGATCGGCAAACTTGACATGGGTATCCTAAGGTTTTTGGGGTCACTGATTCCGAACCAGAGGTCCGTTAACCTCTATCACATTAGGTTCAAGGTTATTTGAAGGTCAAATTAAAAAAAAAGCTGATAAAGGAATCTAGAAATATATATATAGGTTTTTGGAGTTTCTGAATCCGAATTCAGGGTTTGTTTAACAGCTTGATGTCAATTAGAGGTCATTTCAAGGTCAACTTAATATTACTTCAGGTTTAAGCTGAAGAAATGCCGCGTAATGAATTTTAATCACTGTATATATAGGTTTTTGGGGTTGCTGAATCCAAATCAGGGGATCTGGCCATTCCTTACGGTCATCTAATCCCTTAAGGTCATCTAATCTGGAAACGGCTGTTGTTGACCTTGGAATGACCTCTAATCGACATGAAGCGGTTAAACAAACCCCGAATTCGGATGCAGAAACTCTCAAAACCTATATATCTATTTTTCTGGATTTCTTTATCAGTTTTATTTCAATTTGACCTTCAAATAACCTTGAACCTGATGTGATAGAGGTTAACGGACCTCAGATTTGGAATCAGCGAACCCAAAACCCCTAGAATACCCTGGTCAAGTTTGCTGATCAAGCTTAGATATTTTTTATTTATATACCATAAAGTACTCAAATTTCAATAATCACTAATAAAATTACTAATAATTCAATTCGAGAAAAGTGAGACTCTCAATATTAATCGAAAATTACTAATTCGATTAGTTGAAAGCTTTATTAATTTGATAGTGGAAATGCACTAATTGCTTTTTAAATATATATTATTTTAAATAATGCTGTATATATTTATTAAAAAAAAGGTTAAAGAAACGGTAAGCGTAACAAAATAAAAAAGTCTGATGAAAGAACACGATTTCGGAACATTATTAGATTTATTATAACAATAAGAAGGCCATATTACGAAAATTGTCATCAGACTTACTCAGTCACAAGATCTTAAATGATACTTCGTTTTTTTAAATTCATAGTAAAAGTACCTTTATAAAGATTAAAATTTTTTTTTGATTCTAAGTAATAATGTTCTGTTCCTTCTTTAAATCAATAAAATAATTTTTTTCATACTATTTGTTTAATTTAGAATAAAAAATGGATGATAATAAGGTGCAGGCTAAAATGTAAGAGATAATTGATCTGTTCTCATTATTTTGAAACACTTTGGAACATTTTCAGCTTCATGGAAACAACAACAAGGCTATATTATGAAAATTGTAAATAGGCTAAGTCACATGATCTTAAATGATACTCCGTTTTTTATATTCAAAGTGAGAGTACATTTAAAAGTAGTACAAATTTGTTTTCTTTAAATTTAAATTATAGAAATTTAATTAATTATTAGTGAAATTCTACTAATCCAATCAGAGAAAAGTAAACCATTAAAGATTTATAGAAAATTATTAACTCGATTAGTTAAAAGATTTAGTAGTTTGAAATCTTGGAAACTGCTTTAAATCTCTTAAAAGCCGTTACATTCCCTCAAAATCCGTTGATATCTTTGCAAAGCCCTTCAAATCTTCGAAATTCCATTAAAATCCCTTGACATATCCTTCAAGATTCCTGAAAATACTTCGGTATGTTTTGAAATCATGTAAAATCCTATGAAATCTCGTATTTTCTCTTGCAATGTTTCAAAATCTCTTAAAATCCCTTGAAATGTCTCAAAATTCCTTGAAATCCCTTGAAATTCTTTGTAATTCACGGAAATAATTCCTAATTGTTTCAAATCCCTATGAAGCCTTGAAGACGCTCAAAATCTTATAAAATGCCTTTAAGATTGATGTTTTCTCTGAAATTGTAGCAGGTAATATCTTCAAACTCTTGAAATCTTTAAAAATCATTTGAAATTTGTGAAACCTCTTGTAACCTTTTGGAATCGTTTGAAATTCGTTTAAACATTTAGAATCCCTTGAAATTTCATGAAATCTCTCAAAAGCTTTGGAAATCTCGTTAAATTTGTTAAAGTATTGTAATTTTTAAAAATACTTTTTAGTCCCTTGAAATAACTTAAAGTACATTGAAATCTCTTTGAATTACTTATATCAAAAGTCCTTCGAATCCGTTAAAATCCTCTGTAATTTGCGGAAAATGTTCTTAATTCCTAAAAATTATTGAAGATCCTTGAAGTCCCCTAAAATCTTGTAAAATGCCTTGAAAAATTTATATTCTATCTGAATTTATACTAGTTAATTTCTTCAAACTCTTGAAATATTTGTATGTACTATTTAAATCTAAATTATTGAAATTTCATTAATTATAAGTGAAATTCCACTAATATTTTTAGCTTTATTGAAACAATAAGGAAGCCATATCTTCAAAAAAAGTAAAAAAAATGTTGGATTTGAATAATAAGGTGGTTTTTTTTCCTAAATTTGAGTAGTAATTTGTTTGGTACTATTTGTTTGATAAAAAAAAAAATTAACTAAAGTACTGTTTCAAATTTAAGGAATAGCTATTGATTTAGTCTTATTATTTTCATGAAGTGTATACTCTAACGGTACCGGTAAAAAAATGGTTTGACAATTTTTTTACCAGTTTTTCAAAAAGCATATTTCAAGTAAAGCTATTTTGTCAGTTTTTAGCCTTTGACCCTCTACATGGAACGTTTCATGTATACGAAATGACTTTCTTATTCTCATTTCTCTCGGTACTGATTTTGATTTAACGTATCAAAATTATTGAAAGTACTCTGTGGATCATGCTGAATGTCTGATTAGACATTTGCCAATTCTCACTGAAACGTTAATACATTTCTAAAATCAAGAAAGTGAGGAAATCAGACTTTCCCCTTATATTCAATTAAAAAAAAACTTTATTATTCAGAATTTTTTACTAAAACTGTGTGGAATATACATAACTGATTAAACATCTTCATGATTGAAAAAAAAAATGGTAAAAAAAAAGATTCTACTACGGCTTGTTTAGGCTTATAAATTGTTTAATAGAGGGCGATGATTAATATAAATTAAATTATAATTTGTCCAGTGTGTGTGTGTGTGTGTGTGTGTGTGTGTGTGTATTTTCCGAAAAGAGTTGTACTACCTGAAGGGGGCAGCGTGACGGAGAGTGGAGTTGCCCTTTTGGTTTTGTCGAGTGCGGTCGAACTATTGTAAAATGCAAAAGAACGAGAATAACGTTTCGCTATTATCTGGAAAATTTATATACAATTACGTGTAGTTAAAAATATGTGAGACGCCTCCCTCAGGCCTTTTTCATCAGGTGGTTTTTCCCGGTCGGGTTGAGCTGAAGCATTGCCATAAGGCAATTTGGTAATGTGGATGCGCACGCTAATGCGGGAGTCTATTCGCGAATTATTTAAATAAATTAAATTAAACTAACTCGAGTCACTAATTAATGTCGACCTTTCCACTTCGCTCCCCTAATTGTTGGTATCCGATCATAATTGGTTTGGATTTGATCGGGTCTGTAACAACCTGCGTATTCTCGTATCTAAGGGCATTCAGCATACGATAGTTAAGAAAAGTCTAACGACTACCTTCACTACAAAACTCAGATTAATTCTAAAGAGTTCTCTTAACTCTGCAAACAAGATCAGGTCAATCAACAACTATGTCATCCCCGTCCTCACGTACTCCTTTGGGCTCATCAAATATTCGAACACCAACCTTGAAAGGTGAAATAGAACCATCCGCGTAGAAATAACGAAGCACCGAATGCACCAGTCTGAGTCACAAGTTATACAGTTGCGAGACTATTTTAACAGCAAGCGAGATGTTACGCTTTACAACATCATCTGTAAAGCGGATCCTGATTTGACGCCCTTGAATTCGTCTGAATTTGAAGCCTTGAATATCAGGGCAGAAACCATAGAGGAATTAGATATGCAATGGAGACAAAAACCCATCATCGGCGAGAACCCCAAAACGTTAGATCAATATGATGTGGATAGTGAGGCATCTTATATTTGTCTGAATAAGGGCGTCCTGTTTCCAGAAACGGAAGGATTCGTTATTGCAATTCAGGACAGGGTTATCAGCACTAGAAATTATAGCAAATACGTGTTACATTCAGACGTGGTGGACCGATGCTGATTATATGGAGAGGTACCTTATATTGGGGTGTCTTATATTGGGATGTCACAATCCAGACGGATCATTATATCCGAGCCAATCGACCAGACATCGTGATGCGAGAGAAAAAAGTTGGAAAAGTCTACATCATCGACATTGCTTGCCCACTTAAACAGAATTTGCAAGCAAACCTATACAACTAAGATCCATGAGTATAGCGAGCTAAAGCATGAAGTAAAAACAATATGGAGGAATGTGAAACATGCATCTATTCATGCTATAGTGACTTCGGCTACAGGCAATGTGCACGCAAGATGCAATGAACATCTTAAACATTTAGAAGGTAGTAGGGTCCTGGCAGCAGCTCAGAAGGCATTTGAAACTTTCTAGACCATCAGGAAGTAACCGACTAAAACGTATGGAGTGGCACATGATAGCTCTGAAAAAGCATCCAGAGGCGACTGTTGTCAACTTCAACACTCGCGGGCTGTGTAAGGACAACAGCGATAAAAGAAGAACTCCAAACTACACCATGATCCTAATTTTGTACCTGCAACATCATTGCAAAAGATTTAAAACATCGTATTAAATTAATTTATAACATCCCAATCTCATTAGGCACTTGACTTAGTCCGTGGATAATGACAAAAATCCGGGTTCACCCAAGAACAAGTTGAAAAAAAATTATAAACCTTTATTGACTTCGTAACAATAAGAAGGCCATATTGTGAAACTTATCCAAAGGTTAAGTCACATGATCCTAGATCATACTCGTTTTTCTAATTGAAAGTGTGTATGTACGAGTATGTAAGTATGTATTCATTTATTATACTCTCTCTTCCTTTTAAGGGATTTGAAACTGAAGAATTACGATTAACGACTCGCTGAGGCGGGCAGGCACCCCTGTGACAAGACACCGAAATAATATTGGTCAAACGATTTTTCCCTTTCAAACATCCTTGGGGGGGTGGGGGGGCTTCAACTGGTCACCGAAATAATGTTGGTCTAACTCCTTTCCAACTTCTCGTCAAGGAGGGAGGCACCTCTGTGACAGGTCACAGATATAGTGTTAGTCACACCCCTTTCCAATGTCTCATCAGGGCAGGAAGTACCCCTGTGACTGGTCACAGAAATAATGTTGGTTAAACACCTTGCTTTTTCCAACGCTTAGTGGGGAGCGGTAAGACACCCCTGTGATTGGTCACAAAAATAATTGAAACCACTACACCTTCCCAACATCTCGTGGTGGGTGGAAGGCATTCCTCAACTGTTCACCGTAATAATGTTGCTCAAATCCCTTTCAAACGTCTCGTCACAGCGGGAGGTACCCCTGGGATTGGCACGTGAATGATAATGTTAGTCAAACCCAAACCCCTTTCCAATGTCCCATGGTGGGCGGCAGGCACTCCTGTGACTGATCACAGTAATGATAAATTATTTTACAGCTATTCAATAAAAAATGTGGCAGCTGGACACACCCCAGGCACCCGTTGAATGCCAATTGAAGAAAAGTTATATTCGAGTTTAATAAATCATTTCTTTGACTTGATTTTTTGTGATTTACGGAGTGGATAAATTGTCCGTACCGGCAAAAAAATACACCCTTGTGACTGGTGACAGAAATAGTGTTGTTTAAACCCCTACGCCTTTCCAACGTCTTTTGCGGGCGGAAAGGCACGCATATCACTTCTCACAGAAATAATGTTGGTCAAAACCGCATCCCCTTTTCAAAGCCTCGTGGAGGGGTAGGCACCTCTGGTCACAGAAATAATGTTGGCCACACTTCTTATCCCTTCCAACTGATCATAGGGGTGGGAACGTCCACCCGTGCCTGGTCACAGAAATATTCTTGTTTAACCTTTCAGAAATACATTTGTTGTATGTATAAAAACAGTTTTTTCTGCATCCAATGACTACTTTAGGATGCAAACAAGCAAACAAATTCACGTAAAAAATTGAAATTTTTCTGCCTTCTGACTTTTTTGTCTTGAAAACTAAAATAACTTAGTTAAACTGGAAAAGCTGCAATAGCCAAAGTGGTAGGTATACTATTACCATCGTACTTTTGAGGGCGGGAAGGAACCTCTTTAACTGGTCACAGAAATAATTTTCGTCACATCCCTTATCCTTTCTGTCTGTCTCGTAGGGGCGGGAAAGCTCCCCTGTGACAAATAACAGTAATAGTTTTTGTTTAAACCCCAACACCTTTCCAACGTCTTGTGGGATAGGGGAAAACACCCATGTTACTGGTCAAAGAAATAATACTGATCAAACCCCTACTCCTTTCTAACGTCTTGTAGAGGAGGAGAAAACATGGCTGTGACTGGTCACAGAAATAGTGTTGATCAAACTCCTACCCTTTTCCAACGTCTTGTGGGGGCGGAAAGGCACTCCTGTGACTGGCCACAGAAATAGTGTTGTCCAAACTCCTACCCTTTTCCAACTTCCTGTGGGGGCGGAAAGGCACCCCTGTGACTGGTCACAAAAATAGTGTTGTTTAAACCCCTACTCCTTTCCGGCGTTTCATGGGGGATGGTCGGCACCCCTTTGGCTGGTCACAGAAATAGTGTTGTTTAAATAACCCCTATTCCTTTCCAACGTCTCGTGGGAAAGGGGAAAGCACCCCAGTGACTGGACTAAGAAATAATTTCAGTCAAACATGTACCCTTCTCCAGCGTCTCGTGGGAGGAGGGCGAAAAGTCAGCCCTATGACTGATGACAGAAATAATGTTATGTACAATAATCTACATACAATAACCAATAATAAATCTAATGTCGCTGGTTCAATCCCGGGTTTCGGCACCAATGTGTACTGTGTAGGGATGTGGCGACCCCATCGCCCGAGAGCTCCGGCTTTTGCAGTCACCTACGTTGCATTGGGCTAAGTCCCCAATGCAACGAATTATAAGGTTACGTCACCAGTATCGCGCAGTGCCATTTACAATAGGCATCTCTCGGATATAGGCCATGGTTCAATTGGGAGTGGCAATAGGACCGAATCGAGGCGACGACCAGGCAATGGTCCCGGACGAACGCGAGAACATCGTTTTAAATGGTCGGACGAACTCAGGAGGCACATTCTTACCTGTTGGAAAAGAAGCTCACCTTCGCGAAGAGGATTCATGCAGAGGTTACATAAACGTTGGATCAATACACACCCGGAATATTCCCATAAAACGCCTCAGTATTCAAGAGATCAGGTATCCTTTTTGCGCAAAAATGGATATGAAACTCTCTGTCAGCAAGAAGAAGAGCAAAATCCTCCAGCGAAAATACCACCCGTTCCAGCGAGACCACCTTTGCAGATAGCCGATAATGCCAACATAAGAAGTAGAAGAACAAAAATCCACCAAAAAGTCTTTCTCAGGATGGACAAATTATTATAGTTGAAGCTAATACTGCTCTTCCCGATTTGCTCCCCGAAGATGTTAATCTCTGGAATCTGAACTGTATAGTTTACGAGAAGGCCGTACTCCTGCTTAGCGACAATAGAATTAACGATACTTCATTACGCCTGAGTAAGACTCGCGAGCGTATTGCACAGCTTCAGGTTAAAATTGAAACGGCAAGATATAATGCGTCAAATGTTCAGTGCATGCTTAGCTACATAAGCTCAAATAAAAAATTCACTCCAAAAATTAGGGCACTTGCTCGAAACTTAAAGAAAGCAAATTACACGCTGAAAAAGTGTAAACTCATCCTTCCCGTCTGCTCAATAAAACTTCACGTGCCGTTAAAAATCTGCCTAGTCGAGAAGAGATTCAAGTCTTCTGGGAGCATTCATATGGAGGTACTTATCAGCTGAATGAAGAAGCTTCAGATATATATTTCTTTCGTAACTTTTGTCAAAGGCTAAGGTTACATGGTCCAGAGGAAGAGTGTCCACTAATTACTGCTGAAGAAGTGAAGAAGGTTTTCGCTAAAACTAAGAACTTTTCAGCTCCAGGGCCACATAAAATCAACAACTTTTGGTGGAAGAAGTTCACTTCTACGCACCAACATCTAGGTCGTATATTTACTACTTTCTTAAACGGAGAACAACCCATCCCGCAGTGGCTAGTGGAAGGACGCACGGTACTGAACCCTAAGACCGCAGATTTGTCAAGTCCAAAGAACTACAGGCCCGTAGCTTGTTTAAACACCAGCTACGAGCTATTCACTAGCATCCTCAAAGAGAGTATATTAACATCTATCGAGCCGGTATGGAGTGCAATAGTTGAACAACGTGGATTCATTCCAGCCCTCTCTTGCGAGGGCTAACAGGCTGCAGGGAGAACCTGTTAATAGACAGGTGTATTACCCAGGACTCGATCAGGTATCGACGCAATCTGTCTATGGCTTGGATTGACTACCGTAAGGCATTCGATAACACGAACCATGAGCTACTTATCATGCTCCTTGAGTGCCCGGAGGTGCATCCAAGAATAGTGAGATGCATGAAGGAGCTTATGCCCTTGAGGCGGACAAGATTTATCGTAAAATGTGACAAAAGACAAGTGACTACCAGCTATGTCACATATAAGATGGGGGTCTTCCAAGGTGACTCTTTATGTCCTATACTTTTCTGCATCTCTCTCTAGCCTCTATCTAATGTGCTTCGAGGCAACAGCTCTGGATATCTATGTGGCCCGCCGAACAGAAGAAAATATTAGGTCAACCACCTTTTATACATGGACGCCCTTAAAATCTTTGCCTCTTCAACAGAGGACCTTAACATCCTTGTGGCGGCGGTAAATAGGTTTTCTTGAAGGGTATAATCACAGCCTATAATTCAGGGCATAAAAAAAGATATTTCATGCTATTTAATTGGTAATTTTCTAAAACTAAATCTGTCTTTCGCATGTCTGGATAATAGGTGATGGGCAAAGGTAGCTTACGCTTTTCAAAACTTGAATTCGCTAAAAATTAAGTTGCTACTCCCCTCATTCCAATTGAATTACATACATATTGGGGGCCATAATTTCTTATTTATTTTTTGAACCGTGAAGTAATCGTTTGATATTATCCGAACAAATATATGTTGTTAATAAAAAATTGTTACAAAATTACAATAACTTTTTCAGCCCCTTCTCGTAGAAGGAGTTAATTTTTTATTTTATTTTTTTTATTGAATTTATACTCTATACAATATATATTTAAGCCATCAAAATTGGCAAAACAATTCAGAGAAATTCGAAGTTTTTGATTTTTCAAAATTTGCTTATAACTTTAAATTGTAATTTTTTTTTCAAGTTAGATCTTGGGGTAACTCTGAGCGCAGAACACAAATTTTGGGTCTGAATTACAAAATTCAAAAAAGCAACTGAATTTTTTTTAATTTGATTAAATTAGTGAGTTTTCGTGAAAGTCAGTACGAGGGAATTTTTCAAGTAACATAACACAAATTTAAGATAAAAATTCACCAATGTTACTACAGTTTTAAAAATGTTGTTAAATTCTTTAATTCCCATGAAAGTCATAACAAGAGGGCTTTTCGAATTCTAGAATACAAAGGACCCCACACCAAATACATGGTAAAAAACGTCCCGGTGGAATTTTTAAACTTTTTGATATTTTTTAGCTTATGCTTTCCTGATCAAAAAATCCTTATGTGGGGTGGAATATATCATAGACTTTTGTCCACCCTTTGCATTGCTCTCGTACAAGTTCATGTAGAAAAAGAATTGCACGGACGAACAATGCGATGTTATCGCGTTGAAAGTGATAAGCGCTAAGCGCTCAGAAGATGCGCTAAGCATTCAGGCAACGCGCAAAGCTTTCATGTAATCGCATGTTATCGAGCTTCAAACGCGAAATTCAATTCCTATTATCAAGAGGCGTTTGGTTGTCTGAATCGGTGATAAAAATAACTAATTCACAAACGCATGACAAACGCTACTTGCGATTGAAAGATTGCATCCGAAGTTGCATCAGAAGCAAAGCGCTTAAGTTGAATGGCCAGATAAAAGAATCGATACCCAGCGTCGCAATTTGGCACTGATCAACCAGTTTATGTCAAGCACTCTAAAGCATCTTTTACGGAATTGTCCTTTTGTGCCAACACTTCGATCCTACCTCCAACACTAATTGTTTAATAGAAGCACTAAGACAACAAAATAAACTCCCAGCGTGGCTGTTAGACTTTGATTCACCAGTTTTAATCAAGCAATCTAAAACACCTTATAAGAAATGCTTATCTCGTTCTAACGGTCACACTTTAACATGAACGCTAAGCGTTTAAGAAAGTATCCACATAACAAAATCAACTCCCAGCGTTGCTGGTTGGCACTGATCAACCAGTTCATGTCCGCAATAATCACTTGATTACGAAAATAGCATCTCTCAGAGTTGATTTTGTGATCTACGTACATACTTACCTTTTACGCTTAGCGTTGAACTTAAAGTAGCAACGTTGTAATGAGATAAGAATTCCTTATATAGTGTTTTCGACTGTTCGACTTAAACTGGCGAATCAAAGCCAAACAGCAACGCTGGGAGTTTATTATGCTGTCAGAGTGCTTTTAATAAACGCTTAGCGTTTAAGGAAGGATAGAAGCGCTTGCAATTATATGAACCCTTTGTGCGTTGCCTTAGCGCTTAGCGCATCACACGAAAGCTTAGCGCTTATCACTTCTAACGCGATTACATTGCATTGTTCGTCCGTGCAATTCTTTTTCTACATGAACTTGCACGAGAGCAATGCAAAGGGTGGCAAAAATGTATGTGATATATTTCACCCCACAGTTAAAAATATGTACCAAAATCTGACTTTTAAATCGTCTTAGTGCAAAAACTGTTCATAATTTGAGTTTTCGCCATTAGGATTTTTTGATCAGGAGGACATAAACTAAAAAATATCAAAAACTTTGAAAATTCCACCTGGACATTTTTTACCATGTACTTGGTGCGGGGTCCTTTGGGGTCAAAATTCATAAATTTCAAAATTTGACTTTAAATTTGGAAAATATTGTTAAATTAGTAGATTTCCATGAAAATAAAAAGGAGGGGATTTTCGAGTCTCAAAATATGAATTACGGTTGAAAATTCAAGAATTCAAAAATAGCAACCTGAGTTTCGGAAATACTATTTAATTGGTAGATTTCGAATTTTCCATGAAAGTCAGTAAAATATGGGATCTTAAGTGATAGAATACGAATTGGAGATCAAAATTTAAAAAGTTCACACAACTTTGGAAATTTTTGCAAAAATTCAGAAAGCTGACTTCAGTTTTTAAAATTTTATTAATCGTTATGAAATTCATGGAAATCTACCCATTTAATATAATTTTTAAATTTTCAGGTCAACTCTCTGTGTTCTGTGACTCGATAAACCCTCGCGTACTCGACTTTAATGAAAAAATACTAATTTTCGGAGTTGGTTTCTTAAATTTTTGAATTTGGACCCCAAATTCGTATTTTGAAACATGAAAACCCCTTCCTTTTAGAGTTTCATGGAAATCTACGTCTCTATTCCAGTTTTCCAAGTTTTAAGTAAAATTTCCGAACTTTGGCTTTTTACTCCTAATTTGTATTATAAGGCACGAAAAACCCCCTTGTTATGACTTTAATGAGAAGCAAACCGTTTAATAAAATCTTCAAAGTTTTAGTCAACTTTTTAACATTTTTAATTTCGACCTCAAATTCTTGTTCTGTGCCCTGATAACGCCCCTCGTAGTGACTTTCACGGAAATCTACTAATTTAATAATTGAAAATTTGAAACAAATTTTGAAATTTTTTTATTCTGACCCACAATTCTTGTTCTGTTCCGCTAAGTGCTCCCTAACCTTACTGCGCAGCCATAAGTGTTGTGTAACTCTTTTGCGCAGCCATACGTGACGCGTAGCTTTACCGCGCAAACATACTTGCGATGTAATCCAATTGCGCATCCACAAGTTCCATATATACAGCGCATACGGAAGTGCTATGAAACTCTAGTGCGCAGATGTGAGTGTTATGTAACTCCATTTCGCGCCTATAAGTACCCTCTAGTCTTTTCTGCGTAGCCACATACACCATTGAACTCAACTGCGCAGTCGTAAGTGCTCTGTAACTGTACTGCTCAGCATAATGAGCAATATTACCCTTCTGCGCACCACCTTCAGTAGTAAATACAGGCTTTTGAAGAGACATATGCCTTAAAAATTACAACTATTTACTTGAGAAATTAACTATTTGGTAGGAAATTTACTTTTTCGTTGAAAATTCATAGTTTCGAGGGGAAGATTGAACTGTTTCGTGAAAAAATAATGTATTTTGGTAAAAATCCGTCATTTTGAGCAGAAAATTAATTTTATTCTATTGCAAAGTTATTATTTTGGTTGAGGATTCAACTATTTTGTTAAAAAAATTGTGTTTTTTAGTTGAATTCAATCAGATGGAATTTTTTTTTGTTTCAAATTTAATTATGTAAACTGAAAATGTAACTATTCCATTTTTGTTCAGTCATCTTTTTAGTCGAAAATTTAACTGTTTGGGCTGAAAAATGCGTCTTTTTGGATTCATAATTCATACATTAAATACGAAATATTAAATATTTTGTTGAGAATCCATCTTGTTTGTTTGAGAACTGAACTATAATTGGTTAAAAATGCAACTAGTTTTTGAAAGCCTTCTTTGTTGTCGAAAATTCTACTCATTACATAACAAATCATTCGAAATGCGAAGAAACGCAGAATAAACGTAAAATCCATGTGTAGCCAACGGATTCGCTACTCTTGCCGGGGGGGGGGGGGGTATAGGAAAAACAACGATTGTCAAGGAGAGGGGACTTGGGCCAAAAATATCCCAAAATTAGCAAAGTAGTTTATGGATGAGCCCTAAAGAAAATGAATAAACTGAAAACTCAACACCGATTTATGTATAATAATTACTTTTGAAGTGGTGAAACTCAATTTGGTGGGTTCCAAAGCGAAGCCTGATTTTTTTGTGTTTATGAAAATGGCAATAATCATATTTAATTTGATCATAGAAGTTAAAAGTTCTTATCGAAATGTTTTAGTGCATAATTACAACTTGAAATCTTATGTTATTTTTTAGAAATGTAGCATAAACGTGCAATTAAAAGTACAATATATGTAGTATTAGGAAATTCTCATTAAGTAAGTAATCTTCTCAACTCTCATAATTTATAAGAACGTATCTATAGCTGTTTTCCAGATATTATTATGATCTACAAGTTGCGCATACTCCACCTTACCGTTGTAAAAGATATTGTGGATCTCTTAAATGGAGTGATGATTAAAGGACGCAATTTTTTCTTGCTTTACAATAAAATACTATATGAGCCGCTTTCCTCCACAAAAACTAAAACTCTTACGAAACCCATCCTACAGGACTAAAAGTATATTGTATACATGCGAAAATTTGCAAAAATCTTTTCGGGTTCATACTTTTATTTTTCCCTCCTTTGTAGGTACAAGATGAGTGGGCCCAATCTCCACTGTCCACTTTGTGAAAAATTACTTCCAGTTGAAGCATGGTGTACTCTAAATTCCGTAGGTCTAAATACTTTCGAATCAGTTAGTAATATTTTAGAAGATGAGATATGGGAAAAGATTAAGTTATTAGGTATTGATTCTGTTCATCTTGAATACAGGAAAAATTATACAAGTAAGGAGTGTGTACAAGCCAAGTTAAGACGAAAAACAAATGCAGTGGAAGAACCTACATCACCCGTAAAAAGCAGGTTAAGATCACAAGAGGACTTAGATTTGAAAGAAAAATGTTTGTTTTGCTTTGAGGGCATAGGCGATAAGTTCCTCAAAGAGCAAAAAAAGAAACCGCAGGCAAAGCGAAAAAAATATTCCTTCGTAAAAGAACATGTTGTGCTAAAGAATCTTTTGGGTTAAGCTAAAGATCGGAATGACGAGTGGGCACAGAATTTCCACAAATGTTTAAGTAATGTATGTGATTAATTGTCTCTAGAGGTAATATACCACAAGGAATGTTTTTCAATATTCTTTAGTGATAAGCCTTGCGAAGATAACATGAAAATAGAGAGATCTGTAGATGACGATGTTTCTGTAAGTATAGAATGATCTGAGAAGCGTGGTAACTGGCGGTGATCTTCCTAGCGATAAAACGATTATAACAAAACTTAAAGAAAACTACGGCGATGACATAAATGTAATATCAGGACGTGGGAAGGAAACTTTAATTTTTTTTACTATTGCGGAATACGAAATATTCAGAAAATATTTCGAAGAACACAAGGCTTCCGATCCAAACGAAGCAAAACGTAAAATCATGAAACTAGCAGCCTCAATTACTCGTGAGCAGATACGAAAAAAATCTCGGAATACTAAATTTTATCCTTCTTGCAACGATTTCATGAAAGATGCGAAGGGAGATGTTTCTGAGTATTTATACCAATATCTCGCTGATGGTACAGGTAAATGCAGAAACGGCTACCAGGCCACGATATTTATGTCGTCGATTCACCTGGGTGTTGGAGTATATCTATTGTGATGTTCCAATATGCAACTCACAAGACTTATTTCATGATAATATTTAAGTTAAAGATAATTAATCAAATTATGAATTATGATTACTGGTACACCACTAATACTACACGAAACTCCATGATTCGTTTCGATTTAGTTTGCAATTTAATTTCTTATCGCTGATTCGTTTCAAAATTTCAATTTTTTCTGCATATAAACCCTTGCTCGGAGTCAACATAATCATCGTGGGATATCGCAGGAGGTTGAGAATCATCGGGACGCCGAAAAACTCAGCCAACTCGCCATTCCAACCAAAACCTTGATTCAACCATTTGAATTATCCCGCCAGTTCCACCATAAGGCGCTGCTGCCAACCTAACATCTGCAAATTTTAACTGGGAATCGCTTGTCGATATGGACTGGAAATCACCTGCATTTTCTACAAAACCTGAATTATCCCATAAATCTTCAGGATTCATCGGTCAACACGAGATCCACTTTATTTTCATTTGAGGCGATGTAAATGAGAAACCCACACCATTTATACGCGTGGTAACTCTACGAATCAAGCCCATATCCTCAATACTCCGAATTTATAACAACAATGCAAGAGTTTTAATTGTTGTAAATGAACCCGTTAGTTAGTAAATGCTCGGAGGACGTTTTCGGAGAGTAAAAACAATGGTTTAAATTTTTAAGGTTATGGCTAGCAATAGCGGAAATTAGGATATTAAAATTAAAAATATCTGTATCGCTTCACTTAGTACGACATTGCTTTAGTTCTACTTTTTTCGACGCGACGTTGTGGAAGTAGCAGAATTTCGACTAATTAGAGTGGAGCATGACGGATGTGACGCTTGTTCCGATTTGTGACTTTTATCTGATTTTGTGCGATTTACTTTTGACATGTTTTGATTTTGTACAATTTATCTTTAACATGATTTTTGTGAATCTTTTGGTTGTTTGCCCCATACCCTGTATTTTGTGAATAGCTGTTTCCCCCCTATAGTACCCCAGAAAATTAATTAGTTGTGACCGGAAAAATAAATGATTATATCACCCCTTCCAGTGAAATGTGTCCCATAAGGTAAGACATGTTCTCATTCACGGAAAATTCAGTTGTGAGCCCCACAACCGAATATATATAGATAGTTGCCCCCACCCCTTTAATTTTCCTACCGAAAATTAATTGTTATTTCCTGCGTGCTCTTCTTAGGAGCAGCTAGGTTGAATTGAAGTGTGTTCTAATTCCGGTACATCGTAGTCTCAATAATGTCGTTTGTTATCTTGAGTTTAGAATTTAAAAGTTAGTATGACAAATCGATAGATTCTTAGCGTGCCTTTTAAAAATGATGAGTAGTGATGATGAAGATGTCAAGAATATACTTCGATTTTTCTCTGTTCATGATCTCTTCCCCGACTGTGAGCAAGTCCCTCCTTAATGGAAGAAGTGGTAGGCAAGCATGACCTGAAATTCAGACGATCCAACAAGGTACTAATCTTTGGCGCTATGAATTTCTGTGTAAAGGTACATGCCCATGTTGTGCAGATAGATTCATTGAAATTATTCCATAGAATTGCTATTGCGAAGAAAAGTGACAAACAACTGTAAATCCTATCTGGACTATGAACTTTTCCCGCATCCACTATCATTATTTGACGCAATTGGACTGAGAAAAACGCAAAATTCAGCTCTATACAGCATGTTCTCGCCAATGTCGCCATTGGCAACTGAAGATGTTAATTTTGAACACCCATTTTACGTCATAGATGGAGGCTTTTTGTTGCATAGGGTGGCGTGGCCGTAGCAATAAACTTTTGACAGGATTTACGAATCGTAAATCAATCACGTGAACAATTATTACAGGGGCGATGTTTGGATAGTTTTCGATGGGTACGACGAGAAAGAAACAAGTACCAAAGGAGCAGAGAGAATGCAACAGTGCATGAATAAATCTTCTGTAGTCATTATACATGATAAAAATACGAAGGTGCCTGTTAGTCCAGAGAAGTTTCTGTCCATCCACAAAAACAAATTGCTTCTCACATCAATGCTCTCTGAAGTATTAAAGAAGAATGATATTGCTGTGAAAACTGCCAAAGATAACGCTGACACTACGATCGTAGGAAGAGCCTGGAAAAGTATCTACTAAAATTATTGTAGTAGAAGAAGGTATTGATCTGTTGATTTTTATGATTGCTTCTGCTCAGCCGGAGAGTAACATTTATTTTTTGAAACCAGGCAGAGGCAAAGAACCTTGTCAGCTTTTTTCATCTAGTTCCGTTTAATCCCAGCACGAAATTCTCAAAGACAGCATTTCGTTTGCACACGCATTTAGCGGTTCTGATTAGGTGGATAAAGATGATCCCGGCCTGACAAAGAAAACTAACGATTCTTGTCAAATTTACCATTTATTCTTTAACAGAGTCTTATTGGAGCTCGATACATCTAGACCAACGATCTTCCAACATTGCGATGCCTTTTGAATAGTAAGATTGCCGAAGGCATTCAAAATAGCCCTCAGTTTTTGATTCGGCTTCTTCATTCGTCGCAAATCTCTGTCCCTGGAGCCATTTCTTTAAGTTTGGAAACATATAATAATCTCTCGGGGGGTGGGGGATGATTCTGGAGAATAAGGAGGACAAGGAAGCAACTGAAATCCTAGCTCATGTCATTTGGCCATGGTTGTCATCGATTTGTGAGCTGATGCATTGTCTTGCAAAAAGATGCATTTTTTCTTGGATAAATGGAGCCGTTTTTGTACGATTTTGACCTTCAATAGGTCCAGTAATGCACAGTAATAGTCACTGTTCATTTTTTCCCCTTTTTTTAATAGTCGATGAACAATATGCCCCCCGAATCCCAAAAAAATAACGCCAACATCTTCCCACCCGATTGTTGAGTCTTTGGTCGCTTTGGTGCACTTCCGCCGGGTCCTACCCACTCTTTGGCTGATTGTTTCGATTCTGGTGTGTAGTGATGGATCCATGTTTCATCACAAGTCACTATTCGACACAAAAAATCAGACGGATTTATTTTAAGGATGTACTGACCCAGATGATATTTATACGACCTCAGCTATCTCACGAACTTTTACTTTTGTATCATCCAATACCATATCTTGGATTTTTTGTACGTTTTCTAGAGTTGTCACTGTTTTGGGTGCTCCCCCGGCGTGTTTATCTTTTGTGCACATTCGGCCTCTTTTAACCTCTGCAATCCAATATTTTCCGGTTGAATACGATGGAGCAGATTCACCATAATATTTATTGAGCTTTTCTTTCGTTTCCTTTTCACTTTTCCCACGCAAAAAATAATACTTAATCAATGCCCGAAATTCTTGTTTTTCCTTTTTTATAAAAATATCAAAACTTTTTTACTATAACCAAACAATTTTTACTTCAGAAAACTCTAGCGTCACTATTAAGTGACAGATCTATCTGAAATGTATCCTGTATTCGTGTGACGGTTGGTATTTGAAAACTGGTGGTGGCATCTGTTGGAGGCCGGGAGCATCTTGAACATCTGCTATTTGCCAGAAGGAAAAAATAAAATTTTCAAGCTGTTGGAAACTACAAAGGAAGAATGCGGAGAAGATATACTGGACAATGCAAGTGGTTAAACGAAAATGTGAAAGATTGCCGAAGTTTTCAACAGTCGTGCTCGTCACACGACTCTGTTTTTCAGTCGGGTTTACAATGCTTTTTAGTCTTGTATGGTGCACCATTAATGTATTCTATCATCTCGTACGTATTAATCTCAATGATTTTCTTACATGTTAATAATTTGATTATATTGTAAAATAACATTTTCATTAATTACTTCCCAAAGGAGCTTGACTGTCAGCTTACTTTAAATCTAAATAGTCATTACTGACTTTTGAAAGGATCCCAATACTTCGTGCAAAAATATGTATTAATATGATTTTTGTCTGACACAAGAATGAAAAAAAACGCATTAAATAGGCGTGAAATGAAGGGCTGCAGTAGAGAACTAGATAACCAACATTTTTACCAACAGTGGGATTTTTGCATAAAAGGTTGTTCTATCACAAGGATTAGATCGAAATCTCATTTGTAATATATAGTGATAAAAAGATTGGAAAATGAAAACTATATAACTGACTCTCCGTACTTGTGTGCCATCTTCATCTTTCTTCATATTGCCTAACCTCATACCTCTGCCACGTGCAACTCGATTTTGTATTGACCGTATAATTTTGGATGGAAAATTAGAGATATTGTTTTATAGGATAGTATGATTTTTTTTATCGCGCTTAGGCTATTCAGTTTATTTTATTTTGAAATTAATGGAAAAAGTGCTAGCAATTGTGGTTCTCTTCGATGATATAAATCACCTTAAGTCACCGTAAGTTACCTTACTACTGTTTTTGAATATAATATATGATAAAGGATTGCCTTCGAACACATTCTGATTTATTTTTATTTTGGGCAAACTTTTCCTCATCATACTTCTCATCGTAAACGTTTTTAAATAACAGCAAAATAATAAAGAAGTACAGTCGAACTCGGATTTAACACGTTTTTTGGGGCTGTCCTTGGACCTGACCTACCCTAACTAAACCGGATTTAGCTACGTTTTCTCACGCCTTCGTGAATCCCGCCCACCCCGCACAGCTCCTGACAAGCCTACCCGCGGCGCGGCGTCAATTCTTGGAATCCGCAAATTCGGGAAAGTTGAATCCGAGTTCGACTGTACTTCTTTTTTCATAGAGATAGCCCTTAAATAAAACTACAGTCAAACTCGGAATTAACGTCGATTTTGGGGCTGTCCTTGGACCTGACCTACCCTAACTTAACCGGATTTAGCAATCTTGAATTTGAACTAATAGTCAAATTTTTGATCAACACAGATATTTTTTGAGCCCAAAATGTATCAGTTAAATTTAAATTGAAAAAAAAATTGTTTTAACCACAATCGGAATGAATTTCAAACCAGTTGCATTCAACGAAAAACGACGAATTTTGTATTAAAAAGTCAAATTTTTTACCAAAAAGGTCAATTTCCAACAACAAGAATTAATTTTGTATCCAAAAAAGGTATACTCTCAACAAAAGAGTTGCGTTTACAAGGTAAAATGTCGAATTTTTCAGAAAACAGTTAAATTAAAAAAAAAAGAAATAATGTTCAACAAGGTAGTTCAACTTTCAAGCAACCAATTAATCTTTTAACCCAAGAAGATTACTTTTTAACAAAATAGAGGCACTTATGACTGACTTGTGTGATCAAGAATAGTATGTGACACTCGATCCCTAAGTGGCACCTCACCTCGTACAAATTGCAGTAATCAGCCGAAATAGTGCCACCTAGGGTCCTCGTATCACAAATAACCATTTTTTAAGTGACATGAAAAAAAAGTTAAAAATTTTAAATACTACATAACACAGGCTACATCCCCTTTTTGTATTTTTCTAGGCGCATAGTGCCTGTTTTGACTGATTTTTTACAAGCTGAATATGCAGATTATTTGTCGCTTAAAATAAGTTTGAATTTGAAATTAGTTATTCTCAGATGTTATCTCTGTTAATTGCGCACTCGCAAAAAATTCCAAATTGAAATTGTTTCATTTTCAGTGCTTTAGTTTTGAATTGTCGTGTGACTATTTCGAGAATGATATTTAGTCTCTTCAAAATTACTAATCTTTGTTAGTCCTTCTTTAAAGAATTGGATGAAACGCATCAGGGACCAGAATCAGACGATGAAGGATGGCAAATTTTTGTGGTCATGGTTCAGAAGCGCCACCAATGGGTTTGCTAGCTGTAACAAGGCCTGAAGGCGACCCAGAAGTAGTCGTCTTTTATGGGTTCACGCCAATTGAACGGTGGCAAGCAAGCAAAGTTAAGTGATCGATGGAATAAAAGGTTTCGAAGGATGCGTATGCGATACTTCATAGTTAATAGATTATCTCCAGAAAAGAGAGTGGACGAGCTATTAAAAGAAAAAAAAAACAGACGTAATTAGAAGGAAACTTCTGTTTATGAAAGTTTTTGAGAGGCAAGCAAATATCAACCAAAAAGGACGAAATGAAACTGAGAAGCAAATTTCATGTGAAAATTCATCTGGAGGTTTGATTAAGAAATATGGGTTTGTGAAAGAATCAAAAGATTTTTTCTCTTACCATTACCACAGATCGAAGATTAAAGCCTTTTTGGGTAGTTGAACAACGTCTAGGTGAAAGAAATACTTGTCTCTGTGTGAAGCACGCAAATTTTACTTATCTATTTCACAAGTTACGTTTCAATAATATAACAAAAGCTAATACGCTAAGCAAATTTTTCAAGGAATTGCGCTGTGAGGTGGAAAATAGGTACTGCATCTGTCGGGAATGCGATGGATGTAAGAATAAATTCAAAGAGATGTGTGAATTTATTTTGAAATTACCTACAGATAAGAATTTTCCAGTCTTCTCCTACAAGTGGATTTCTGAGAAAGAAGAGCGGCTTAATAATAAAGGAAAAAACATTTCGGTGTTAGCTACTCCCAAGACAAAAATGAGTACTACCCTCAAGAATTTTCTGAAACTTCTAGACGTTGAGATCACATTGTTTTTTCATATGCATATCGCACAGTTCATAAAATATTGTGCATGAAATGCCTGATGGGTAATCTACCAAAATCTCAATTTGTCTTTGTTATGGATTGGTCTCAAAAATCGTATATGAAGTATGCATCAGAAGTTCATGAAACGCACTTCGTGGCGTGCAAAAAACAGTTATCGCTGCACAAAGATGCCTTCTTCCACGTAAATGGCGGATATACAAAACATGTAAGGTTCTGTACAGTATTAGAATCATTGCACCATGATCTATGCAACATTTGGGCCCACTTAACTCCAGCAATAAACCTTTTAGGGACGATGGTAGATGATGCAGATCTAATTCACATTATCAGCGATGGACCCACAACACAATATCGAAATAGGGAAAACTTTTATCTGATGGAAGAGATGTGCAAGAAGTTCAAATTCAAAGAAGCCACCTAGAATTTCTACGAAGCTGGAGATAGAAAGAACATTGCTGACGGCGTTGGCGCTAACGTAAGAGGTACAGCATATAGGGCTATAGTTCAAGGACATGATATTTCCACAATCGGAAGCTTTGTTCAATGTACTGTAAAACGACAATGCAAGATCTTTGTAGCCACAACAGACGACATATGCAATATTCTGAAAGTATCACTTCAAGGTCTGAAAACTATCCCTAAAACAATGCAAATCGACCAAGTGTTTTGGCAAAAACACTTCGAAAATGATTTGGTCCCAAGCGAGCTGTCTTGCGAGAGCTTCCACTTGAACCCAATATCTTGCGATTTTTGCTCAACCAGTGGGCCAGCAAGGTATTCCTACGATTATTCAGATCGACAAATCAAAAACCCAAGAGTCATAGAAATCTTGAATGGAAAATGATCGTGAGAAGATTTGAAAGAACAACAAGAGAGATGCTAGTAAAAAAGTTGAATTTACAGCTACTGGACGAAAAGAAAGAAAAGCTAGAAATTCCACGAAAGAATTCTTAATTCCGGATGTTCATTGTTCCCTCTCACTGTTTCTCTACCTTTCTTTTTTCTTATTTTCCGTTTTTTAAGTTTTTTACGTAACTTTACTTCCTTAACTTTTCTCTTTTACCTATTTATTAACAGTCCCGCCCGTTGAGACACAAAAGAAAATACCTCTTAGTTCAGAGTACTCAGAAGAAGGACCATCATCAGGAAAGGATTTTTGTAAAATATTGTAATAATTGTTTGTACTTGATCAAATACTGGTGATTTTTCGCTAAATTTGTTCATCGTTTTTTATGCTTTTGAAGTTATGATAATGATTATAGCATCTTGAAATGATATATTATCATAATAAAGTTTTAATCACTCACTTTACAGAGTTTCATTTTTAAACATTGTTGAATTTTTTTTAAAAAAAATTCAGAATAATTTCGAAATTTTTTTAGATTGTGCAGACAACTTTTGCACATTTGAAAAAAACCGAATTATTTAGACCCGCTAAGCTAAGTTTCGAACCGTTAAAATAATGCACTTTATGCAAAAGAATAATTTCGACACAAATAAGTGAAAAAATCAATAGTCTAGATCGAACAGCTTTCCCACGTTATGAAGTACATCCTGGTACATATATCTAAGAAGACTGGTAAAAATTATTTCATAATTCAGAACTTCAATTAACTCGCATCTCGGCAACCAAAATTAAAATTTATTTGCAAACCGCCCATATAGAACAGGATGATGCATCGTGAATTCCAACTCAGAGCGCTGCTTCCTCATCACGTACTTGTACTCCTTCCAATGTTGCAAATCCGTTAAAAATTGAGGCTCCTGACATAAAACTTCCAACGATTACACTTTTAAAGTTTGACGGCACTTTTAAAGATGAGCTTCGATTTCGTGATACTTTCAAATTCTCAATTCATAATAATACGAGACTCTAGAATGTCCAGAAGTTTTACTACCTGAGTTCAACGTTGACAGAAGACGCAGCTCCCATTATACAGTCATTAGGCGTAACCGATTCAAATTATACGTTGACCTGGAATAATGTAAATAAGCGTTATGAAGACTTGACGTCGCTATTGCATTACCACACAAAATGTTTATTTGAAATGTCTGCTATCTCAAAGACGTCTCATGTTTCTCTGCGACAGTTAATTGATGATACAACCATTTATTGGCTCTTAGAACATTAGCAAAGAAACCGGCAAATGGGATAAAATGATGATTTACTTATTAACGAAAAAACTTGATCAATTTACTAAACGCGAATGGGCAAGAATTCGTAAGTGAACCTCATGACATGCGAATTCTATCAAAGTCTCAAACTGCCACTATCGGAATCAAATACCTTACTTTCGGGTGTTGGCAGGACCACGCATGAACCGCAGCATTGCGTTCCGATCAATTTTCAATCGAGGTGTAAAGCCCTGTCAGCGAGTATTACCCGTCTAGTTACTTTCAAATCACGAACGATATGCGAAATATAACGTTGGGCCGCGAGGACATTGCCATTCCGGAAGGAATTACCTAAGCTGATCCAAACTTTGCAGAAACTCGAGCCGTCAATCTTTTGATCGATGCAGGTCTATTTTGGAAACTTCTGTGTGTC
The DNA here is from genome assembly GCA_011634705.1 of Andricus grossulariae. NCBI lineage: Eukaryota > Metazoa > Arthropoda > Insecta > Hymenoptera > Cynipidae > Andricus > Andricus grossulariae. Next base: position 7,640,254 of record JAABKJ010007545.1, read on the forward strand.
GGACAAATTCAGCTGTGTGACAGAGAAACCAATCATTCAAAAGACAATGCTAGGTTGGATTATCGGTGGGCCAATGGAACTTTCGCCCATAAAATTCAGGTCAAAACTGTCATGAAAACTCATCACCAATCAACAATTGCACGATCAGGTTGCATATCCAGAACTCGATCTACGTGACATCTGCGAACAAAAATTAACGGCAACAACAAAGTGTGACACGGACGACAGATTCATCATCTCTCTCCCTCTCAAAAATGAGGTCAATAAACTTGGTGACTTCCTCAAAATTGCGGACGAACCTTTTTTTGCAATGGAGCGTAAGAGGGAGAAATATCCTGAATTGAGTGAAAAATACATCGAGCTCATGAAGGATTATAGATAAAAAAGGCACATGACCCACATACCTCAGGACGAAATCAGTACTGTGGAAGCAGTAAACTATCTACCGCACCATGCATTATTCGAAGAAAGTAGCACAACAACAAAGTTACGGGTTGTATTCGATGGCTCGGCAAAAACTTCTTTCGGTCTCTCGTTGAACGATGTACAGTGAGTCGGTCCCGTAGTTCGAAACGATATCTTGTCAATCTTGTTGCGATTTCACCAGTACCCTGTTTCACTATCAGCTGATATTGCTCAAATGTATCGGCAGATTAAATTCACGTATGATCCGCAGGATCTACAGAGAATTTTGTGGAGAACGGACTCTTTAAAATCCGTTCAGCACATTCGTCTCAGTACAGTCACTTTCGGTACTTCTACAGCTCCCTTTCCAGGGACACGGGCTCTGAGACAAATTGGCGAAGACAACAATCAAAAATATCACACCGCAAGTAAGGTCATCATGCGAGACTTCTATGTGAATGATCTGCTAAGCGGGGCAGAGACTATAGAGAAGGCAAAGGAACTCAACAAGCACCTCATTCAACTTCTGTCTGCCGCAGGAATGGACTTAAGAAAATGCGCACACGTCTCACTTATGAAGAACTTTATACGGTCCGAACTTAAGTTAAATCGTTTCTGAATTCACGCCCTTTGAACCCACTATCCAACCATCCCAATGATCGCAGACCTTCAACTTCAGGCATTTTTTAACTGGGGACTCACTTACTGCCTTGCCACAATCAGATCTTCGTGACATTCCACGAGATCGATTAAGCCGATACCAACATCTGCAACAGATGCTGCAACATTTTTGGCAGCGCTGGCAAAGGGGGTACCTTAATCAGCTACAAAAACGTCGTAAATAGGCTAAGCTGGTTGACAATCACCTTCTACCAGGAACTTTGGTGGTAGTACGAGACGACAATTCATAACCACCAGAATGGCGACTTGGGAGAATCATTGAGTGCCATCCTGAGCCGGACGGTACCATCAGAGTAGTATCCAATCTAATGGGCTATTCTATTCCAAGGAGACCTGTTTTAAATTTTGTATTTTGTCCATTCATGAATAACTTCCGATTACAATAGGGCCTTGACATTTCATACCTGATATTATATTAGTTATATGTTGAATTATTCGTAAACTCAATGTTGAAAATTCTATCATGTCCTTAAAATTCGTTGAAAAATTAAACATACCTGTCATGATAATTATTATGGATGATCATAATTCTATTAGTAATTGTACTTCATTTTTTTAAAATGGTATTTCGTTGTCTTTCAGTGCATATTATGGGGTTAATGTTAACGTACGTTGTCTACACTAACTTTCTTCTCTCACCTATGTTTGGGAATTCCAAATGTAAAAATTCTTGAGCATTTTAGTACTTTAGCTGTATATTCAGTCTACGTTGTGAATTTTCTAATTGTAATTTTTGTTTAATTTCAAAATATATCATTTCAACGGTGAGCGGGATGCACAGAGTTTTCACTAGAGAGTACCACAGTTTAACCATAAATTCCATTCCTCCAACTCAAGTCCGAATAGTTTGTGCAAAGGCACGAATTGGCCTTCACGAGTAAGTGTGACCATAAATTTTGAAAATTAGTCGTTTCCTGAAGGCATCAAAAATGCTTCCCATGTCGACAGGAATCCTTCTGACCAGTTTGTGTACAAATATTCCGAGTCTCTTAATTCACAAAATGCTAATTTCTAAATATTTCTCATTACCTGGCAATGTCGGAGAATCATGATGTCTTGGAGTTTCATCCCGCAAGGGGCTGGAGGAAGCGCCGAAAGTCAGTGCGGTCTGAAATGCGAACGTGCACACAGCTCTCATCATTACCCTTTCTTTGTAAACTCAGACTTAGCGCGACTTGTACTTGCGATAAACATCTTTTTTATCATTGTGTACTGTAAATTCCATTGACAGATGTTCCTTAATGAATAAGTTCTGAAGCATCTTTTGGTGTAGTTTATTTTAGAAATCATGAACCTTGGATTTCAAACAGTACGTAATAATTAACTGTACGTACAAACACAAATGATAATTTAAAAGTTTTAAGAGCGCTCCTAATTTTCAATTTTTCTCAATTGCAAAAACTCATTGTCAAACTGTTTTATTTTCAAGGTTAGAAATGTTTGATATTGAAATCATTTCCAATTGAAAAATTCCATTACTGTTCCAATATCATGTCTGAAATTATGCACTTATCATACAAAAAACTCGTACACAGTTTTTTTTGAAAACAAAAATGGTAAATCTGCCTAATGGGATATCTGTTGCTTTGAAACCGTTATAATTTAAAAAAAAAACGTTTGAATTTCATAAAAATTGCGACTGGTTTGGAAATTTGTGCATACTCTGCATTTTCTGCGTTTTAAATAATGTCTAGCAAGAGGTCTGATGCCAAGGATGATTTTGTGCATTCGATGAGTAGGACCGCCTTCAAAATCGACTGTCGAGAAATCAGCTAATCTCGGGAGGTGATTTTCTGCACTTTTTCTCTCGTCTAGCCAAACGTTCAGGCAAATGTTAGTAGTTTTGATAAAATCGGATGCAGCTGCGGGTTATCGCTGGTTGTGATTGAATTCATACAGTGATTCTAAGCCCACCTTGGTAAAAAGAAAATGTTCACAGGCTCATACCAAGTGAAGTCAAGTTGTCTGGCACTACATGTACTCATGCTAGATGACCTGTGTTTCACCAGGGTTCTCAAATTAAGACATAGTTCGATAGATTTTTAACCGCAACGCTACTTGTCGAAAATAGACCAGACTAACATGACAATAATAATAACAAGAGTCTTTGAAAGGTGACTTGGGTGATTAGTTTTTATTACAAGTTGTGTTGGCTGTTTTACATACGGACAGTTAAGATGGGGTTTGTTAAGTGTAATAGGAGTAGTTTCTGGGTGCTGTTGAATATTAGTGTAGCGTCCAGGATATTAACGATCCTTGAAAAGGTGCCTGTGGTGATTATTTTTAAACTGGGACTTTTGTGGCTTTTTTAGTTGAAGGCAGCTGGGACGGATTAGTTAAATTTGCAAGGGTGAGATCTTGGGGGGTTCTGTATATCACTGCAGTAGCGTCGATATGAACTAGAATCTTGGGAAAGGGATTATTTTGGTGGTGATTATTTCTTACTTCAAATTCTTTTGGTTGTTCTAGTTGCAGGAAGGTCAGACGGGAATTGTTGAATTTACTAGAAGTTGTTCTTTTTGGGTTGCTGTAAATTACTGTGGAGATGACGATATGAACTGGAGTCTTAAGAAGGTGTCTGAATTCGCTACTGTTAACCTGAAATTGAACTATTTTGTCGAAAACTCTTTTTCTTTTTGTTAGAAATTAGTTTTTCAAAACCGAAAACTCTATTTTTGGTTGAAAATACATGTTTACTGTATGAAAATTGAACTATTTGGTTGATAATTGATCTTTCCTATTTAAAAATTAAACTATTTTGTGGGAAAGCGAATCCTTAGGTTGAAAATCCGTTGCTTTTTTTTCAATTAATTTATTTAGCTTACCATTTAACCATGCCATATTTTGTTGAAAATTCATTTTTTTTTTTTCACAACTATTGGTTAACAATTCATCATTTTCAGTAGCAAATTCAATAACTTAGTTGCGAACTGGATAAATATACATATTTTTTCTTCAAAATTCAACCATTCCAGTTGAAGATTCATCATTTTCTTTGAGAATTTATCACTTTAGTTGAAAATTGAACTATTTTGTTGACAATCCGTTTTTTTGTTGCTGAAAAGTAATTTGTGTCACATAAAGTTGAATATTACATAATAATAACATAACTTAATTATTGGTATCAAACTTTTGAAAACAGATATAGATTTGTTTAAATACGACAAATTACCTGAAGTTTCCGGAAAGTTTGTAGATGCTCTAAATTTCTTTAAATTTCAAACAAATTTACATTCCTAAAATCTCCAAAATTTTCAAAATTTCCAAAGGTCCAAAATTGTTTGGTAACTTATGATTTATTACTGCTGTGATAGCGATATTCACTAGACCTATAGACATGGTGGGGAAGTAAATATAAATATGAGAATATTTGATCAGAAGAAAATTTCTGATCATGTAATATCTGATTTTCCAATTGCAATTCTGAAAGAAACATAACTTTTATAGTTTATTCAATTGAAAATATTGTAGCAACTTGAAGAATATATTTGAAGGAAAAAATTATAAACGCTTGTCGAGATATGGAAACATAGGTATTATGTCAGTAGAAGCAAAGCGTACAAGGTCTATAAAATCTTATTTTCAATTTTAACAGTTTGTTTTGGCTTAAAAGGTGTCGCAATGCTTTGTATGCATAAGCCCCTTACATTCGAAATTTTCGTGTTTCTGTAGGTTTTCTATGTAATGACAATGAATAGTGATTAGTATAAATACCCGTGAATATTTTCAATCTTTCTCATTCATCGTCTACGAAATTCATATGAAAAATGAAGCGACGTATCAGCTTCCTGCTGATAAATGCGGTTCTACTGCACTTTGGTGGTGAGTTTACTGAATATAATATAGATTTTAATGTAGATACAGAATGAAACATATATTTTCAAAATTTTAATTTTTCAATTATTATGCTGAAGCTCAGAATACGCGTTTTACTTAACACATGTTAGACCTGAATACGATTCAATATGTGGTTTGTCAAAATTTACAGATCTTCATTTTAAGCTTTGTTACCTTTTTCTTTCATTTTTTGCCTCTAACTAAAAATTGAATAATCCTGAAATAATTGATCACGGTCGTTAAAATTGAAAGATTTGAACTCTTGAAGATAAAAATTTTTCCAATTAAAGTTATAATAACTGAAACCAAAATCAAAACACTGAAAGTGGAACACTTTTGAATTTGAAATTTTTGAAATCAAAGCTTAAAAAAATGTTAATTCAAACTGTCAATAATTTTCGCATATAAAACGAAAGCTTTAAAAACATTTCCAGTGAAAATTTCTGAATTAAAAGCCAGTAAACTACAACATTTTATATTTCAAGCAATTTTAAGGTAGGAAAATTAATTTATACATTTAAATTTGTTTAGAAATCTTTTAAAATATTCTCTGAAAAGTTTGTAAAAAAAATCAATACAAATTTTCTAGAAATCTAATAATAAATTTATTATCTTGGAATTAGGATTTTTACTACAATTGTTTGAAAAGCCTGCTAAAGTAGCAATACATTCATTCTAGAATCAATTCATTTCAATCTTTTCGAAACTTTGAAATATATTTTAAATTTACTCGATTATGTTGCAAATTATTAATTGTTCAATTGTCATTCATCATTCAAAAAATGCGTTCAATCTGTTCAAATATTCTCTTAAAATTAATTTTTCGGAATGAAAGATCATTTAACATTTTCCCAGCAAACTCGACATTTTTTTTAAACCTTTAAACATCCTCATAAAGCTTCAAGATTTTATTTCGTGATATTCCAAGATTCAAATTAAGTTTTTTATTTCTCGAAACCTTTTCTAGTTTTTAGTTAAGTTTGGATTTTCTCTAAACTTGCAAATATCTCTTAAGGTAACTCAAACTTTTTTCAAATTGATGATTGTTCAATTGTTATTTATGCTTTAAAACGCAATAAATGCACTTAATTATTAGGAATTTGTTAATTGGAACAATTAAAATTGTAAGTTTCAAAGTTTTGATTCGACACTCTGAAACATTAACGATTCAAGGCTTTTAACTTTGAATAATTACGACTAAAATTTTTTAGTTCTTGATATTTGATTTATAATTACTCGTTTTAAATGAAATGTAAAATATTGCTAAGTAATCAAAAGAATGTCTTCCTTAATTAAAAAGTTTAAAATTGAATTGCAATTAAAATGGAATACTTTAGATTGATACAATATTATAATAGGATTTGGAATTTAATAAAAGCGTTTAGTTTTTCAAATTATTTTTTATTTAAGAACATGTCATAAAGTTGAAATCGAACATTTAATTTCTCTTTTTTTTACGCTTTCAAATTGAAGAAATTCTACTTTCAACGTTAAAATCTTCAACTTATTCAGTTTTGAACAGATTCAGATCCATACTGCAAAGTCAATTATTGTTTGATTTGCAATAATCAAACAACAGTTCAATGTGAATTATTATGATGGCAAAAGTTCTTGGTAAAAGTGCAATACTGAATACGCCTGGCTGAAGTTATTATCTTTGCTCGTTATGAAAAAAAATTGAAAAGCTTTCATTTCCAGAGATATGCAGACCTTGCTTAAGTTTAAGTAACCTTAGAGTGACCTTCAAGGTTACAATGTACCTATGTATGATCTGTGTACATATTTGAACGTGCAATTTCCCGCTACATCGATTGCCGATGTAAAAAAGGGGGTTTCCAGAAAAAAAAGTTGACCTTGAAATGACCTCGACGGTCATCGTCAAGATCAAATTGGGTCACCATTGAATTCCTCGTTGAAAGTTACTTCAAGAATGACCTTGACTGCTACCTGCAGCACTACAAATTAGAACTAGGCTATACTTATGCGCGCGCGCTAAAATAATAAATGTCAATGAAGACTCAATAACCATCAGTACCCCATTTATATATAAGGAATAAATAAATCCAACATCGATGTTAAGAATCGAACTAGATTCGTCCTTCTCAGGATGATCTAGGATGTTTCTCTAGAATAGGACCTAATAAGTCGACGAAGCGTCGACGCAGCTCTGGTTACTTCCCGTGAAACGCGTGGGGAAGGTTCGACTATGATTAGAGAACAGGTTTTTGGAAAGCCACCTTTGTCGTAGGATTTTAATTCGAGTACAATGTTTTAAACCTACCCTTAAACACTTTGAATTTGAATCGTCGTTTTTACTCTCCGTACACGATTTATACACATCACTGACTAGTAGGATCATCGCCAGCTCATGACAAGAATCTTGCTCTACTAACAATATGGTATAGTACGTAGTACGGGATTAAGCTATAGAAGTACCTCACATATGGCGGGTATTGACAACGGAACATTTTCGTATCCAGGATCTTTGCAGAATTCCACGCCAGGTAGAGGAGTCTCTAGAACCTCGAAGCTTGTCTGGAGCAAATAGGGCTCTCGGTATCTCTGTAATGATTGATCTGAAGAGCTTATAGATGTTAGGTAGGCGGCAGTGCACGTTCGCGGGCGCTGGCGCGACTATAGGAATCTTTCCTCCGCTCATCTTGAAGTAGTGGGCACAGTTAAATGTCGAAACGAATCAGCCTGTCCAAAGATAATAAAATATTAACGTGTCGGGCCTTGGAACATCGTGCGATCCCTGAAGTGCTAGACATCTATTAATTTCATCTTCATGATGGAATGCTGTGCGTTGCAAAATCTGGAACGTGAGTATTCAAAATTCATTCATTTCTATTTTTTCTTACAGAAGTAAGCCCGATGAACGATGATTCGGATGCATATCGACCTTGGCTTGATCCAATCCTATTTCCTCCGCCATCTCCTGAGCACCAGGAAGGCCAACCTTCTCCAAATCAATCAAGCGGATCATCCCACCAATATGAGTCGGGTAAGTAACTTTTTTCCTAAGATAACTCGTTAGAGTTACGTAACACTGCGAAAAAATTAACTCGATGCTGTTATCTTACTTAAAGAAAAAACTTCAAGTTCTCTAAAAGTTACTGTAAATTTTTGCCACATAACTCTTGAGGTTTTAAAATTTATCAATAAAAGGCATACCGGAAATAAAATCCACCCACCTTCTGTTATGAGGTGTGAACATCAAAATTAAACTGTTTGTTTTGAAAACCATAATTTTAGTTCAAAAATTTTTTGTTCATACAAAATGTAACTATTTTGTTTAAAATTCGTGTCCTTTTGTCTGCAAATTATTTTTTTTTCAACGAAAAATGTAGCTATCGCATTGTTTTTTTTGTAAATTATTCTTATTCAATTAAAAATTCAACCGCTTGGTTGTAATTCCATGTGATTTGTTCAGAATCAGCCTTTTTAGTAGAACATTAATCTTCTTGGTTTGAAATTCATGGTTATGGTTTAAACGTCAAATATTTGGTGATTAATAATGATTCAGTCGTTGCGTTCATTGCTTGGTAAACCGACAAGTTGAACATTATTTTCAAGCCGCGACTGAAAAAGCGTTTTTGCAAAAATGTCGGTTATTATCTTTCCGGTTGGAAGATAGTTGACTTCGATGTCCCCCTTCTCTAGGAGATTCCGACAAAAGTGGTAGCGCAAGTCAACATGATTGCTGCCTTTCTGTTTAGTGCCACCCTTGCTGAGATGAATTGCACTCTTGTGATCACAGTGTGAAACTATATTCCTGTCAGACAAGCCCAGCTTCAAACAAATAAAAGATTAGTTTTTGAAGATACAACCGCATTACAAACGTCAGACAAGGCCAGGTATTCAGTTTCCATTTTTGAATGTGTCACAGATTTTTGCCTTTTAGAATCCCAAGGTATAGGTCTTTCTGAAAATGTGTCAAACGTGTCAGAATAGCACTTTCTATCTTGCTAGTTTTTCTGTAATAAATACCGTAATCAAAGGTACCGTGCGAATACTGCAAAACACGTTTTGCTTGATTCCTATGCATCGGGCAAAGGTTGACTGAGAATCGACTGAAAGTAATGTCTCTGCAAAAGAAACATCTGGACGTACCATTTTTGCCAAAAAATAAGTCCCCGTATCAGTTCTAGGTACGGTGTGTTTTGCATTTGATGGTGCTCTTCTTCATTCTTTAGACCACTGTCCCTGGTTAATTCTAGAAATGGGTCCATGGTCGTAGACACTATTTTGAAATCCTTAATAGAGAATGTCTTTACCATTTCATGGATTCATTTTATTGTCGAAAAAACATGTTGCATGTATCTTCATCTGTCATGACGTTTATTCTGACGATATCGCTGAACTGCCCCAAATAGTTCATCTAAAATTTTTCTCCAAGTATCCCAGCTGGGAATTCCTATACAGGAACTTTGGAGGATCCCGCACATGTTAATGTAGAAGAAACTGCACACGAACCTTCGCAGGTAATCTTGACGGTTCTTGTGCAGGAATTTGGCGAAGAAAACTGTACATGATTCTGCACAGGTTCCTTCAGAGAGTGAATTGAGATGCGGGTTCTTCTACAGGAACTTGTTTAGGATCCTATATATAAACCTGCATGGAAACTCATCTTCAAGGATTTTCTAGTTGCTTGGCTCTCTCGATAGTGAGTTCGTTCTTCAAGAAAATAAGTAAAAGGCAACTTTATAGCTGTGAGCGACATGATTTTTTGCAATGGCTTTCTACAAAGGACCCTATACGTATTTCTGTACAGTAACCCGCGCCTCGAATTACTTCACAAAAGAACCTGTATCGGAATGTTTACAGAATCATTTGAAGGTTTCTTTGTCGGTGCAGGTTTCTTTGCAGAATCATGTACAGTCTCCGCCGACAAATTCCTGCACAGGAATCGACAAGATTACCTGAACAAGTTCGTGTACAAAGACATGTGCAGTATCCTCCGAGGTTCCTGCACAGGAATCTTCAATTAGGATCCTTTTGATTTCTATGATTTTTGTTAATTTTTCTACACCGATGAGCAAACCAGCCACGTAGACAACGATGATAACGGTACTGCTTTCTTCATCTAGCTTGTACATAGTATAATGATCCACCACAAATCGTATTATCCGTATAGTTTGGAGAAAAGAGTTCGTAGTACGATTCTCTACTGGCTTGTTTAAGCCAATAAACGGGTTGATTCAAACACACTTGATCTTATTGTCAGGGAACGGTGAATATTTCAGATATTGCAGATAGAGATCGTCTTGAAGGTCACCTTGCACATCGACGGTTTTGTAATCCATTTGATGGACAAACATTTGTATTTTAACACAGCTAGCTAAAAAGGTGCATATGGTTTCGTACCATGCGACTGGGGAGTAAATTTCCTGAAAATGGTTTCCCTGTTTATGCTAACAGCCGCGTGCAACTATTCGATCCTTAAAGTGGTCCACAGTTTCATCCTGTTTCCATTTAATTCAAAAAACATATTAGCATGAAACAACTTCTCGATACTTAGGTTTATCGACTAATCTCAAATTCGCATTACTCATACGGAATATAAAATAAGCAGAAAAGACTTTGTGCGCTTCGCTTCGAGCCTGTGGTCCTTGCTTTGACTATTCATGGACTGGCGAAGTGTAAGTGGATTGTTGCCAGAATCTTCTGCTGACAGATCCGCAATTTCTGGATATGATTTCCTACGCCTTCCTTGACAGCCCGTTCAAATAATCCTCGGCGACTTGGTCCTTTTGTGAATCGTGACCTCACCTCATGATACGAGAATCGTGATACGTCATATGTGTTGGAAATTTCATTGTGTGTTTCAAGCGATTCTTTTTCCTCGCCACCGTTTCGATGTCACCCTGATTGAGCCTGCTTGTTTTAGCACTTAATAGTGGTAGTCACACTTTCACTACTTCTGACAGTGGTAACGCCACTGCACCGCGAGATGGCGTGGGATGTCTTGCACTGATAGTTAGCGAACCTAATTCACGACTAGAACGCGTGAGCTTGAGTCGTTGTGCGCGAGACTCAGTTACGAGACAAACTGCAGATCCCTGATCAAGGAGTGCAGGCACAAACACTGAATCACCACTAATCGACTGGACCTTAATAAAAGCTGTAGGTAATAGATATTTTGCTCTAGGTCGAGTCACATGAGGAATGCTAAGATGATGCAGATGCAAATGTCAACGACAGTGCATTTTAATAGTATGATCAAGCTATAAGCTGTCATCGTGTGATGGCGCGAGTTGGCTTCCTTCACAGTTCACCTCACGGCGTTGCTACATTTTTCCACCCACACTTTTTAGCAGTTACCATATTTTTTTCAAGTACACATAGACTTACACAATGTCGTGCCACCATAAAACCCTTTTCGAGGTCTACACAATTTTCCAAGCGCGTTTTCGAAACCGCAATCCTGGTTTATCGAATCTCAGTGATGAAGTTTGAGTGGCCCAGAAATTTCGCTATATTTTAGAAACCGATTCAACAGCCTTAAAGGCTGTTGAAACGGTTGAAACAGCTGCGAGGATCTATTCTGAAATTAAGTACACTTTTCATACTAAGCTTGAAAATTAAACATGATAAATTGGAGTTTTCATTTGCATGATGAGAAAATATAAAAAAAACTTAATCTTTCTTAATTCGTTCGAAAATGCTTCTTTAAATGAAATTTCTAAGAATTCAAACCCAGCAATGTAAAGAAAAAATTAAATTTCAAATAGATTCAACTTAAACACTTATTTCGGAAAATTTAAATTACATTGTATAGAAATATTTTCTGGATTTGGATCTAAAAATTTTGTTTCATTTTATTACCAATTTTATAAACTGAAACTCTTAACACGCACTGAGCTAGATTTTTTTCAAAATTCTTTGTGTTCTAAATTCTTTGTAGGAATTTTTCCAACGTGTACTAAGAAAAATTTTTGTTTAAATCAAACCATTAACGGTTGAACAAATGTGTTAATAAAAAATTCGTATATTTCTTTTGTCAGCACCAATGTATCCACAACAATGGCCAGATCATCCACGAGGTAATTTAAAAACTAAAATAAATTCAAAAACAAATATTGAAGTGTGAAAGAATAAGAAAGGCTAATTGCTATTACTAGAAGATATTAGAGATTTTCCAATATAATCCCCATTAAATTTTTCCATTAGAACAACAATAAAAGACGTAGAAAATTTTCAATATTTAAAACCCATTTTTTTAAAGAGTTTTTGAAATATTTCCCTGCTTGCAAATCAAACATGATGAATTTGAGTTTTCATTTGCATGATAAGAAAATATAAAAAATCTTAATCTTTTTCAGTTTTTTCGAAAATGCTTCTTTAAATTCAATTTCTAATAATTTTAACCCAGCAATGTAAAGAAAAAATTAAATTTCGAATAGATTTAACTTAAAAAATTATTACCGAAAATTTAAATTACATTGTATTGAAATATTCTTTGGATTCGTAACTAAAAATTTTGTCCCATTTAATTATTAATTTGAAAAACTGAAACTCTTAACACGCACCTAGCTAGAATAATTTCCAAATCCTTTGTGTTTCAAATTCTTTGTAGGAATTTTTCCTGCGTATACTAAGAAAAATGTTTGTTCGAATCAAACCATTAATCATTGAAAAAATTTGTTGATAAAAAATTCCCATATTACTTTTTACAGCACCAATGTATCCACAACAATGGTCAGATCATCAACAAGGTAATTTGAAAACTAAAATAAATTAAAAAACAAATATTACATTTTCAAATTATCTGAATGGTAATTTTGCGATGGAAATAGAAATAGTTTTGATACTTTTCGAGATTCTAGAAATCTCTTAAAAAATATAAAAAACTATTTTCTGATTGACTAAGACATTCCAATCGAGATTTTCACCAGACACCTAGAGACTTTCCCAATGTCCTGCCACCGCAAAACTCTTTCCGGGGTCTAGAACATTTCTTAAGTGCGTGCCTAAAACCTTAATCCTAATTGACCGAATCTTCGTGATGAATGTTGAGTGTTCCGCTATTTTCTGGAAACTGTTTCAACAGCCCCAACGACATTTTTTGATTCGACACTAAATTGTTCTAGATAATTAATAATCAAGTATATTACCTACTTAGAGGCCAGCATAAATTTTTTTTTTTAATAGGCCGCAACACTGATCAGAGGATGTATTTTAGAATGACACACGCTGTCCCTACTAAACTTCTAAATTAAACATGAAAAATTGACGTTTTCATTTGCATGATGACAAAATGTATAAAACACCTTACACCTCCTAATTTCTTTTCAGAATGATTCTCTAAATTTAAATGCTAATAATTCACAGTAAAAAATGTAATGGAAAAATTAAATTTCAAACAGCTTTTAACGCAAACCATTATTATAGAAAATTTAATTCATATTGTATTGAAATATTCATGGTTTTTCTATGTGAAAATTTTGTCAAATTTCATTATCAATTTTCAAAGCCAAAAACCTTAAATTGCAGCAAGCTCAATTATTTTTCATAATGCTATGTGTTCACAGCACCGATGTATCAACAACAATATCCACATCATCAACAAGGTAATTCAAAAACTAAAATAAATTTGAAAACAAATATTGCAGGGTTTTTCGAAACCTCTAGTTTTTCAGGTTGACGTAGGCTACGTTGGAGACACTTATAAAAGAACGGTCGGACGTCCGTCCGTCTGTTGCTTACCACTCATATTAGGTTTTATCACTATCACTACCTGATCAGGAAATAATGACGTATCGTCTGCTATCGCGAATACTGGGTATGCTAAACGCTTTTTTGTTCTAATGAAAATCATCATAAATGTTGTTTTTTTTTTGCTTCAAATATCAAATGTGATATTACATCGATTGCTGGATTAATTCTCAGAAAGAAAGAAATTTCCGTTTTTGGTTACGTGCCATTTTAAAGTTGTGATAAAATAAATTATACTGAGAGATCGGCGGAGAAGATGTTTGACGGAGGTTATTTAGAACTTAAAAACCTTCGAAAAGTAACAGATGTGAAACAAAGATAAATGCCCTTCTTAAATCAAAATCAGGCCAGATTTTGATTGCGCTAATATTTTCATTTTTTTTTATGAAAAATTTAACAAAAGCATTGAATTTACTTTTTTTGGCGTCTTGGTATTTGTTTACTTTCTGATGTTCTAGGTAACCTCTACTAAGCAGATTTTCAGTCGATTTTTGAGTATAATCTATTTCGCCATAAGATTGGAATAGCACGTTACTAAAAAAAGGATCTTTTCTCTTTCCGAGTATAAATTCAACAACCAACAATCCATCATATTTCAACTTAAAATTGCATTATTCATGCTTTTCTTAAGGGCAGCAATTTGCATACTCAGTATTCGAGATGACAGACAATAAGTCATTGTTTCCTGATCAGGTAGTGACTGTGAGATAGCCTAATTGAATTGGTGAAGGGTGTCGAGCATTTCGCTATCTGGTTCTGAAAATCAGAACTAGAACGAGTACGTACATTTTTGAAGATTCATCTTCGTTTTTGCATATATGTGTATTTACGATTGTTTTTTGGAGTTTAAAAAAATAAATAAATCGTAAAAATCAGACCTCATCCAGAACAAAGCGCTTCAAATAGAATTTCCATCTTATACAGTGAAAAAAACACATTACTGTCAAAAGTGATTTTTCAAGAAATAAATAATTATATACTATGACATATAAGGTTCTATGCAGTATAAGCTTGAGTGAACTTTAAAAAAATTGTTTCAATTGAATATTTCTCGTGCTGAATATTTCTAAAGCCGCGAATTCAATCACGAATATAATCCATTTCTCGAAATCTTAGAGGACGATGTCTGACCTCGAGTCTGCAACGGAGGCTTTCATCCGAAAATCGTATTTCCAGAAAATTTGGCACTTTTTGTTTTGGACATTTGACTCTGTCTCCTTTGGAGTGTTCTTCAGAGATGTATGTAGAGATACGTTGTCGTCCCGCGAGTGGGACGCCCGGATATTATGTTTTCTAGGTACTGATTGTGTTCATGACACGCTCTATACCTATTTCTGGCAACCACTCGACATAAAATGCGGTCACAGTGTACAAATTTAAAAATATTTTCGTCCTCAGATGCGAAAATAAAACCCTCTGTACCTGAATTGAGACCTGATGGACCGAGGAAAGCAAAAGTTTGCTCTTTCGACAATGAATATTTTTCTACATTTATGCAAAAGCTTCCGTGCATCTTCTTGTCGAGTAGCTGTTGGCGAAAATTTTTAACTTCTGCTTTCTCTACTTTGACTTTCAGAAGTGAAGCATCTAGATGGAGTAATACCCTTTTCTTACTTCTGATGTTAAAATTCAGGCCAAGGTTCTCGGACATCTGCTCTACGGCTTTGTAAAGGGTCGCTTCGTCGATTATCATGCCGTATTTCCTGATCATTTTTATTAGAGGATCTACTGCCCTTTGCAACGATGTATGCCGTACTTAGAACAATTTGGTTATGAAGACAATGGATATTCGGAAGTCCACAACCGCGTTGATGGTGTGAGATGTATAGAAGTGGAACAGACGAATTGATATGCAAGCTTGTATCAATATGCATGATCTGACGTGTGGCGATATTAATGGCCGTAAGCTCGTTGTTCGTCTATAGCACAACCCCAGACAAGTAGAGTTGAACCGTGACGGCAAGCATGCTATTCACAGAAACTTTGATCAACGCTGATATATTTGAAAACCAAATCTGTCAAAAAAAATGCTTGTATCTGCTTCGAAAAATTCCTTCAGGGTCAATAGGAACGCCAATGATTTTTCCTTTTATCTGATAAATTCTGGCAAAATTGTCCAATTCAGAGCACATTCGATATTTAAAGCACTTCGAATATTGCTTTTACCGGAAGCGTCCATCTTCAGCTCTTCCATACAAAACACATGAGGGAGCTTATGCTAGCGATGATTAGTGTCACTGCAGAGGTATCCGCGAGAATTTGTTAATGTGAGAGGTAGAGGTAGAAGTATGATGCAAAAAAGCAGATGTTTCATGGTACCACCCTGAAGGACACCCTTCTGAAAGGTGACGTTGTACGTTGGCACACGATAATTTCCAGATGAGATAGTGAATGTGTTTTTTTAAAGGGGTATCAATCTCCCTACGTATCTCACTTTGTGCTTTCCGGTAGTCAATCGAAAAATCCTGTTGTTTAGGACAGGTGTAAAGATCCTATACAGTGTGTTCGAACAAGTTTCATCCATACTGGTCTCGCGAAGGTAGGCCCTTATGTTTTTTGAACCTCCTTTCTTTTCGGACATTCGCATTTTCAGGTTACACCGTTACAAAAAATCAAACTTTAGTATTTTAAATTTTGTTTGTTTCCCAAATTCTGGGAGAAATTGATCCTGCAATATGACCAATTTCTCTTCAAAACTTGACACTTCAGAGGTTTTCCATATTTTTTATAATTTTAGTTGAAAAATCTTTTTTTCTTTGTTCAAAAGTTAACTATTTTGTTAACATTTTCGAAGTAATAACTTCTTATGGCACGGTGTGAACTCGCAAAGCTAACAGGATTTTAGGGGAAATACGGGTAACGCTTTACGGGTGACGCTTTCTCACCTCTATCTCTTCTTCGCTTCTTCCACTGACTGCCTCTTTCAATCCCTCTCTATCTCTCCTTCGCTTCTATCATTTCTCTCCCTCTCGCCCCTCTCTTTCTCTCTCTCTCTCTCATACAATATGATGCAATATCATACAATGTGATACCATATCATATAACATGATGGAATATCATACAGTATCATACAATATGATGCAATACGATACAATATAATACAATATGGCACAATATGATAGAATATGATACAATATCATATATCAACAGGTGTCTCTTCTGTACCTTTCGGACTTTGTCCATCAATGTTTTCCCGCATCTTGTGCGCAGAGGTTTCATGTCAATCGCGTTAATTTTACTCTTGTCCTTTTCTTGACACGTCCATGTCTCGCTACCGTATAGTATAGCCGGTACAATCATAGAATTATATATGGTCATTTTCGACTTTTTATATTTGTTCTTGTCTCTGAGAATGGACCCTGCTCTATCGATAACCTTCTTACCCTCATTTATGCGCCCATCTAACTCCCCATTTATTTTCCCGTCTCTAGTGAATAGGCTGCCCAGATATACGTATTTGCCAACTTGCTCTAATCTCTCACCATGTAGGATAATGTTGCACATTAAGGCGTATCGAAAAAAAAAGTTGTTTGCTCGAAGTTCTAATAGCAATGAAAACTTTCATTTGAAAGTCAAAAACACCCCCTAAAGTTTCATAAAAAAAAAGTTCCTTCTGTCTCCGCATTGTAGATATAGCTAAAAATCACAGAAAACGAAGCACTTCTGCAAATTTGAAGAGCAAACAATTTTTTTTTGAAATTTAAATTATCAATAAAAATAGTTCAAAGTAAGTCGATTTATACCTGTATAGCGATAATTCCATTAAAATATTTGTTACCCTCCCTAATTGACTTTGAAGTTTCAAGAAATCGAAAAAAGTCGACTTTTTCGCTATTTTCTTATAGTTACGGTAAATTTCTGGACTATTGGTCCATATGGTGTATGATATACGTCAATGAGAATGTATTTTCAATATGTTGCAACAATAATATATGGAGAATGTTGACATTAAAATAATTTTTATTGATTTTGAAATCAAAGAAAATATTTAAAAGTGATATATTGCTCTTTATTTGAAAATAAAATTAATTTTCGGTGCATAAGTTATCAGAAAAAATAGTTCGAAGCAATAAGATTTGTACCAACATGGCTAAAAATAATTCAAATATTTTTTACCCTACCTAAGTGAGCTTGAGATTTCAAAATATCGAAAAAATCGAATTTTTCGCTATTTTCTTGGACTTACGGTAAATTTCTGGACTATTTGTCCATATGTTGTGTGGTATACGTCAATGAGAATGTATTTTCAATATGTTGCAACAATAATATATCGGATAGTTCACATTCAAATAATTTTTATTGATTTTGAATCACAAGAAAATATTTAAAAGTGATCTATTGCTCTTTATTTGACAATAAAATTAATTTTCGGTACATAAGTTATCAGAAAAAATAGTTCGAAGCAATAAGATTTGTACCAACATAGCAAAAAATAATTCAAATATTTTTTACCCTACCTAAGTGACCTTGAGATTTCAAAATATCGAAAAAAATCGACTTTTTCGCTATTTTCTTAGAGTTACAGCAATTTTTCGACTATTTGACCATGAAATGTCTGATATACGTTAAGAAGAATGTATTTTCAATATGTTACACCAATAATATAATCATTTTCATTGATTTTCGATTACAATGAAATATCTAAAAGTGATATGTTGCTCTTTATTTCACAAACAAATTAATTTTAGGTGTCTAAATAAGATAAAAAAAATTAATTCTGGGTTATTTTTAACCATCTATGTTATTCTGTCCGGATAAAAATTATTTAAATTACCTGCTTACTGTAAAAGTGTAAATCTAGGTTTACTCGAAAACATTTTGACCTTATTTAGACACCGAAAATTAATTTTGTTGTGAAATAACGAGCAATATGTCACTTTTATATATTTTCTTGTTATCCGAAATCACCAAGAAAGATATTCATATCGACATTTTGCATATATTATTGACGTAACATATTGAAAATACATTTATCTTAACGTATATCAGACATTTCATGGTCAAATAGTCCAAAAATTGCTGTAACTCTTAGAAAATAACGAAATAGTCGATTTTTTCGATATTTTGAAATCTCACGGTCACTTAGGTAGGGTAAAAAATATTTAAATTATTTTTTACTATGTTGGTAAAAATCTACTTGCTTTGA
Organism: Andricus grossulariae; assembly: GCA_011634705.1. Taxonomy (NCBI): domain Eukaryota; kingdom Metazoa; phylum Arthropoda; class Insecta; order Hymenoptera; family Cynipidae; genus Andricus; species Andricus grossulariae. Next base: position 7,659,041 of record JAABKJ010007545.1, read on the forward strand.
ACTATCTTTTCTGATGATTTATGCACCGAAAATTAATGTTATTGTCAAATAAAGAGCAACATATCACTTTTAAATATTTTCTTGTAATTCAAAGTCAATAAAAATTATTTTAATGTCAACATTGCCCATATATTATCGTTGCAACATATTTCAAATACATTTTCATTGGCGTATATCACACATTATACGGTCAAATAGTCCAGAAATTGATCGTAACTCTAAGAAAATAGCGAAAAAGTCTACTTTTGTCGATTTTTTGAAACTTCAAAGTCAATTAGGGAAAGTAAAAAATATTTAAATGGAATTATCGCTATACAGGTATGAATCGATTTGCTTTGAACTATTCTTATTAATAATTTGAATTAAAAAAAAAATTTTTTGCCTCTTAAATTTGCAAAAGTGCTTCATTTTTTGTGATTTTTAGCTATATCTACGATGCGGAGACAGAAGGATTTTTTTTTGATCCCGTAAAGGAACCTGCATCGACAAAGGAACCTTTGAATGATCCTGTACGGATTCCTGTACAGGTTCCATTGCGAAAAAAACTGAGGCGCTGATTCCTGTACAGAAACGTGTATAGGATACCTCACAGAAAGACATCAAAGGAACCTTTCGAAGGATCCTGTACAGGAGCACCTATAGGGTTCTTTGCAGAAAGCCATCGCGAAAACTCATGTCGCTTACAGCTATAAGGTTGCCTTCCTTTTATTTCTTTGAATATCCAACTCACCATCGAGAGAGCCAAGCAACTAGCGAACCCTAGCGGATTAGTTCCTACGCAGGTTCATGTATAGGATCCTGAACATGTTCCTGTACCTTGTATACAGGTTCCTTTGCAGGATAATGTACAGTTTTCTTGGCCAAATTCCTGCACAGGAACCACCAAGATTACCTATACAGGCTCGTGTGCAGTTTCCTGTAAAGGAACATGTGCAGGATCCTCCGAGGTTCCTGTACAGGAATTTTCAGCTGCGCGTATCCGTGATAGATATTAGCGAATGTCAAAGTGGGTCTCGGATAGTCGAGGATAGGGTTGTGGATAGAGATTCTTGGATTAGAACGGTAAGAGAATACATTTTTCAGAGAAAGGATTAAAGACGATAAAAATGGATTAAAACGGATGAATTTTGAATCCATGATAGATGACGAGATTAAATCTAAGTAGTTGGCGGATAGATAAGGATTGAGTCGCGGATAAAAAGTTAAGGATTGAAACGTCTATGTATAAAAGTGGATAGTAATGCACAAAAACGGATACAGAGGGATTAAAATGGATATTTGCACTAGATAAGATGATTATTAAAGCGGATAGATGGATATACAACGGATACAAACGGATTGAAGACTATAAAAAGTATTTAAATGGATACTTGTGAATAGATGACGGATTAAAACGGTCTTACATTAGTTACGTTAACATTATAGAACTTATTTCTGTTGTGTGTGACATCATGTCACTTTAGCTAAAATCAATACTTTCTTTCCCACCAAATGCAAGTATTCTAAAGCGTTCCATGTCTACGCAATTGTCAATTTACCGCCAGCGTAATTCCTACTTAGCCTATTAGTCATAAAGGATGGATCGCGCCTCTAAATGAATAGCCAAGTAAGGTAATTATAAAATAAACTCTATTAAACCAACAATTAACTAGAATACTCAGGAGGGAATGCGCCTAGAAATGAGTAGTAAATTAGGGAAATCAACCCATGGATGGAACATAAAATATCTACCATTGTAGCGAAAAGGTATTTAACCCGCCATCTTCGAGAAGTCAAATCTGTCCAATTCTTGTCGTCATATTGCGTACATCTAAGTCTAATTTCTGTCATCCGTCGGTTCTGACTGATTTCAGTCGTTTTCCGCGAGTGTTCCGTCGTAGTTCAGTAAGTCAGTCTGTTTCTTTAGTAAATTCGTAATTGTGAATGTTAGTCTATAGTTAGACAATTAGATTAATCTGTTACTAAAATCAACGGTAAATTTGTCCTAAGTCTGATTATGTGGCAAGTGTAATTTGATGGTGGTGAATTAAATTTGAACAAGAATAAATCCCGAATCTATACGGCTCCCTGGGATTAAACACCGGATTCATCAGGATATTAATAATCGATAGAACTTTAGTCATCATTGCTACCTAGAAGACCCTCCTCTGTTTCTGAGAGAAATCTGGACAACCTTAACTGAAGGGATCATCTGTCTAATCGCCACACACAACAACCCACACGATAAGCCTCTTGATAGATATCGATAGATCTCTTGCCGTCCCTTCACGAAAACTTGAAGAAACCGACAAGTTCGCAACTAAATCCTGGATTTAATGACTGAAAATAAAATTCAATCAATTTAAGTAATAAATAAAATCGTTAGAACTTATTTAATCACCTCTCTCTCTGTTTTTTCGCAACTTCTGCTTCGACAAATCAGTGTGGTTAAGTTTCTTTAACTATTCTGATAATTGTCGAGCAAAAAAACGAGGATATATTTATTTATATTAGGTAAGTGATGTGATTTACTTATCCAGATGTCACACGTATACTGGCAAATTGCCGGTGTACAAAAACGGCGGAATTAATTCAAAAAATGATTAAAAAATGATTGAATCGTTTTCAGGACGCATCTACTTTATCTTTTGGTTAATTTCAACTCCCACTATTACTATATTCTAACGATACGACAAAATAGGTATTCAAACAATAAATATTAAATGATTGCGATTATTTTATGTCTAATTATTTACGAATTGATTTGTTATTATCAATTATTATCGAACCTATATCGATATTAAATCTATCGCCTAGCAGCTGGTATAGTGTTAACCATTGTTCTGAACCTACAGAATTGAAAGTCAATGAAAAAACCATCCTCATAAGTCACAGATCGAAAAAGTTAAAACACACTTTTTATAATTAATTATTTATCATTAAATGAATTTATATAGATGTAAAATAATGAACTATTCATGGAAATATATATAAAATCATTTTTAAATAAATAATTCAAATTGATAAAAATTCGTCTCTGTGTAATATTTCGTTTTTTCGCGGTTTAGACCATTTCGCAACTTTTTATTACACAAAACTCCATTGTTTATGAGCATTTACATTTTTTAAAAACGGAACTTAGAAATCTTATCGTAAACTACGTCAATTTTTTTCACAATTTCGTGCAACGTTTTGCTTTTTAGGAGTTTCAGACCATTTTGCAACGTTTAAGAATGATATAGAGTTTAATTTTTCCTGAACACATAAACCATATTTTTAAATGATTTTTTTTTATTTTCTGAATATTGATACTGTCAGCGTAGAACTGCCCCGATCGTAGAGCCAGCCGTCAGGTAGTACTGTACGAATTCCCAATTGTCTGACAAGCGTCTACACCCCGACTATTACGTATCATAATGTGAGGCTTGAGACTTTTCTTCTTTCTTTCGGTTAATAGACCTTTCCATTTCAATTATTGTTTCGTGCTCATGCGCGAAAAGGAATTAACCTTTCTGGCAATTTTCGGCCCTGTTGTCGCTAATGCATAGGAAATGCAGTGTTTTGATTTAAAAAATAAAGTTTTAAATTGTATAGCGAAGTGTTTTTGAATGAAAATGGAAGAAGATAATACGATACCAATAATTGTAAAAAAATGGAATTTGAGCGCATAAGAGCTGCTGCTACGGATTGTGCAAAAGTGGTAGTCGCAGAAAAGCTTGTAAGGAATTGTATAATTTTTATTTCATTTATTTCCCTAAACCATTCCTACAATTTACAAAGTGCGAAATTAATAATTCAAGTATAAAAGTCCACTTCAGAACGTGTGAAGCATGCAGAAAATGCAATGAATGGGTGAAGTTGTATGGACGTAAGGATTCCAAATTTAGATCGATCAGCGACGTCCCAAAAGATATATAAATTTGTTCTTTACACTTCATTGGAGAATCTGGACCTACAATACTTTGTGGTTATGAAACGTCAGTACGTCAAGAGTAGTACATCGGCACGTAAATAATTACTTTCTGTGGAGATAATTAAGAATTAAGTTTAAATTTAATCAATAATAATTATTATTGTTCCACACACTTTTCTTGTATTCTAGTGGATTTTTCTAACAAAAAACAGAGTTAATAGCCTGAAAAGAATCCCTGCGTGTCAACAAAATGCTTAGACAGTTGCGGGGAAAATGCAGAAGGCGGTCGTTTTTGGGTCGCTCCGTGTCCTCAGGATGCACGAGAGTTTTGCCGGATAATCATATTGAAGTCGTTGCTGACTGAAACCACCTATCTCACGGTGGTTACAGATAAAATTTTACCGCGTTCTCGCTGGGAACGGGAGCAATTTTTCAGATTAGCACCCGCTCCCGGTGAAATCCTACGGTTGTCCTTATGACAAAATTTTAACTATATATACTACACTTTAGATATACCTCGATGAACCAGAACTTACAATGACGGCATCCGGCTAGGTTGCCACACTGTCTCTGGACCCTCTGTAGTAAGTATAACTGCAGTACTGAAGTCCACACTCTATCATACGAGAGTAAATACCTCCCCGAACTCTTTCAGCTAAATAGAGATTCGTGGTGGTGGAAACGAGACATGTGGCTCCGGAGTGAAACTGCCCAAATTTCCCCTCGCTGAAAAGACCTGCTGTTTCAGCACTCTGATGCGGCAATTTTGAATGTGGTATATCGCAACCTGATCAGGGCCTGTTTGGATTTGAGTACCCCTCTTTTCATTGCCATCAGTAAGTCTGATCTCAGTATATTAGATTGGGTGGAATATTGGGCTCAGCGGATGATTTTTTTGGGGAACATGAGCTCCACTCCCATTTCGGTGCCCCTAGAGGAGACAAACGAACTTCCCCTGAGCTTGAGTAGAGCAAACCTTGGTGAACATTTTCTTCACTGAAACTGACGGCTAGATAGATCTAGTTTCTGATAGTGCGGTATCTACTTTTATAACCCTGGACCGGTTTTGTGGTACGGTCTTCTTCTGCCCTAGGGTACTTCGGCTCAATTATCAGAGCTGCACGCTATTTTATCGACATTGAAGCACTAAATCCTCAGACTCTACTTAACACAAATTGGGATTGTGGGAAATAAGATAGCTGACAGGTGGGTGAAATATGCCGCTCAGCTAAAGTTAAGGGCTTGTTTAGGGCTTCACAGCAGGGATGACACTAGATAGAAAAGGAGGGATGCTTAATGCCTATGAAGACCTTATAGTCCCTACGAATTTATAGGAGGCTTTGGTTTCAGGGTTTTCGTTTTCAGAGACGATATCGCAACTTAATCAATGGGCTGAGAACGACGCATGTCTGCATGAGGCTCACTTTCACAGGATGAGGTGGAATCCACTTTTAGACTGTGATTTTGGTGTTGAGCTGATGGAAGTACTCCATCTCTTCAATGATTATCCATTACTTTCGGAGGAGGCACTCAGCCTTCTTCAGGTTTCCTTCATCGATTAGTATGGAATAAGGGAAAGAGGGAGGAAATAGGATAAAGCGATGAAAGAATTCCCATGACCAATGTTATGCATGGACGGCGACACCATTCAATGTAACGGGCCAACGATTTTGGAATACAAATTTCAAAAAAGGTTCAATTTCATTAGATGGTAATGCATTTATCGATTGACGTCAATGACTTTATCAGTTCATATAAATATTGTAAATAATATAAATAAAAGATTCGCAAAACAACATAGTAATGTTTTTCCAGATCCTCTTTGGACTCTTGTCTGCTTTGATAGAAGCATTTTTAATTGATTTCATGATATTATAGATCAATTAAAAATTACCTGTTCCAGCCAACCATGGGAAATATAGTCCAAAGTAATCCAAACAGCCAGATGAGCAGAATTTCCAATAATGCCCTATTGATTGTTAGCGGCGTACCTGACATACCCTTTCGCCCAAATTATGTAAATATTATTATAATTGCTTCATAAGAAAATTGTGCTGTTTAATTTATAATTTTTCCATGCCAGTGATATTACCTTAACGATCACATTATATCGATCAAGAGCAATAGCAGTCATCGTCCAAATTGAGGCACATCCACATAATGATCCAGTCATTGCGTATATGTCACACATCAAAGTACCTGCATACATATACAAATAAGGTAACCAGTGAATGAATTAAATTTGCATACTGTGTATTTACACGTCGACCCTTGCGACAACTTATGGCGAGAATTGAAATGTTGTACCCAAAATTAGCATTGGATTTATGGTTAAGGCAAGCCTGTGACTCGCTGTCACATTGCGCAGGACTTAGCAGCTTGGGTTCAGTTTGTTTGTGAACAGACAAGAGATGAAACTTGAACTAGGAAACCATAAAACATTTACCTCGGTGGTGCATGTATTTGTGAATTTGTACAGGTAAAAGCGCACAAACTTTTCCCTCTTTTTCACTTACTCTTACAATTATATTCTACACTTTCGTCATGAGTAATCGCTTAAAAACATAAATGAGGTTATATGTTAAACATACACATATTTCCAATTATAATTTCCATTATATGTACTTAAAACAAAAAATTACTACGTCGCAAATAACAAAAATTAGTAATAACTCATGCTTTCTAAATCCTAGTGATCTTTGTTTACGTAAAATTTAAATTGAATCTATTTTTTAGCGTTTTTCTGATTTTTTGCCATACATATTTTAGGTACAAAATTTCTGACTTCACTGCCTCGTGCGCTGACAGTCATCTTTAACTTTTGTTTCAAAGTTTTGCACATATACCTATTTTATAAATTTAGGAAAGAACCTAAATAATACGACATCTTCCAGCTATTCCAACTATTAGTCTGGAAGATGTCGTATTTAATAGGTTCTTTCCTAAATTTATAAACTATAAATTTTCCCAGGCGTAAAAAAAGACAATTTTATTCTTATAAATTGTACATATACCATTGTAGACGTCATTTAAAATTATGTAACCCATCCCTCGTGAAAAGAAAGACCAACTTAAGACTACAGTATAGGCAGGTATAGGCCTGTCTTAAAGTGGTCTTAAACTGATCTTTCCTGGTCCCCAGAAGACCAAATTTCTTTCGTCCCAGCCAGCTATCCTTATTTCAGAGAGAGAGAGAGAGAGAGTGGTGTCTATTTCAATTTCTAAAAATGATGCAGGTATAGGCTGAAGGGTACATACAAGAAAAAGATCAAACGTTGTTTGAAACTGGTCTTAAAGTGGTATTAAATTGGCATTTCTTTTCACGAGGGCTATGAAAAAATATTATAGGAAATGAAGTATCGGAATTGAAATTGGGAAAATTATAGGTAAACAAAATCATACATGCGTCCTGAACTACGACCCAAAACATATTTGTGTGTAAACATCTTCTATGAACGATGAATTAAACTAAAATATTTAATAAATTAAAGAATAAATAAATCTTTGTGGAATACATGATTTGAAGAATAAGTAAAAGATTGCAATGATTTTGAAAGATTGCAAAAGAATTTACAAAAAGATCAAAGATTTCAAAACTTTTATATAGATTTCAAAGATTTAAAAAGATGTCAAAACATGTCACAATTTTAAGAGTTCACAAAGATTTCAAAAGATTTCAAAGATGTTGACTATGCTGGAAGCAAGAGAGAACGATAATGAGAAAAAGGAGGTGTGGAGAGTAGCAAGCCTCCGATTTCTTTGCATCTCATCGCACACAGTACAATGATATACATTCGCTTACGCACGTGGCAATGCGTACGCTCCAGTCTGGAGAACATGGCCGGAGCGTAGCGTTGAGTTATACGTCAGCGAACGTGTCCCATTGTAGACAGGCCCTTGCATTACACATTAAAAATTGGGTTAATCACTGCCCTCTATGATTTTGCCATTTTCCCATAGACTCGCAAAAATAACATTGTTCTTTATATCAATGCCAATTCGCAATTTCCCATAATACTTTTTCTTGAGAGAAGATACTTTTCAGCTTACCTAGAACCCACGTTTCGAAGTAACAACTTATGACCATAGGCGGACATTGTATCATCATCATCAGAAAATCGGAAAAGGCCAAATTAATTACGAGGAGATTACTCGGTGTTCTTAGAGCTGGGGTTAGTACAAATATGTACACAACTACACCATTGCCGATCCATCCTATTAATCCCAATGCAACCATAACGACGCCTAAGCATTTATGCCATAGTGGATTTAAAGGCGGAAACTGGTACCTGTTCACTCATAAGAAATATTTAAGGATTAGTAAAAAATGTGGTTCTAAGTGTCCAGTTTTCACTCCTTCACTTTGAATCAGTGGAATTTCACTGATTGAAATAAATAAAATTCATTTACTAGAAATACCTACAAAACCGCTAGTAACTACAATCATAAGATTAAGAAATGATTCCAAGTTAAAATTTCAAAATAAGTCCGTCAGGCAAGTGGCTAAAGTTTATAATTGTAACTCATTTGAATAAGGAGATAAACTGAGAACATAATAATCACGTAAGTACCTGAAAAAATTTGGAAATGAATGGAAATGTTTAATGACGCTGCAACTGCATCGATTACATCAAGTATAAAATGTGGGTCAAATCCTACTATAGTAAACTCATACAAAAGTTGCAAATCACTTCAAATAATATTTCATTTTAACCGGTAATTTATACAATAAATAATTTTGAGCGGAAAACGCAGCACAATTCGTATACGAGCGCCACTCCGCCCACTCTTGTAGCTAAATTTGCCTTGAGGAAATAAAATTGCAAGTAAAAGATCGTTAGGACATGGTACTCTTCCCATGGAGCTGTTGGTGTCCAACATGACTTTGCTTCGGGTGTCGACTTTGGGCCAGGTTTCTGACTAAAAACCCGGCCAGACCCACCAAGTTCGGTTTAAGAAAATTTTTTCGCCCCTAAAGGTTACTAAGAAAGTTACATCGCACTGAAATCTGATTGTAACGTTACTACGAAAAATGTGTAACTGTAATGTAACATAAACCATTTTTTATGGTGCTTGGAATTAAATTTAAATTACTTTGATGGTAACTCGTCTGGAGAAGTGTATACTTTAGATGTAAAGTACAGGTGCAATTCGAGCAAACTTATCACTACTGTAGATTACGCTGCGCAATATAATTATACGGCACATACAGCTGCGCAGTATAGTTATACAAAGCCTATAGGTGTACACTGCGCAGTGTAGCTTGTACGCCTCTTGTGGGTGCGCATTAGGGCGCATCAAGAAAATTAATTATTTGGCTTCCGTTTTTGGGTAGGGCTAATAAGTTTCTGGTAGGTGCCAACATAACTCCCAAAAAATGTCTTCAGTTGGCGCAAGGTCGTTATATGTCAAAATAGGGAATAATAATAGGTTTCTCATCGCCAAAGGCTCAAAAATGGTTATTTCTGATCCGGATGAGCGGTAAAAAATGCATATCGTTTCTACATATATTCCTGCTTAGTATATACCAAATGGAAAAATGTCCGGTATGCGCGCATTTATGTTAAAGTAGACAGATAATCGTAAAATTCACAAAATATCAGATATTTTCTACTATAACTAGCTCAAAAATGGTATGTCTGGTTTTAAATCTGGAATATTTCCGCTGTACATATTGACCTATGCGGTATTTTGTCGGGATCTATACGGATTCTTATACGGTGTAATAAATTCGGATTATTTGATTTTTTATCCGGCTCTATGCGGAATATTTCCGCGGCGCATATTGCCCTATCCATTACAGCAGCTTGAAACGGATAAATAATTTGGCAAAAAAACTGTTTTATATATAATAATTGCACTTGATTTATTTTTGAAAGTACGGAATTGCAGACACGGTCACTAACAAACAATATCGCACGCCAAAACGCAACAAAAAATCGTCCCCCGCTAAGGATTCGACCCCTACCTAAACAACATGAATCTAAACTGCACGCTCTAGCTAACTACGCTAATGTATCGCTTGGATTTTGTCGACAAAATCTCAGCGAAGCTTTCTCGCTGAAAAGCCAGGGCTAACGGAGGAATATTTTTCGTTTTACACAATTTATATATGATAGTTTTAAAAATGCGTAATAATAATATTTAAATTTAATTAATTTTAATTTTAATAGTTGAATGTTTAATTTAAATATTCATTTAATTTGTGACTTCTGTTCAAACTGTAAAGCTCGAAAATGTAAAAGATTTATTTCTTTCAGATGTAACATAAGTAAAAAATATTTAAATGTTAGTACAATTTTCCAGCATAAAAAAAAATCTAATGATTATAGTTATACTAATCTTATTTAGAAAAAATTTGAAAGTCAAAACAAAAGCAGCTGTTACAAATAATTTATTGGAACATTTTAGTTAAAAAAATTGTTCCAGATAAAAAATACTTGAACCTGAAATTAATATTCTAACTTTGAAGTTAAACGTGAACATCAAATCGAAGGCTAGCTGAAATTAGAAGTCTTAAAACTGAACAATTTTAAATAATAAAGCTTTTATCAAATTTGGCTAAAAGCTAGTAATTGTTTATACATTTTTATCAAGTATAAGAATGCACATTATATAATAGAATAAATAGTATAATAGTATAATGAATTACAAACATAGGTAAGTGAAGCAAACGGTCTTTTTGTTAAATAATTTTTTTATTTAATTTCTGGAACAATACTTGAAGGGTTGCAGTATACAGCATTAGAGAAGCAAAAAAATAGAAATTTTTGAGGAGAGCGAAATAACATTCTGTAAAATCGAAATCACCATTTAAAGTTAAAAACAAAAGTTTACTCCCGAGCTGAAGTGTTTCTGCATTGAGGCCAAAAAAGTATAATTACAAAAAAATTCCAGTTCCGAAAAATAAAATGTGAAAGTTTACAATCTCAAAGTAACAGGAACCTCAAAATGAAACAGGCACAGTTGATGATCACAATAAAAAGTGCAATTTTCATTTTAAACGAAAAATAAATATTTGCTTCCGAGATATTGAGTTGCTTAATTGGGAAAAAATGAGTTTTGCCTAGAAAAAGTTGAACAATTCCAAATAAATCATTTAAGAATTTGGAGGTTCCAATTTCATGAGTTTTGAAAATCGTTTTTAGATAGCGACTAAAAATCTGTTTTTCAATTTTAAAAAATAATAAACGCTTGCTTCCGAAATATGGAGAGGCTGAATAAGAATTGAAAAGTTTTCATAGAAAAAAACTCATTCTGATCCGGGAAAAAAAAGATTTGATATGGCGGTATCGCACTGATTGTAAAACTGATGTACAATTTTTTTTACCAATTGTGAATATAAATTCTTGTATAAATCTCCAAGCAAATCTTAATGTTTTTAACAATTGGTGTAAAATGAATAAATTGAGTTTAAATCCATCAAAATGAAAGATACTATCTTTCTCGAATAAAAATGTAGTTTTGCACCACAGGTACTCTATTGATGGCATGGAACTTGAAAGAGTTGAATTGTACAGGAATCTAGGAATTCTCTTTGATAGTAGATTGACCTTTCAGGACTACATAAGCGAAATAGTAGCTAGTGAGAAGAAAACTCTTGGTCACTTGAAGTTAGACGCACAGTTTTAAGTATTATAACACGCTTTAAAATCACGCGTGGACTAATTGAGTGCCCAGAATTGCCCAGAAGTGCTGTTCATAAATTTATTATAAGCACGAATACACTATGAAAATTTGTAAAAGCCTGCCTGCGTGCTCACGCTTAAACCGTATCTATAGATACATTTTCCAGCCTCATCATTGGTTCTCTGAACTGCTGGGCTTACTGATTTTGTAATAAATAAATAAAATAAATAAAAAGTTATAAAAGTCGCTTTAGGTAGGAAATGAAGATTTAACATTTTATGTTGGAATTTGATGACGGTATTTTGATGCGAACAGCATGGTAACTAGCTTTATTTAAGAGTTTTTTCTTTGAAAGAAAGTATATTGTTATTTTACAGTATTCAAAAAGTTTTAGGGAGATGAATATGGTCACAAAAAAGTTTCAAAAAAGATAAGAGGTATCTGGTTACGAATTACCAATCTTTTTATTGCTACAATAAAAATAAGATTTCGAACAAATCCTTTAACAACATGTACTTGATTTTTAAATAATTTTTAATGTAAAAAGCTCATTTTTGACAAAAATTTCAGTTATCTAGCTTTGTAATGCAACCCTTTATTTAAAAAACGTATAAACTATATCTTACAAAGAAAACAAAAATTGTCATATTCGAATTTTGTGTTTTGTTTTTCATGAACCCCAAATGTTTTTTTAAATCTCTATAACTTTTGACTTAATTAAGATACTTATCGTTTAATTTTCATTTTAATAGTGCTTATTATCTTCTTCTGTAATCCACAAAAACATATAAAAAAGGTGTAGTTGAAAATGGCGCGAACTCGCGAACGGATGGCGATAATGCAGCGTTACTGCACTTGTCCTGATATTGGTGGAAGCTTTCTGGTATTGAGTCGCAGAAAAATGTAAGTTTCGACATATTTCCAGATGGGGCCACATAAGATTCCGTCGGGAAAATAATTCCATTTTCTGTTTCCGGAATCCGCTTGAAAGCCGGATAGAGCCTGGTAGGAAACCATTTTCGGGCTTAGACGAAAACAGTCTCCTAATGTAAGTGCCGACATAGTTCCTGATAGGGCCGCATAATATTCCGTCGGGCAAATAATTCAGCTTTCTATTTCCGATATTCGCTTTAAAGTCGGAAAGAGCCAGATAGGCAATCGTCTTCGGACTTGAACAAAAACAGTCTTCTAATGTAAGTAGCGACAAAGTTCCAGATAGGGCCGTATAAGATTCCGTAGGCCAAACAATTCAGTTTTCTGTTTCCAAAATCCGCTTGAAAGCCGGATAGAGCCTGATAGGAAACCATTTTCGGGCTTAGACGAAAACAGTCACCTAATGTAAGTGCCAACATAGTTCCTGACAGGGCCGCATAAGATTCCGTCGGGTAAATAATTCAACTTTCTATTTCCGATGTTCGCTTTAAAGCCGGAAAGAGCCAGAGAGGCAATCGTCTTCGGACTTGAACGAAAACAGTCTTCTAATGTAAGTTGCGACAAAGTTCCAGATAGGGCCGTATGAGATTCCGTCGGGCAAATAATTCAACTTTCTATTACCGATGTTCGCTTCAAAGCCGGATAGATCCAGATAGAAAACCGTTTTTAGACTTAAACGAAAACAGTCTTCTAATGTAAGTTCCGACAAAGTTCCACATAGTGCCAGATAAAATGCTATTTTCCATATGTCATCCAGATTATAATCCGGATAGAGTCGCTAGTTTTCCGTGTAAGATTTTAAGAACCGAAAAAGATCCAGATAGAGACGGAATAAAATCCGATGTGGGCTATTCGCACCTTCATCCGGCTTTGTATCTGACTCTATCAATTCCTATCCGTCATTTTAAGCAGGGTAACCACCCGTGATGGATCCTTCCCTAGCTTATCAGAATTAATCAATAGACCGTGATTATTCCCATGGCCAGCACAAGCTCGAATTAGAATATAAATTTAGTGATAAGATCTTATTATAACCTGAGGTGTGAGGAGTGGGAAAGAATTTTGTTTTCTTATGTATTTTTTTTTAGAACAGATAGAAAACGAGCTATTTAGGTTAGAATTTTTGGACTAAATTTTTACGTAACCTGTCACTATTAATTAGATTAGATTAGGTACCTGGAGACATAAGGTAAGGAGGACCTGACATCCTACAATAATCTCGGGAATCGCAGAATCCACTTTATTGAGAAAATCCGGCAGCGAAAAACACTGCCATCATCTCCAGCCACCCACACCACGCACTATGCCACCCGCACTACCTCACAACCACCAAGTTTACGTCACTCTCACGCATCCACAGTTACTTCACTACCACGGGGCCCATTGGGATGTCAAGTAAGCCACTACATAATAATCCAACTCTCAAGGATTATTAAAATAACTACCAGGCCATGCCAGGCTCGACAATTGTCAACACACGGAGGCAGCCATCTTACACCAGCCGGCGTTCCACAAACCGGAACGGTGGACCGAATTCCATCGACCACAGTCCCAGAAATACAGCTTGGGAGGGCAACACCGACTGGGACGAGAATTGTGACGCGAGCGGGAAGGAACTGGCGAGACAGAGGACGCAGGAGAGATCAGTTTCGTGTCGGCCATCGACGAGTTACGAGAAGAGAACGTTTGATAACTACCAAATTATTTGGACGATTCCACTTTTTTGCAGGATTGGCGTCATTAAATAAGGAGGGCTCTGTGGTTCCGAGGTTTAAGGTAGGCGTCATGCCTTTCGTTTCTCTACTTGTTCTAGGGTTCATGAGATATTGTGAGTTTTTAGTTCGTTATTTGTATAGTTTCTTTCTGAGATTACGTAGACCTAAGATTTAATGAGAAAGAAAATGTCGCTTTCAGAATAACTGATTTGACTATTACTCAGGCAGACCACCATGTTTGGTTTATTGGACCTGTTCCTTTTTGGCAGATTTTTTTAAATTTAAGATTAAGCAATTAGTGTACTATAACGTTTACTTGTAATAAGCAGTGTATCAGTGTGCCTTAAGAGGTTCACATTATTTTTCGCAATTGGAGTACATGGAAAGTTAATCATGGTTCGGGTTCAAACACCCTTTATTATAAATAGACGTTATACCTTCTATATGGGTACTATTGCTAAATTTAATTAAACTTACATAGTCTTACTATATTTGTTACAAAAACTTAATTCTGGACTGCTTTTCTCACCCCCAAGAAATCCCTCTTCCTGAGCTAGGGACTTTTTATAAGAGATCAGTTATATAAATTTTTTTGTGAACATTTTGGAGTGACACCGAAGAGGTGTCTGGCGCCTAACAGGTAGATATACCATTCAACTATTTTCTATTTCTACGTTGTCACTGCCATTTTGTAGCTATGCTCCCCGCTTCTTTCTCATAAGACAGTAGCAAATTAACATCTTTTTTTGAGTTGAGAAACTCGAACTTAAAGGACCCAACGATGATAAACGATGGGTCAAGTTTAACACGGCCATTTTGATTTTGCCATGCTATTAGAACTGGATATTTCCAGATTATACAAACAGACCATGTATGTTTACTAATTGAGTGCTATGTATTAGGCACCCTGAAAAATTCATTGTTGTTGGTTCCATTTATTGAACCTTGTTGTAATTATAAAATATCCATTGATTTTGTTGAATTTTTATTCTTCTTTTATTTTATTTTAATTGTGTATCGAATTTTGTTTGATCATGTGATAATCTACTGTACTTATGTGTAACACGTTGGTTAGGAATACTGCACGTAATTTTCAGCTATTCATTCGAAATATTCGGGATTTCGGGAGTGAATTCGGGATTTCTTTTTTTTTCTAAATCTAAGATTGTTCGAGAACATTATTTCGGGAATAATTCCCGCTATTAGTATGGAATTTTTAGAAATTGCCGTAAATTTCTGATTTTACTAGGACTTTTTCGAATTTAACAGAATTTCGGGATTGGTTTGAAATGCTTCTTTGGAATTTCGTGAGCGTAGTCGGAATTCGGTCTGGAAGTACGTAGTTGTTCGGAATTTTGAAATTTTAAGAATTTCCGTGAGATTTTTGCGATTTCGGTGAGATTTCTGTAGGATTTTCGCGATTCCACAATTAGAGTAGGGATTTTCAGCTTTCAAAATTTCAAAATGGAGAACTGTACCATCGAAGTAGATAGGTTGTGGGCGGAAACAACGGACTCAATTATAAATTGGTCAAGCTCGCTGACCAAAGAGGAACTGCGGGAAACATTAGTGTATCTTAGCCTATCCACTGATGGAGATGACATATCGATGAGGTGGCGCCTAATAAGGTTCCACCAACATTGCCGTCACATGCATTAGTCGTGAGAAGAGAGTGAGGAGCGGGACTTGTCCACCAAGATGGAGAAACTACGGGGTCCGCGTTATCGCGACTACAGCAACCCCAGTTAGTACACTCGATATCCCTACGATTACCTCACATGCACAAAACCCCTTCTTTCCCACCGGGTTTGATACACATCCGGTTACGGAACCTCTATCCACGCATGCTACAAACGTCGGCAGCATGACGTTTGCACGAAATTTGGAGTATCGTCACGTTTTCTCCATTCTCGCACGTGACCCCTTTATATACCTTCGCCAGTCGCTCTACCATGATCCCTTCGACCTTTCGGAGCGTAGTCCAGTCCACTGGACCAAGGATGACAGCTTACGTCTAGGATTGCTATTTAGTTGATGGTAGTGGGGATAACTTACATTCCACGATTATCTCGAGTGTCTCGGAGCCCCACTTCGAAACATTACGAGGGGAAGATATCGAATTGAGTGCAAGTTATACTTCGGCTACCCTACTTAATACAAACCCGTTTTTGGATTCTTTCTCGCCAACTAATAATCCTTTCCGCTTGGATGACGTCCCACACGATCCTCTGAATAATCCCTTTTTGACACAGATTTCGCCCCCTAACCCAGCGAGCAGATTTTCGACAGGCTTAGGTGAAAGGAGTAGGGATGATATTCACACGATCGTAAGAAAATGGAACATTAGCTATAATGGAAAGCGAGATAGTAGCGCGAAAGAATTCTTAACACAAGTTGAACAATGCAGAAAAGGGAGTCCCTTATCGGACGTGGATCTATTCAGAGCACTCTCGTTTATATTAAAACCACTCGCCCAACATTAGTATAGATTCAACCGGGAAAAATGGGATACATGGCGGCAATTCACCATCGTAAAAGGACGCAGGGTCCAAACGAACCTATAGCAGACTATCTGCTGAACATTCGCCTGATTTGTCAACATTACGATCCTCCGATGTCGGAAAGGGAGCAATTGCAGATGGCGATAAATAATTTGCACCATAAGTATTTAGAGACCCTTCCTAGAACGGAGTATCGTTCTTTTGAAGAGTTGGAAGATGCTGCCGAAAGGTTCAAAGCATCTAAAATAATAAGTAAAGCGTACGTAATCCCTCCACCTACGCAAAATAGTGTTCTACCCGAATTTTCCTACCGTAATAATGGCAGAAAGTCAGATGGGGTGGCTGCCACCAAAAATGAGCTTACAACCTCGGACAAATCGAACAACGAAGCGAGCGGGATTAATAAAAACAATAGTAAAAGGCGAGGTGTTAGAGGCCGAGAGAAATTCAATGATAGCAAAAACAAAAACCGACTAACTAACCCACCGAATAACCCTAATCCAAACAGCACTTCGAAAAATGCGTGTGCTGTACCAAGCCCTCCTTTTGACGCTTATCCCTCTTACCTAAATTACGGCTTTTATCCCGACTTTCGTCAGGCACAAATGATGCCCGCTAATTTCTGCTATCCTCTAGTGGGTACCCACGCTGTTGAAGCGTCGAATTTGTCAACTGCTGCGGTGGCCCCAAATGCGAGAAGTGCGAAACCTCAAGCGCCAGCCCCCTTAGTGAGCACTACCGCTAGTGGCACTTCAAGAGGGGAGCGCGGCTGCTGTTGGATTTGCAATAAGCAAGGACACATTTTTCGTGCCTGCTCCAAACCTGAAAAGGTTTTCTGCCACAGTTATGGATAACCCGGCCGAATTTCTACGAATTGTATCAGATGTCCGGTACCCAGGTCAGAAAACGTACAGGGGTGAGTGACTCTAGGGTCTGATCACTCCCCCCTTTCGTTGTTAAGGCCCTTCAGATTACGCTAGATCAAGTAAATACAGTCCCAGCGGACACGTTCTGTAAATGTTACAATCGTGTGCCATAACAATTACACATAAAGGTCACACTGTTTTGTAATGCTGTTACTGTAAGGATATGTAACAGTTCTGGAATTCTGTAGTGTAACTAATATAGAACAGAGTGATAGAACTGTTATGTCTCTAGAATTTCACACGTGTTCCAAGAACGGAACATAAAGATCACACTGTTCTGTAACGCAGTAACTGTAAGGATACGTAACAGTTCTGGAATTCTGTAATGTAACTAATATAGAACAGAGTGATAGAACTGTTATGTCTCCGTGAAATGAGCACCATATAATTATAAATACAAACAAAGTGGAAACACTCGAGATCGAATTCACAGCTAGTTTTACTAAATATTTGGAACAATGGATGTGATGTTAGTCCAAAGTTTATTTGAATAATTAAATTTTTTTTCATTTCTACAAATTTTTATCTAAATAGTTGAATTTTCAACTAAACAGATCAATTTGCAACCACAGGCAAAGTAGTTAGATTTTTATTTAAGAAAATTAATTTTCAATTAAAAAACACGAATTTGCTACAAAGTAGTTGAATTTTGTACCAAATTTTTGATATTCAAGCCAAAAATACGAATCTTTTACAAAACGATTAAATTTTCAAGCAATCAGTTGAATTTTTAACAATCTATTTATATTTTCAGTTAAGAAATTAATTTTTAACAAGAAAAAAAAAGCATTTTCAACTAAAATTGTGAATCTTCAACCAAAAAAATGAACTTTTAATGAAGTAATTCAACTTTCAACAAAGGAATGGAATGCCAAAGATACGAATTTTCTACAAAAGACATCAACTTCCAATCAATTAGTTAAAGTTTATATCAAAGTGTGGAATTTTTTAGCCGAAAATACAAATTTTCTACAAAAAGACGAACTTTCAACAAAACAATTTTGTTTTGAACCAAAAAATAGATTTTTTAACCAAAAATTTTATGTACATTTTTTAACCGAAACGAATGAACCTTCAACCAAAAAAAGTTAGATTTTCTTATTGGGTTCTATTAATTCAGTTCGCATTAAAGTGGAAAGACGAGAGAAATAGGGAAATTATAGGGATAACTCTGCGAAGCCTGCCATAAATGTATAGGAATTTTGATAATTTATAGATTAAAGAATAACATTTTTAATAAAAAATTAATTTAATTTGTAATACTTTTAAAATATTAGTTCTGATAACTTGAAATTCTTCTTTAATATAGGTAATTTTACATTGCACACTTTTCGATTTCGTAATATACACTTTAAAATTCGGACTACACATAAGTTTCATGCTTGAAAAATGTTTTGGGAATATTTTCACACTATTTTTTCAAATTTTTGGCATTTTTTATACTATTTTTGATCTCTGAAAATAATATGTCTTCCATTTGAAGAATAGAAATATATGCTGGAAAATAGACACAAAGGCTAATAAATAGAAGAAGTAATTAAAAATAATTACTTTCGATTAATATCGTTGGAAAATCAATTATATCCAATTAAAAACAAACAACATTTCAAATTAAAATTAAAAGAGTTTTAAAACCAGGAATTTGATTTAATCACATTCAAGATTATAAAATATCAAATTGGAAGTATTCAATGTTGAAAGAGTTGAGAGAATTGAACACGTTTTGAATATGTAAGTTCAAAATTTAATAATATTTTAATGTGAATGTCTTCAAGAATTGAATCACAAACTGATTTAATAGTACATAATAAGAAAGTCCAACTGTTTTTGGTTGAAAGTTAATTCTTTTTTATTAAAAATTCGACTATTTGGTTGAAAATATAATTTTTGTTGTTGAAAACTTCACTATTTTGTGAAAAAGTCACCTTTCTGGTTCGAAAATTTGTCTTTCTTGGTTGAAAGTAACAGTTTTTAATGAAAATTTAACTGGCATCTAAAAAATTCGACTTTTGGGCATGAGAATTCATCTATTTTGTTCAAAATTGGTCTCTTTTTGATTGAAAGTCCAACTATTTGATTTTAAATGCAACTGTTTGTTTAAAAATTAATTTTTGTTAATTGAACTATTTGGTTAAGAATGCCCCTTTCTTGGTTGAATACCATCTATTTGTTTAAAATTCAACTTCTCGACAATTTGGTTGAAAATGCAATTATTTTGTCGAAAAGAAATCTTTTCTGTTCAAAAAATCAACTGTTTTCTTGAACATTCATATTTTTGAATAGAAAATTCATCCTCACGGATTGAAAATTCATCATTTATGGTGAAAAAGTCATCTTTTTTCTTTGGAAATTCGTCTTTCTTAGTTGAAAATTAACTTTTTTGTTGAAAATTGAACTATTTTGATGAATATTCGTCTCTTTCGATTGAAAGTTCAACTATTTGGTTTTAAATGCAACTGATTTGTTGGAATTCTTTTTATTGAATTATTTTGTTTAAAATTCATCTTTCTTCTTTAAAAATCATCTTTTTGGTTGAAAATTTAACCTTTCAGGTTGATCAATTCAACGGTCATTAAAAAATTTATATTTTTGGCTTAAAAATTCAACTAATTGCTTAAAGTTTAATCTTTTTTGTTTGCAAATTTAACTATGTGGCTGAAACTTAAATTATTTCTTTAAAAATTCGTCTCTTTTATATGAAAGTTCCAAACTATTTGCTTATAAATGCAACTTATTGGTAAATTTTTTTTTAATTCAACTGTTTCATTGAAAATTAATATTTCAGGTTTTTAAGTCAACTGTTTTCTAAGCCATTCGATTTTTAACTTAAAAAGTCATCTCTTTTGTGAAAAATTTGTTTTTGGGTTGAAAATTCGTCTCTTTTGGTTGAAAATTAATGTACTTTGTTGAAAACGCAATATATTTCGATTTGAAATTTAGGAATTTTAAGTTTTTCATATTGAATTGAATATTGTATTTAGTTTTATTTAAAAGAATTTATTCCTCTATTATTACCCTATTCTCGCGAAAAATAATCCCATTTCCCTTCTTTCGATATCTAATGTTAATAATAAACTTATCTCATTTGAAAATATCAAAGTTGACAGTTTTTAAAATATTTTAAGCTCAGATTCAGAATGGCTGAATGATTATGGTTAAAAAATTGTTTCAACTTTAAAGTTGATTTAGATTATGCCAAAAATATTTTTAATTCAATGAGAATTATTATTCTTAAACCAAGAAAGTTATTATTTCAGTCATGCAGTGTCTAATTCAATGCTACTTTCTTTGTAATTTTATTTGACTAATACGACTTTTTAAAGCTTTCTAGTCGATCCGAACCCTGGATGTAAAATTTTTATTTTTATTTTAGAGCTGTCCGTACGATGATCTCAGCAACTATAATTTTGACGAGAATCAGTGGAAGGGGATCAAAACGTGTGTAATAGGTAGTTTAGTCTGGAGACTCGCAATAGTTGCTGCTCATTGCACATCAAGTTTTGGAGGCATAAATGCATTTGCTCAACTCTGGCACGAATTTGTTCAGGAGATCAGGTTCCGCTGGGAAAAAGGCAGTGTGATACCAGGGTGAGTAAAAGCTTTATTTATAATTTTTGCGATTCGTAATAGTACAAAATATTCCATTTATATTTGTTATATTTATACTAGAACATAAAAGTCACTGGCTTACCGCAAACGATATGTACAAATTACATTTTGCCAGTGAATACTGAGACGTCTGTGTGTACTAAAAATGAGTGTTGCGGTATTCTTAATTCTATTTAAAAAAAAAACGCATACACAGCTTTTCAGTGCAACTATTTCATCCGGATTTGCAGCATCTCTTTGGAAAATATCTACTATCAAACCCTCGAGATGTAATTGCACTGAGCCCCAGATCCAGATTGTCTTTCCGCGATTTGATTTAACCCTCTCAAAATAATTTCATTATGAAGAGAAAGTTATCTAGATCTACCTAAATACATTTTCTTTAACTATATTTTATTTATCTAGACAAGTTTTAAGTCTATAATAAATTTAGAGATACATGCTAAGTCTTTCTATCAAATCCTTTCATCTTGAATCTCATTATTCTCGTTGGAATTTAATAGAAGGAATTTAAAAGTCTGTACAGGAAATTATCGAGTTTTCTATTAGAGTTCATTTTCTATCTTCACTAGTATATTTAGACTGTAGTATTCTCTTTTTCACTTAGGGGATAATAATCTCATTTTCAAAATCTCAGATGCAAGGAAAATATACATCGTTTAATCGAAAGCGAAGTTACCACTCTCGAATTATAAAAGTTCTTACACGTTCGCTTTGCTATTATTCATAGTTGTACTCTCAGCTGTTGTCAGTTGTGACCACAATCGTATGTACGATCGTGGCTGTGACATAGTATTGCACGTTCTGAGCTTCACTAGTTAGAATTTCGAATAATGCGAGGTCGATTTGTCGAGCTTGTTTGAGCAAAAAGCACGATTTTGAAGAATCTAAAGTGGCACGAGACCTCCTCTCGTGGTTGGATTGCGAGCCATGTAAATGTCCATGTCATGGTCGTAATTATTCTCATCATAATTGTTGAGCGTGTGAGTAGATTCAGCTAGGCTGTATCGACTTCCTGGACGTGGAACGTGGCTCTGCTCCAGGGTACGATTTCGGGAACGTGGACGTTGTCTTCGAGAAGATGCCTGCGGTGGCAAATGATTCACTGCAGGAAAACTGGCCCTTGACATCCTGTCGGAAGCTGCCGCCAAGGATTGTCGCGATTGTCTTAGTTCTGTAACAATTTCAATTTATGATAGAGACATTCAAATCAGGGTCATTCCAGAATGGATCGTCTAGACGTGCTTTACAAACAGATTTAATGTTGCGATGTAATTTTTCTGGATATTCATAGAGTCGAATTTCACTATTTATAAGTGTCAATATTTGATTCCGCTTGTAAAAATGATTTTTAAAGAATTGTATTCTCTAAACAAATTATGTTATTTTAGATGAAAGCATAACATAAATTGAATCAGACTAAAATCATATCATCATTTATGAATTTAAGTTTTATGTGGCAACAATATCCGGCAAATGGACGGAAAAACCAAGAAGTGACAGTGATTTATTTTTTGACCGTATATTTTACAAATTTTTAGAAGAAAAATATATCTAATCAATTCAAAATTAAAAGCTTTTGAAATTGAAATTTTTTAATAAAAAAAGTTTCTAGTTGATCAACTGTGAATATAAATTAATTAAAGATTTTAAAAATTGAGCTGTATTTTAAATATTGAAAGTGAAAAATAATTGTTTTCTATACATTTAAAATTAAAGAAGTTACAGATTTTAATGCTAAGAATGGAAGTCTTTTAATTCGAAAGCCTTAGTAGTTAAACAAATGTAAACGTCCGATTGAAACTTTATAAAGTATTTTCAATTTGAAAATGTTACTTCAAATTAATAAATACATTATCAAACGCTTTTATTAAATTTCAAAGTCTATTAAAATATGGTTCCAGTCTAAAATATTCAATTTTTAACCCATTAAATTGAAAGAATTTCAATTCAGAAAAAGAACAATTATTTTGAATCGTTAAAATGTTCACAGAACAAAATTAAATTTTGACGTTACAATTTTCATTCTTCTGTTTAAAAAAATTTAATTTCGAACTGAAATTGTTGAATTTTTTGTACGAATAACAATTGAATACTTATTAATTTAGAAAAAATTCGAGTACGTTTAAGAGATATTTAGAAGTTTTGAAAAGATTCAAAATGAATTTGGAACTTGAAATGATTCAAAATAATTTAAAATAAAATCTAGATTTTTGCAGATGTTGCGGAAAAAATGTAGAAGCTTTTTAAGAATTGTGAAAGGTAAGAGCAACAAGAAGAAAGGAGTTTTCTTAAGATTTTTAGGAAAATTGAAAATAATTTCTTATTTTGAAAAATTAATTTATAAAGTAATTTAAAATTTGAAAATGTTCAAAAACAAAAACAAGTTTTTATGTATAAATAACCAGCGAACAAGCATAAATTTGAAACTACTCAAAATAAAAATAATTTAATTTCTAATTTAACCTTTAAAGCGCACTGTGGGTCACCTGGTACCCCAAGCATGTTTTTAACTTCATCATTTTTTCTAAAGCTAGAAACCAAATGCTTGGCCAATGTAAAAATCATTTTTCATAAAGTAACTCTAAAGCAGTTCTTCGAAATTTTTTCAAGTCCAAATTTCAAACCGCTCTTACTGCTGGAAGCATTTTTTAAGTGGGATCTCCAAAGACTCCATAAGCTCTTTATGATATTCTGAGATACATGTGCGCTTTAAGGGTTAAAAGGTCTTCAGTTTTAAAAAATTGTAATAGTTCAATTTTTAATTTTTTTTTGCCTAAAATTGCTTAGAATGATTTAATTTTTTTAATTTAATAATTTATTGATTCATTTTTCAATTTAGAGCATTGAAAATTATAGCGTGGATTTATATTTTTTGAACTGAATCTGAATCTTCAAACTGTACCATAAATAAAAGTTTAAAATGGTAAATTTTGCAGTTTAAATGCATTTAATTTAAAAATTTTCGAATAAAAAGTGTTAGTTTACATTTTATACGTGTAAATTATTGAGCGTTTAAATAAAAAAATTTGAATTCAAAAAGTTTTAAACTTTAATTTTAAAAGTGTAAAATTCAAGAGTTTTACTTTGAATGGTTTAATTTTCAGTTCAGTTTTTATTACTTGAAATGAAGAAATTGGAATTTTTTAATTTCATTGACCGTGACCAATTTTTTCGAGCTAGAAAAAACCGGGAAATGATAGGGAATTTTTTTTTCTTTGTTTAAAACTGTCAACCTGAATATATTGTAATTGAGGTATTAATTTCAATACTAAAAGTTATTACAAAATACTGCTTTGAAATGTCAAATTTTCAGGTTTTCAACTTGATATTTCTCTGTTATTATTATGTAAAAATAGTGACATTAAAATTTGTATAAAAGATATGTCCCTAATATTAATCATTTTAATCAGAAGTTCCTAGAATTACATACCCTTATACATATAAAATTGGCTAGAGAAAATCACCGCTTTAGTTAAATCCAACGCTTTGAGTTTGGAATTGGTCAAGTTTTAAATTATTAAATTAATTAATTTTCTGTTTTTAATGCTTAATACTGAAATTATTGAAGCTTTGAAAATAAAAGTTGTACAATTTAAAAAAAAACTTATAAATTGAAAGCTAATAATTTTCAATATTTCAATGCTCAATTTTTTTCAATTTTTATCGCTTCAAAATTTTTCCATAGGATTTTTTAATTTTATGAAATTTCAGTTGAATGATTCAAACTGAAAAATGTCTCTCAATTAGGCTTTAATATAAAATTGGACAATTTGGAGTGATCTAAAGGTAGAAATTGTCCTGAAATTATTTTTAATATTTAAATTTGAAGCCAATCATTTTGAGAGTTTTTTCAATTTCAACTTGTTCAAGTATTAAGGTTTTCCATTTATAATTAAAATAATTGTGTTTATTATTAAAATTTTAACATTAAAAACAACTATTTTTTCTTTAAGGCTTTCAGTTTAAAATGGTGTAATTCCAAAAGCTTCCAATTGCAATTTATACAAGTTTGAACATTTTTATTTCAAATACCATTCAATTTTGGAGTCTCAAAAAAATGTCTATTTATAGAATGATTTCCATTTAAACTTAGTTGCATGCCAAATTGTTCAAGTTTAAATACTTACATTTTAAATAATGAATCTCACATGCTGTAAAAATTATAATTATTTCACTTAGATGTATCTACTTTTAAATTCAGTTTTTAAAACTGCAAATTTTTTCTTTAGATTTGAGAGCTTGCATTTTAAAATCTGAATAACCGGAAAAAATGTTCGTGAACCTAGGAAAAGCTACAAAAAATGAATTAACATTTTTTCGGCGAGATACAAAAAATCAATCGTACAAGTTTAATAAAAAAATAATTCCCAACGAATGGAAAGGCAGAAATTTAAATGTAGTTAGAAGAAAATGCACACCTGGTCTGGTATTAATCAAATTAGAAGTTAAAGTTGCGTTGCCAAAATAGCGATTTGAATTATTTCCGAAGCTGTGCTGTGATTGTCCATCAGCAACCGAACGAGCAGATTTTCCGGTATAATGCCCTGGTTGTGATTGTCTGACTTCGTCGATGCAGGGTTGCCTGTTCATAGAACCTGTTAATGATAACAATCATATTTTATTCAAAATTGGTCAGAAATGAAGGAAAGTCTGAATTTAAAGCTTCCAAAATGTTGTTAAGTACTACGAGATATTCTAAAAAATATACCTTGACGATCTACAGGGAAGATTCTTGGCCTCGGGATGCTTCTTCCACTATAAGCAGACACTTGGTCCCACTCCTTTTGAGCATTATAGGCACTCAAAGTAGCCATTGAAGGAAGTGGACCACCTGGACTTGGGGTTGGACCAACCGTGGAACAACAATTCACTGGCAAACTAGCAATTGGTCCACCCATTTTTGTTTGGTCCATATCGTGAAGTGTGTGAAGTTTCCTCACTCTTCTTCGATTCGCAACGAGGAAGATGATCACTGCCACCACAATCGTAGCGCAAATCGCAGCGCTTGCGGCTATGGTTATTTTATCCATGTTCGACGTTGGTGAATTCTCAGTTCTTATTTCTTTGCATTGATTGAAGGGTACATTCGCTGGAGTCACGTTTGTATCCTCTAGGGAAATAACGCAGACTACCATGCATTCCTGTAATTCAGAGGAAGAATGTTAAACCATTTTTATTCCAGGACGACCACAGACCTGGAAAACCGGGGATTAGCCTGGAATTTTGAGCCCCGGGAAAAAGCCGGGAAGTTTTTTGAAAACTTAAACTTTTAAAGTTAATATTTCGTTCCAAAATTAATTTTCTTTTTATACTCTATATTTAAGAATTTAAAGCTTGTCTTGATGGATCGTTCAAATACTAAAGTTTCTTTTATATTTCGGAACGAAAACTTCCTTTTTAGATATTTAATATATTACTTACATAGGTAACGTAAATTTATATAATTAATTTCTATAATTGGAATAATTAAGCTATAATTTAGGGATGCGCTAAATGTTTCACAAATAAATTGAAGACTCGTTTTTCGAAGAAAACTGATTTGAAGTTTGAGAGTCCCATAAGCCATAAGGACATAAAAGTATAATGTTACCAAACAGAGCAGATTGAAGTATGATTTCCTATCCAATATCCAAACTAAACTACAATCGACAAAATCGGCCCTTTCTTGCGAACATCACAATTTATATTCTGAAATAACATCAATTCCTCTTTCTTGTCCTATTTTCTAGAAAATTACTCTTTTTCCACTTTTTTTTGTTTTTTACTTGAATGAGAACTGAATTAATAGAACCCAATAAGAAAATCCAAATATTTTTGGTTGAAAGTAAATTTTGTTTAAATGAAAAGTCTACTATTAAATTTTTGGTTTGGAATTCATCTCTTTTGTTCTAAAACTCAACTGTTTTGTCGAACATTCGTCTTTTTGAATAGGAAATTGGTCCTTTTGGATTGAAAATTCATCTTTTGGTCGTCTTTTTTGGTTGAAAATGAATTAGTTTTTATTGAAAAGTCTACTATTATATTTTTGGCTCAGAATTGATTGCTATTAGATAAAAATTCTTCTATTCGATTGAAAATTTAATTGTTTTGTTGAAAATCCAACTTTTTTAAATCTTTTTTTGTCGAAGGTTCAAATATTTTGCTGAACATTTGTCTTTTTGGATAGAAAATTGGTCCTTCTAGTTAAAAATTCATCTTTTAGTAGAAAAGTCGTCTTTTTTATTAAAGGTGAAGTATTTTTTTATTGAAAAGTCTATTATATTGTTGGTTCAAGAATTCTTTCCTTTCGGTGAAAAACTACTATTCAGTTAAAAATTTATTTATTTTCTTAAAGATTCAGCTATTTTGTTAAAAAGTCATATTTTTAATTTGCAAACAATATTTTTTGGTTCCAAGTTAATTCTTTTTATTTCAAAAGTCTAATATTATATTTTTGGTATAGAATTAATTTTCATTGGTTAAAAATTCTACTGTTTGATTGAAAATATAATTATTTGGTTGAAAATTCAACTTTTTTCTAAGCATCTTTTTTTTTTGTTTCAAGTTCAACGGTTTTTTTTTTGTTCTTATTATTTTCATTTTATCTTTTTATTTGTCTTTTTGGATAGACAATATTTTTAGTTAAAAATTCTACTATTTGGTTGAAATTTTAATTGTTCTGTTGAAAATTCAACTACTTTTTCTTTAATAATTTTTTTATGTCGAAAAATTAACTGTTTTGTTGAACATTCGTCTTTTTAGATAGAAAATGCTTCCTTTTGGATTGAAAATTCATCTTTTAGTAGAAAAGTAATCTTTTTTGGTTGAAAGTTAATTCTTTTTATTTAAAAATTCTACTATTATATTTTTGGTTCAGAATACTCTTTTGGCTAAAAATTCTACTATTCAGTTGAAAATTTAATTCTTTTGTAAAAATCAACTATTTTGTTAAAAAGTCATCTGTTTTGGTTTAAAATTCTTCTTTTTTAGTTAAAAGTTAATTTTTTATTTTCAAAGTCTAGTATTATATTTTTGGGTCAGAGTTCATCTCCTTTGGTTAAAAATTCTAGTATTCGGTTCAAAATTTTATTATTTTCTTGACAAGTCATCTATTTTGATAAAATGTCATCTTTTTTGGCTGAAAATTTAACTTATTGTTGAACATTCGTCTTTTTGGATAGAAAATCCATTTTTTCGTAGAAAAGTCATCTTCTTGGTTGCAAAAAAAATCTTGTTTTGGTTAAAAGTTTTTTTTAATTCAACTGTTTTTGGTTGAAATTTAAACTTTTCAATTTGAAGATTCGACCATTTGGTTGAAGATTCATTATGTAGGTTAAAAATTCAACTATTTGGTTAAAAATTAATTTTTTTTGTGGAAAATGCACCATATTACGTCTTTAAATTTCAGGAATATGGGAAATCGGGAAAAATGTAATTTTTTACCGTGAAGCCCGGGAAATAGCCTGGAATTTTCGTTTGAAGTTTGATTGACCACCCTGTATTTTGTAATCTTAAAATCTAGGGTCTGGAAATATTTTAATTTGAATCCTAATCCTAATTCTCACCTGAGATGGTACGTTCTTTATTTTAAACTCTCGTTCACTCGCTTCCAAAGGTGGGGCCTGTTTGAAGCTCGAGTCTCCAAACAATCTGTAAATTACTCTAAATCCTAAAATATTGTGAGCCTCAGTGTCCCAGTAGATAATCACAGAATTATCTTGTCTGAGAACATCCTTCACAATAATATCTTCTCTATCTGCTTTCGATTTGAAGGCAGGAGAACCAAGAACCAGCGGGTGTTTAGGTTGCTGTTGAAGCGAATGTATGGATTCGGAATTGAACTTTGGCGGAGAAGTGGTTGTTCGTGTTATTTGGACATTTCCAGCTCGAGTAGATGGTCTACTTGTGGTGGTCGTGGTCGTGGTCGTGGTCATGGTTGTCGTCGAAGTCGAAAGGGTTGGCGAAGATGAATATAAAGATTGTCTATGATCTGTTACTGGCACTGGACTGGTCGATGATGAGACGCTTGGAGCAGATGTGTTCTTTGGTTCTTTGGTTGTTGGACGAGTTGGTAACAATCCTTCGACGACTCCATTCACTGGACCAAATGGTTCTTTAGTGTCAACGCTTTCGACTGTTCCAATTCCTACGATTTCTGCTGCTCCTTCACAAACCATTTCTAAAAAGGATATTGATTTTATAATTAGAAGATATAAAGAAGCCTACATTGAGCACTTTCTGATTTTATTTTAATTTGTTGCAGGGTTCATAACGATTCAGTAGTTCAATTTTAGGTAATAAAGAGGATCAAAGGGAGATTTCATTTATTATTAAAGACTGTTTATATCATATGGGTATCTCGTGGATGTTGTCATTTGTGTTTAAAACTTTGTTGAGCTAGCATTGAAAAATCTGATGAGCAATTCAGCACTTTCTACTGATAAAAATACATAAGAAAAAATTCAAGAAGATCAAAGATTAAAGAATAGATAAACAACAGAATTGAAAAATGCTCATCTTTAAACTATTTAAAATGTGTTTTTAGCAGTGGATAGATTTTGATTCCTTATTCTCATTGATTTTTTTTATAGGGTATTCTTTTCAGGAAAGAACCCTGAGTTTTTAAAAGTATTTTTCTGCGTAAGCTGGAAAGACATAATTTGAAAAACACAAAAATGACTATTTAGAACACCTACTTTTCGGTTTTTGTTTCCTTAGACGCTTAAATTTGTTTTTAATGTATTTTTATCAGTTGAAAGCTAATATACGCTACTTTTTTGTATATTATTTTCGATTTCGAAAATGTTGTTTCCATCACAACTAACATACTATTCTTTCATACGTCGTTTTACGTATTTTATTACATATTTTAAAAGTATTAAAAATTAATCATAATTCCTATTTATTTATGGC
The DNA here is from genome assembly GCA_011634705.1 of Andricus grossulariae. NCBI lineage: Eukaryota > Metazoa > Arthropoda > Insecta > Hymenoptera > Cynipidae > Andricus > Andricus grossulariae. Next base: position 7,689,141 of record JAABKJ010007545.1, read on the forward strand.
AGGTTTCACAGTTTTTCCCCTATTCCCCTCTTTCCTCCTTTTTCTCGTTTGTTATTTTTTATTAATTTATTTTATTTTAATTATCTTTTTTTATTGAAAATTCATAATATTGGATTGAAAATTCAACTGCTTTGTAGAAAATTCGTCTTTTTGATTTGAAAATTCATCTCCTATGATAGAAATTTAATATTTTTTGGGTAAAAATCCAACTGTTTGGTTGAAAATTAATCTATTTTTTTGCTGAGGATACTACTATTTTATTGAAAAGTCGTCTTTTTTGGATGAATTGAACTGTTTTTAATTAAAAATTCATTTTTTTGTCAATGAAATATCATCTATTTGGTTGAAAATATACGTATTGTTGATTTTTTTTTAATTCAACTATTTTGTTGAAAATTCGTGTTTTTGGATAGAAAATTCGTCCTTTTCTATTTTATCTTCTTAAAAATTCGTTTTTTGGCTGAAAAATTCAATTATTTGGTTGAAAATTCAACTGTTTTTAGTTGAAGTTTAATACTTTTTATTTAAAAATTCGACTATTTGGTTGAATATTCATCTTTGAATGTTGAAAATTAAACTATTTGGTTAAAAATTTCATTATTTGGTTGAAAAGTTATCCTTTTTTGGTTGAAAATTCAACTGTTTTGTGGAAAATGGGTCTTCTTGGGTTGAAAATTCAATTATTTGGTTGAAAATCAACTTTTTTATTAAAAATTGAAGTTTTAGAGTTGAAAATAAAACTTTTTTGTAAAAACGTCATCTTTTTGCTTGAAAATTTAACAATTCCGCAGACAAGTAAACTATTCGGTTAAAAATTCAAGTATTTTGTTGAAAATGTACTTTTTGGTTGAAAATTCATAGTTTCGGTTTGAAAATTTAACTGTTTTGTAGAAAATTCGTCTTTTTGGGTGAAAATTCCCTATATTGTTGAGGATTTATTTTTTTGGGTTGAAAACAATTTTTTTTTTTTTTTTTGGAAATTCACATCTTCGGTTTGAAAATTAAACTGCTTTGTATAAAATTGATCTTTTTGTTTTGAAATTTTAATAATTTGGTAGAAAATCAAACAATTTGGTTGAAAACTAAATTTTTGGTTAAAAATGAATGTTGTCGGGTTGAAAATTGATTTTTTTTGTTGCAAAAAATTCGTCTTTTTGGTTGAATTCAACGCTTTGTGATTTAAAATTAAAACTAATTTGTTAAAAAAAATCTTTTTCGGTCGAAGATTCATTAGTTCAGTTGGAAATTCATCTCTTTGATTGAAAATTCATGTTTTTTGGTAGAAAATAAATCTTTTTGGTTGAAAAATCATCTTTTTGTTTGAAAATTTAACTATTTGGTTAAAAATTCATTTCTTTTGATAAAAATGCAATATTTTGAATTTAAATATTAGGAATATGAAGTGTTTTAATTTGAATTTAATATTAGTATCTGCATTATATTTATTTAAAATAATGTATTCCTAAATTTTCGTGAAGCCTGTGAAGCCTGTTACCTCCGTAAAGATATTTTCTATTTGTAATCTCTTATTTCCTGATGTCTTTAATTTCTATTTATGATTCTCAAAAAATGAATCGAAACCTTGTAATAAAAGGGGGAATAGGGGAAAATTGGGTCGAAATTCTATATTTTAGGTGTTTTAGGAGATTTTTCTAATTGAAGGAGAAAGCGGGGAAAGGGAAAGGGGAAAAAAGGAATTTGGTAAAAAGGGGACGGTCTGTGATTCCTGTGATTGATTTTTTTACTTACGTTCCGGATCTATGCTGTAAAAACTGATATTCTGAAGTCGGTGAGGACTGCCACAAAATTGAATTGGTTTCTCACGACTCGTAACTTGAAGATCCTTTGATCTCATCCACTCGACAATCCATCGTAATTTGCAATCGCAAAGTAGGAATGGACCTCCAAGGCTTAAACCTCGAAGGGTTTTATTCAGCCGAAGAAAAGCTTCTTCAGGTACTGTGGATAAGGGATTTCCATCTATGGCGAGGAGTGTTATAGATGGATTATTTCGGAAAGCGTCTACTGGAAGTTCGGCAATTAAGTTGAATCCAATGTCCAAAACCTGAAAGCAAAGCAGGGCCCAACTTTAGGAACCTTAATTGTATATAAAAGTAATTAATATTAAAGAAGAGGTAGATTCAGACCTTCAGATCGTGCACGCTGTTGATCGCACTAGTTGGGAAGGTTTGGAGAACATTGTTCAGCAAACTGAGTGAGCTGAGCGTATTTCTCACGCCGTAAAACGCATCCGGACCAATTTCGCCGATCAGATTCCTCTCGAGATTCAACCCAGTGAGTGAGTTCAATCCCTCGAAGGCTTTGACTCCAGCTGGACCAGGAAGCCTCTGAATACTATTTTGCGATAAATCAAGGAAGGCCAGAGTTCCCAATCCTCTAAGAGCTTCAGGCACACTTTTCTGCCTTGTTCCCTTGAGGTTTAAATTCTTCAAAGACTTTTCCAGTCCTCGAAAAGCACCTGGACTCAACACCACCGGATTATCAGAAAGCTTCAACGTTACTAGTTTTAATCCCACGAAGGCATCATCTTCAACAACCTTGAACTTGTTCACCGAGAGATCGAGCACAGTCAAATTTTTCAAAGTCTTCAAAGCTGCTGAAGGAATCTCCGTCAACTCATTATGCCTCAAATTTAAGGTTTTGAGACTGTTTTCTTGGCCTTTGAATGCATCTGGTTCCACAGTTTTGATTCTGCAGCCAGAAAGTTGCATATTTGTTATTCTAAGTGCTGATAACGAACCATTCAAGGATCCAATCGTACTATTGTTGACGTAGAAGAGATCAATGGACGCCTGGCCTGCGTAGCGACGCATTGCTCTGATTAATTGATTGTAGTCGACAATATCGCATTGGATCGACAATTCGTTGGCGAGATTATAATCGCATATACATGAGCCATCAAGCTTCGGCACGTGGGTCGACCACGGACAAGGTGACGTTGCTAAAACGACGCTTAGTGTCCCAGCCAGCAGTAGCAATAGCAGCAACCGCGGCGGTGGTTTCATCGTCAGCACACCTGTGAGAAAGAAAAAAAAAGAAATTTAATTTATGGGAGACCAGAGAGAAAAGGGACTTAACCGCTTTGGGTGTATCTTAGATTAGAGATTAGAGGATTCCAAAGTTTGCTTTCGGTATCAGAAGAGTCTTAGGGAACGTCCATTAATTACGTAGGGGTTAAGGATTCTTACGTAAGATTTTATATATTTGACTCGATATATAAAAAATATATCAATTATTTTCACCGTAAACGAGCTTTCAAGGGATTTCAATGGATTTGAAAGATTTCCGGTGATTTGAAAGTATTTCAACTGATTTCAAGGGATTTTACAAGATTTTAAGGGACTTCAAGGAGTTTAATCAGCTTTCTAGAAATGTTACTGGATTTCGAAGGATATTTAGGGATTTTAGGGAATGAAGAACGATTTCAAGGGATTTTAAGAGATTTCTAAATTTTTAAAAATATTTTACGGGATTTTAAAGGTTTTTAAAGGATTTCAAGAGGCACCGAAGTATTTTCACAAAATTTGAAGGATATCAGGAGATTTCAATGGAATTTTGAAGATATAAAGGTATTTAAAGAAATTTGATAAGATTTCAAAATATTTCAGGGGATTTCAAAAGATTTAAACGGATTTTATTGGGTTTTAAGATATTTAAAAGGTTTTCGATGATTTCACGGAATTTCCAAAGCTTTTTTGGGATTTCACGTGATCTCAAGGAATTTCACAAGATTTCAAGGGATTGCAAATGGTTTAGAATATTTCAAACGATTCCAAAGAATTACGAGAAGTTTTACAGATTTCAAGAGTTTTAAGAAATTACCTAGTACAATTTCAGATTTTCAGAAATTTTACTGGATTTCAAAGGATTTCGACGGAATTTAAGGAAATCAGAATGATTTTCGCGGATTTCAATCAACTTTAAGGGGTTTCGAAACATTTCAAAATAAATCACAGCATTTCAAAGGTTTTAAAGAATTTTAATTGATACTGAAGTATTTTTATGAATTTTGAAAGATATCAGGGGATTTTAATCGAATTTCGATGATTTGAAAGGATTTAAAGGTATCGAAAGATTTAACGGAATTTAAAAGGATTTCTGAATATTGTAAAGCATTTAAAGAGATTTCGAGGATTTTTAATGGCTGTTGAAAGATTTTAAAATATTTTAATATATTGTAAGCGATTTTAAATACTATTTCAAGCGATGTCGTAAGATTTCTAAATTATTGACGGAATTTTAAAGATTTTATCCGATTTCTAGAGATCTTAAGGGATTTCCACGGATTTTAAATAATTGTCACAGATTCTTTCACAGTTTTTAAAGAGGTTTTAAATAATTTAAGGAATTTTAAGAGATTTGAAAATAAGTCACGGACTAATTCAGGGAATTTTAATCCGATTTTGAAGATTTAAAGATATTTAGATTCCGAAAGTTTTAAAGAGATTTAAAAAAATTGCTAAGATTTCAAAGGATTTTGAAGGATGCTAACGGATTTAAGAGGTTTCAAAAGATTCCGAAGTATATGCTTGTATTTCAGAGTTCTCGTAAGATTTCGAATTTTTTCACTGAATTTCAAGGATATAATCAATTTTGAGAGATTGGAAGCGATTTCCACGAGTTTTAAAGGATTATGAGTGATTTTTATCGGATTTTGAAGATTTCAAATGATTTCAAGGATTTTCACGATTTCTAAATAGTTTTAAGGAATTTCCAGGAAGCTTAATCGTCTTAAATTGATTTCAAGAGATTATATCCATGGAATTCAAAGGATTTTAAAGAATTTTTACATAATTTAAAAAATTGTAAAGGCTTTATAAAATGTTCAATAGAATTCACGAGATTTCAAAAGATTGAAAAGATTTCCACCAGATTTCAAGAATTGTTTAACTCTTTGACTGTATATTTATTGGACGTATTTTTTATGAAATATTACATAATAAAAAAGAAATAATCAAAACACGATATAATGTGTATAATACATCAAAAAGTAATTTCGATTGCCAAAACAGACGTTAATTAGCATATTAAAAAAAAGATTTATATCTAAATATACATCTAAATACAGATTTTTAATATTTCGCCGCCACCCCGCCTCCCCCGAAAAAGGCTTACGTAATTAATGGGCACTCCCTTAGGAGAATCGGAGGATTTAAAAAATTTATTCTTTAAATGTTAGTTTTCTCATGGAATGAAAGAAACGTGCGTTACTGGGCTCGATTCTCGGTTTAGTTGGTTTTGAAATCCGATAGAAATAAACTATTTTCACGTCGTTTAATAAGAAGGAAACGGCTTTCTTTTTTTTGCATTCTATCGAATCGCGATCGGTTCGCGACAGTTCGCGATGCGGTTTGTATTTTACTTTTTGAAAGAACGCAGGGAAGTTTGTAAATAATTAATAAACAAATGAAAGTACTTCTAATGAATGCATTTGGGTTTGCGGTTGGCGTTGGGATTTCGCTCTGAAGTTTTGTTCTTAATTTAGAACATTTAAACAATTCGTTTTATTCGGTTTTGGTCTCGTTTTCTTCCCTGAACTTTTTGGAAGACTTGTGGCAGCTGACATTTGATAACTTGTCAGCTTTATTGCGCTATGGAAGATGGTTTGGAAGGATGTTCCAGGTTCGGATGAAACCTTATCCTTTATATTTAGTTTGAGTAACAGGGTCTGAGGAATCACTCCCATCGCATCGTTTGGTGTCGAAAACCTGAAAGAATCGAATCGAAAAATGACGCGATTCATCCATGAGCCGGTACCGTTCCGTTACGAGTCAATGGCCGGCTCGCTTCGCACCGTAATTCCATAGCGATGTGCTACATACGTATTCTGTGTGTAATACGACCTCGAGGCGAGCCTCCGCTCAGAGTCGAGGAATCAAGAGAGTAAAATCATACAGGACCAGGGAAAAGTGGAGGTTTGCAAAAAGACTTGGAAATTCTTTCTACCCAAGGGAGATGGGTGCTTCTCCATATAAATCTCAAGTTGGCTTTCCGGTGTAATATCCAGTAATGTCTTTGCGAATATTTTTCTTCAATTGTTTTCAAATTTTGCCAATTCCTTCTTTTTGATAACACTGTCCAAATGCATAAGAGAGATACAGATGTTTTCCCCATCAAAATATATTAAACAAGAGTTAGATACGTGAAAAATTACTTTTCCCCACTTACAAGTGGCTCACGAAACCAAGGTTAATAAAATACAAATTCTGACTCTTACTTTTTAAATTTATGTCTCAGTAACTATTATTCTTTCATATGAATTTTTTATTTATCGCACTTAAACACAAGAGAATTTTAAGTTTAGAAGTTTCTCCCTAATTTTTTTTTCTAGGACGTCCGATGGCTATGTGATGATTTTTTGGCGATTTTTTGTTGTCTTTTAACCAATATCAATTTATGTTTTTGATAACTAAGTTATTTTCAAAATTTAATCATTTTCGGTTTTGGATCTTCAAAATTGGATCATTCCAAAAATGCATTCAAAATTGCACACCTTTAAAATATAAATCTTGAAAATGGAGTAATTTTCAATTTTACATACATTTTCGAAATTAAAGCAAATATTTAAAATTGAAGAATTTTCCATTGTGGGTCTTCAAAACTGAACTGCATATTATACAAAAAAATATTAAAAATTACATCATTTTAAACTACAAACATTCCGAATTAATAAATCTTCAATTGCAAATCTTAGAAATTGTAAGGTTGCAAATCGTTAAAATTGGAGAATTTTCAATTGTAAATCTTCAAAATTGAACTATAAAAAAATGTTCAAAATTATATACATACCTTTAGAATTTAATTCTTAAAAATTAAATAATTTGCAATTCTATATTTTCAAAATTCATGAATTTTCGATTGTATCTCTTCACATTTTAGTTCTTAATTTTGCAAAATGACAATTAAAAATTATGCAAGTTTTAAGTTTTACAATTAAACATTTTATAATTTTGATGATTTAGATTTTACATTGCTTCAATTTTGAATATTTAGAATTGAAAACTCTTGACAAAATTTAAGAATTTTTATTCATACATCTTTAAAATTAAATAAATTTTAATTTTTTGTTTTCAAAATATATATTTTTAGATTCTTAATACACGTATTGAATCAGTCATCTTGCATTTAGAAATTCTATTACTATATTTGAATTGAGCGACGCCAAAAACCTTAGGATACCCATTTTCATAAAATTGAGACCATTTTTATTCTTTTAATTCGCCGTAATTATTGGATTCACTAACTTAAATCTGAAAATTCTGTTACCAAATAAATCCCAAAAACTTAGAAGACTCATTTTTATAGAAATCGGATCACTAGTGTAGATTCTGAAAAATGGTCGATAAGTTTTTCAAAAAACGGTTTAAAAATATATGCAAGATATATTTTTAAGTTCAAATACTTTGAAAATTGCTTGTTCTAGCAGGAATAAGTATTTTGGGTAAAAAAACACATATTTAAAAATACTTTTGCAAAAAAATTGTTCCTATAAAGTGACTTTAATATAGAGAATCCCCCATATAAGATAAATCTCTCTCTGAATTCAGATCTTGAAGTTTGGTTCAGATATTTCTTCTTGATTCGAGGTTTGGAAACAAATTTTTTGGTCTAGTCTGGCCTACTTTGGGCATTTTCACCTGAGACATCGGTTTCGATCAATGAATTCCAGTTGATGAATGATCCAGAACGATTCATTCAGTGTAGCATTTTAATATATAGACTTGTAAACCAGCTTTCAGCTGTCTGCTTTTTATACAGTTTTTTTTTTGACAAATTGATGAATAATCGCTTTGCTTACGATTTGTAGATTATTAATTCTTAATGTAATTGGATATTTGGAGATTGATTCTAGAATTTTATAAAAAATATTTCAGCATATGATATCTTCTTCAATTTGCTGATGTGATCTTTAATCAGAAGTGATGATTTTGTCCTACTTGATGAGAATGTCAGTATTTTGAAAGTTTAAATATTTTTAATTACTAGTTCGAGTCTTTATGGTTTGTGGGAAATGTGAAGGCTGGTAAAGACTTCCAGAAACAGGAAAAATAAGTGAAGTGGCACGTAGAAAGTGTGTGTAAACAGTGTCAACAATGTCAAGCTACGCATTCTTCTTCCCTCTTTTCACCTTTTAAATGTTTATCAGAAAATGTTTATATTTCGATTCCATTGGTACGAATAGAAATTTCGGGATGTAAATGTTCTTGATTTAACGTCTGGGAAATAATAACATGGAATTTTTAAGGAAAAACCTTATTTCATCGACTTCTTCCAGACCATTTATTCAGCATTTTGTACATAAAAATGACGTTTCGGAATCAGACCGATTCCCTCATCAGATTATCTATTATGAAATATGAATAATTAGGGGTCCTTCTATCGCTTGCTTTGTGCGGTGTTCGCAGCGAGGAAAATGACTTTCTAACGGGTGGTATTACCCGTAAATTACTAGAAGTTAAGTATATTTAAAAACGGTAGGCATATTCAACTTGTACATGCAGTAGATCAAGCCTACGCGTTACAATTACGTTACAAATATGAATATTAAAGCGCAACGCATTATCCATATTCAAGCCGAAGTCCTTTATGAAGTTGACTTTTTCCAGAATGCATCCATTTATTTCATATTAAAACTTGATATTGATTACTTTGCGATTAGATGACATTACCTTACATTTTGTAATATTAATATCTAGTGAATTTTCGGCGTACCATTTAACAAAAATGTTAATATTTTTTTGTAGTTTTAAGTAGTCCTGGATATTATCGATTGGAATGAATAATTTAGCATCATCTGCATAAAATAGGATATAAACGCACAAAAGTTGTTCAACGCCATTGACATAAATTACAAATAATAAAGGGCCTAGATTAGAGCCCTGTGGTACACCTGATGTGGGAGTAAACAAAACTGAAGAGTAGCCATGGTATTGTACAATATGTTCACGATCAATTAGATAAGAATTTAAAAGATTGAGAAGCTTCTTAGGCACGCCAAGATTTCTTACTTTATCTATTGTGAGACTATGATTTATACAGTCAAAGGCTTTGGACATGTCCGTATATATGACATCTAACTGCTGATGTTCAATTAAGAATTTCTCACTCATTTGCACGAAAGTCGACAAATTAGATCTTGTGGATCTACGGGGAACAAAGCCGTGCTGAGCGGAAGACAAGACAGGATTTACATAAGGTCAGAGTAGGTCGCACACACACATCTCCAGTATCTTTGAAAAATTTGATAATGTGGCAATTGGTCTATAGTTTAGAACCATTGATTTATCCCCTTTTTAAAAACTGGCTAAATGCGAGCCTTTATCCATCGATCAAGAAACGTATTTGTTTTTATTGCTAAGTTGGTGATAAAATGTAAGGGATCAATAAGGAGATTTGCGCAGTTTTTAAGGAGGCAACTGGGGATTAGGTCGATGCCAGCAGTAAGCTTATTTGAAAGTTTGCACATGTTTGACAGCAGCTCTTGCTTAGAGATTTGAGTAGTGTCGCAAAAAAGCATGCGTGGTTCTGGACAGAGTCCTGGAATAGGAGAGCTTCAATAATTTTATTTTCTATGTTGGATTGATAAGATTCAAATAACACGCGGGCTTTACTCTTTGTCTGGGTTGTCAACTCCCTAGAAGCGTTAAGATAGTAAGCATTTTGAGTACTATTATATTTCAATCTAAATGTTTCTTTAGCTTGTAGATCAAGGACAAGTTGTTTAGTGTACCAGGGTGGATACTGATTTTTATAAGAATTCAGGGGATAAGTACCAGCCTCCCTATCTAGGATTTCATATATCAACTCATAGAAAACATCGAGGGCCTCGTAACCGTTTTTTGCTAAGTATAGGACCGACCAATCCGCAGCGGTTAAACAAGAAACCACACCTGACGATCACGATTTTGAAACATGTATCTTTTCGAGTTTGAACAAATAGGTATATTGTTTTTTCGGGATACTGGAGGCTGATCTGCTTCAAAACATAAAACCAAGAGAGAGTGGTATCTGTCCACTGGCAGGATTGGTATATTACATGAAGAAACTTCACAGGGGAAAGTTGATAACACAAAATCGAGGTACCTGTTATTGATATTGTTTATATCGTTATATTGCATAACCTGGTGGAGATGTTGCAAGGCGACCAACAAAGCAGATTTCCTGTCAGAGCTACCCAAATTGACAAAAATTTTCAAATCAGAAATATTAAAATCACCCACGATTAACAGTTTGTTATTCTAGATAGCATACAAACTAGACAAAGCTTCGAAAAATAATTCAAAGTCTTGAACAGAGGTATCAGGTGGAATATATGTGGCTAATATAATAAAAGGGATGTTTTCAAGAATAGCTTTGATGGCAGCGATGTTCACTTTAGGCACTACCCGAATAACAGAGCTTACATCTAACGAGCCACAGACAATTCTAGTCTTAGTGGCAATAAGGACGCCACCACCACCTTTATTTAGCCTGTCGTCTCTGTAAACATAAAAAAGCTCACAATCAAAAAATGTAGCACTATTAATTTGAGGTTTTAGCCAAGTATAAACAAAAAATCAAAATATAGTTATAAATATCAGGAGATGTTATGAGAGATTCAAATTTAGTATTTATACCTCTGACATTTAGATAATGAATTGAAATATCATTTGTTGAAAAGTCATCTTTTTTCGTAAAAATTACTTCTTGGTTGAAAATTCATCCTTCTTGGTTAAAAATACAACTGCTTGGTTAAAAATTAATCTGTTTTGGTTGAGAGATATTAACTATTAATGCAAGTTTTATTGCGAATTCATTTTTTTTTTAATCAACTACTTGATTTGAAGTTGAACTAATTTGTAAGAAATTCCATTTTTTCTTGAAGATTTAGCATTTTAGTTGAAAATTTCACTATATGGCCGTAAATCAACTGTTTTGTAGAAAATTCTTTTTAGTTTGAAAATTCAATAATTTGGTAGAAAATTAATCTATTTGGCTAAAAATTAATTTTTTTGTTAAAAATGCATGTTTTTGGTTGAAAATTAAACTACCCCAGTAGAAAATTAATCTTTTTGGAAAATTACACTATTTATTTGAAACTTTAAATATTTAGTTGATACTGCAACTATTTTATGAAAAATTCATCTTTTTTGGTGAAAAATTTAAATACTTTGTTGAAAGTTGAACTACTTTGTTAAAAAGTAATCTGTTTGGTTGAAGGTTTATTTCTTTGACTGAAAATTGAAGTATTTTGTTGAAAATTCCTTTCATTTTTGGTTGAAAATTAATTTTTTTATCTGAAAATTTAACTGTACCATTTTTGGCTGAAAATTTATCTTTTTTATTTCAAAATTCAACTATTCGGTTGAAAATTCATCTTTTTTAGCTAAAAATTTATGCCTTTGGTTGAAAGTTGAACTATTATTCTGAACATTAGTTTTTTTTAAATTAATTTTCTTCACTGAGAATGCTATGGTTGAACATTTTTTTTGTCTGGTTGATAAATCTGGTATTTCATTAGAAATTCCTCTTTTTTTCGTTAAATTCAACTGTTTTTAATTTGAAATTAAAATATTTCTTTCTGTTTGAAATATTAATTATTTTATGTTTTGTTGAGAATTCATTTTTTTGTACAAAATCAAGTACATGGTTCAAAGTTGAACTGCTTTGCGAAAAAAATATTTTTGTGGTTGAAGATTCATTATTTTAGTAGAAGATTCAACTATTTGGTTGTAAATTAACATTTTTGTTATAAATTCATATCTTCCGGTTCAAAATTAACTTTCTTGTTGAAAATGCATATTTTTTGTTGAAAATTAAACTATTTATTTGAAATTTAACTATTTTGTTGAAAATTCTTTTTTTTTTGTTGAGAATTATTTTTTGTTGTTGAGAATTCATCATTTTGGTTTAGGATTCAACTATTTTCTTAAAAAATCGTCTTTTTTAGTTGAATACCACTGTTTAAGAATTAGTTTTATTGTCGAAAATGAGTTTTTTTTTAACTGAATATTTAGCGATTCCCAAAGCTTTCAAGTTGGAATTGTCCACAATGATTTTCGTTTGGCTCAAGATCAAAAAATTTGAAAATCTAGATTTAAAAGTCTGTACCTAAAAATATGTGACTTCCAATAACATTCGAAGGGATGAACTATAAAAATATAAAAATAATAAATTTTCTGAAAACTGGAACGGCTTCTAAATTGAATTTTTGATAAATGTAGAATTTTTCGACTAATTGATTTTTCATCATTATTTTCATCTTCAGAAATATCTCTAAAATTGGTATGAAACTCAAAAATATTTTAAGAAAATGTCACTCCACTGTTTCGATTTTCCTCTAAATCGAATTTAACATACCGCTTCGAACTCCCAAAGGTTTTCACTTATGTTCACCATCCGCAGACATGCCGATAAATGTGAAAATCGTGAACGAAAGAAGAATACCGAACCAAAAAAAGCGACTGAAAGTGCGAGAAAGTGGAAAAAAAAGTGGCTGAGAGCTTGAAGACGAAGATAAAGCCAGGGATGAAGGAGACGGCAGGTAAAAATAAAAAAAAATGAAAGAGGAACACAAAGTAGACTATGCGTTTGTGTGAAGCGTGGGAGCAACAAAGCGACAGAGAAGTAAATAGAGAAAGACATTTTTCAGAGAACGATTTTTCAGATGGAAAAGACATTTCAGAGATGTTTTCGAATGTTTCGACATAAACGTTTCGCAACAGTCAACAGGAGGGTCTCTTTAAGTTCGTTTGGTGTACGTGAGAAAAATCGCGATGCATTTATCAATGTCTAGATGTGTGCGTGGGTATTCTAAAACCCTCTATTATTCACGATCCTGACGTTTCATATATCTATGTATTTCAAACTTTTGTAATTAATTATAAAAAAAAAACTAAGCGTCTGATCGAAAAACCAAAAACGTCTTTGGATTCGCCTCTTAAATATCTAGGCACGACTTTTTCGAATCCATTTTTAGAACACTTACATTATTTTTTAGTCCGTCATACTTTTTCACGTGAATCGGGATTCGAGACAATATTCGAGACGAGGCGAGACTCAAGATTCGAGACGAGATTCGAGACGAGATTCGAAACGAGATTCCAGGCGACATTCGAGGCGGTATTCGAGAAGAGACATGACATGAGATTTGAGACGAGACTCGTGACGAGAAGAGATTGGAGATGAGAAAAGTGGCAAAGGATAGGAGGAAAGGAGAGGAGGGAAAGACTTGAACGATTTCATAGGCTACGAAACCCTTTTTTCAATGTTATAAACAACTAAACGTCCGATCGAAAACACACTAATATTTAGAAGATTTTTCAATATCAGCCGATATATGAAAATAAACTTTTTTTAAATTGTTATTTAAGTTTCAAAATGCTAAAAAATATAATTTTTTATATTTTTCCTACCTAATTTGCTTCATTCTTTGATATTTTCTCAACAGTATCGAATTAATGATTTTACATTCAATAAACAGATTTTGATATCGTGGATGAAGTTAATATACTCCCTTGATTGTTATAAACAAATTTATGAACAAATTTTATTTTTGTTGTATTTTTAAATCTGGAAGCATTTTTTTATCTCGATCATTATGTGGACTCATGTAAACTCAATGTCTTATTACAACCAAGCGCTGGAAGATTACCTTTTTGATTGTTATAAATAACTATCATAAACAAATTCACCAACTAAGCACTTTTGCAAATAGAAAATTGTTTTTTAAGCGGAATAGTTTATTTTATTCTTAAAAATAATACTTCAAGTCGATTTATTGACAGTTAACAACGTTTTTAATCGTTATAAACAATTATTATAAACAAATTCATTAACTGGACGCTTTAAAAATTGATAAGGTTTTATCACTTTCACAAAATATTATTTTTGAGGGCAGAATAAACAATTCAGCTAAAAAACGCATTTTCTTTATTTAAAAGCACCTATTCAATGAATTTGTTTATCATAACTTTTTATATCATTTAAAAATATAGTTAAGTGTCATTATAACACTTTGAAATATTATTCTCGAGTGTAAGATAAATAATCCTATTAAAAAATGCATTTTCTGTGCCTGAAAGCACCTTTTTCATGAATTTGTTTATCAAAATAGTTTATAACAATGTATAGTGCTGTTAAGTATCTATACATCCAGTTGAATTATTATTGTTGAGGGATAGATAAACGATTACGCTTAAAAACGAATTTTCTATTTATAATTATATAAATATCTAATTTGTTTATGATAATTGTTTATAACAAGTGAAAATGTTTTTAAGTAAAAAAAATCCCTTTGAAGTATTATTCTTGAGGCTATAACGAACGATTCTGCTTAAAAAACGCATTTTCTGCATCTAAAAGCGCCTATTCAATGAATTTGTTTATCAAAATTGTTTATACCAATACAAAATTTGGTGTGTCAATATTTCCTTTTAAAATATTACTCTTGAAGGTAAAATAAATCATTCTACTAAAAAGCGCCTTATCTGTATATAAAATCGCCCATTTAATGCATTTGTTTAACAGAATTGTTTACAACAATTAAAAACGTTAAGGGTCAATACATCTTGAATTTTTTTTTGAGAATGAAATAAACAATTGCGCTAAATAGAAACAATATGGTTTTTAGGCATTTTGCAATTTAAATAAGAATTTTTAAAAACCTCAATTTTAAAAATCGGTTCTACAAAATCATTCAGAATTTGTAAATTTTTAAATATATTTTTAAAACGCTATTGATTGATCAAGAATGGTTATCAAAAGTCAATAGGTCCACGCGTCTCGAAGACGCGAACAATCACATCAAAACAATATTTTTATATTCTCAATATAAAAAGAAATCCTCTTAAAAACAAAGTAAATAATTTTATTCAGAAATTTGAAAACGAAATTAGTAGGTTATTGTAGGTCATGAAAGGTCCTGCAATTGGGCAATTTATGCTTCTCGAGGACGCGAACAAATATATCACATACATCACTATTGTATTCACAATACTAAAAAAGTTTGCGTCATATTAACAAGATAAACTATCTATTTTTTAAATTTATAAATCGGTATTGCTAGATGATAAGAGGTCATAGAAGGTTCTTTAACAGATCCTTCGATGTGTCTCGAAGACGCGAACAAACATGTCAGATAAAGTACTGCAGTATTCCTAAATATTATTAAGGTTCTTCTCATATAAACAGAATGCAAACATTTTTCAAGCTTTATAAACCGATACTGGTGGGTCATTAAGGGTTCAACAATAGGTCAATCAATGCGTCTCGAAGACGTGAACAAATAGACTAAATATCGTCTTATTGTATTTTGAAGCCCAAAAAAGTCTTTCTCATGTAAACAGAATAAACCATTTTTTCAAACTTCATAAATCAGTACTGGCAAGTTATAACAGGTTCAATAATAGGTCAATCGATGCGTCTCGAAGACGCGAACAAATAAAAATGCCAAAAAGATAGATTTGAAAATTTAGGTCATTTCAAACCTTCCTCTATGAGAAAGCAATTGATATATAATTTAAGATTAGAGTTGAGGAATCAGTCAAACAAATCTTTTTAAATTGATTCGATCAGGTACACATTTTTACAAAAAGTTTTAAGAGCGGAAAATGAGATTTCCATTGTTGGTGTACTTTTTGCAATCAACCAGAAAAAAGTTATATAAAATAATTCAGTAAATATTAGCAATATCTTTTTCATAAAAAAACTTTCAAAATGGTCTTAAAATTTTTGAAATACACTGTGGTCGTCGAAGTGAGGCAAGGCAACTTTATCCGACCAAGCCAATACAAAGTTACGATTAATTCAATAAATAATTCAAAAAATGTTGGTATAACTTTGAAAAGCATATTCGGATCTTTAGGGTACATATTTTAGTAGCTTTGGTCACCAGGCCATATCGAAAAAAAAACTTTTTTCTTCGGGTTCAAATAGCGATGAAAACTTTATTTTGGGAGTCAAAAAGACTCTTATAAAGCTTTATTTAAAAATAAATTACTTCTGTCTTCACATTTTAGATATAGTCGAACATAATAAAAAGTGACACATTTTTTTATTTTAAGACAAGAAGGTTTGTTTATGAAATCTAATTGATGAGAAAAACTGTTTTTCAACATGCTCAAAAATGAATCTGCACAATAAGAATGTCAAAACGTAGCTTACTCAAAACCGAAATTTTAATAAAAATAAATAATTGAACGATTAAAAAATACAAAAATATACAAGTTTAATGCGTTATTTCTAGCAAAAGATTGTTTTACAACATAAAAATAAAAAATAAATACGTTTTAAGAAAATAATACAAGAATTTATAGCTGAAACGAGAAAGAGCCTCGTGAGAGAAAATATTTTAGAAGGATAATCTTGAAATTTTATTTCTAAGGATGTTATGGAGGGGAAAAGTAAAATTAAGAAACTGATTTTTTTCGAAAACGGCTTAACAGATTTTGACGATCAAAATATATGTCGTAGTCACCAATGCGACTACACAAAAAAAAATTTGAATTGGAAAAAAAGAAAAAAATAGGGATGAAAAATGTTTTAAAAGTTAAAAAAATATGTTGAGTGTACGTTTTAGAGATACATCGGGGAGGTCCAAAAAAAGCAAAATTCGAATTTTCGTTTCATTTTTGGTTGCAAATTTATTGGTTAACTAAAAACTTAACTATTCCATTTTTTATTGAAAATTTATCCGTTTCAATATAAAATTCTTCTTTCTTAATGAAAAATTCGAGTACTTGGTTAAAAATTCATGTATTTTGTTGAAAATTTATCTTTTTGGTTGAAAATTCAACTTTTGGATTAATAATTCAATCTTAAAAATTCATTTTTTTTTAGATTTATTATTTTAGATGAAAATTCATCTCTTTCATTGAAAATTAAACTATTTTGGTTAATAATTGATTTTCTTCACTGAAAATTTCACAATTCCATTTTGGGTTTAAAATATGTATTTTAAATTGAAAGTTGATCTTTTCTGGTTAAAAAGGATATATATTTTTTTGTAAATTCGTCTTTTGTGGTAGAAAATTACCTTTTTGGTTTAAAATTCATATTTTCGGGTGAGAAATTTAAGTCTTTTGTAGAAAGTTCGCCTTTTTAGCTTAGAAATTATACAATTTGGTTCAGAATTAACTTTTTTTGTTAAAAACTGATATTTGGGGTTGAAAATGGATATTTTGGGTTGAAAATTCTACTACTTTGGTAGAAAATTAAACTAGTTAGTTAAAAAATAAACTGTATATTCAAAATTTTAAGTATTTTGTTGCAAAATCCTTTTTTTTTGTTAAAAATTAATTTTTTTTCTGAAGCCCACTATTCTATTTTTGGTTCGTAATTCACTCCTTTTGTTTTTGTTCAAAATTCGATTGCTTGGTTGAACTTCTTTGTTGAAAATTCTGTTTTTTTTTATCAAAGATGTAATTATTATCTCAAAAATTAGTTTTCTTTCGTAAAAATCAATTTTTGTAACTGAAATTTGAACTATTCCATTTTTGGTTGAACATTGATCGTTTTTAGTTTAAAATTCGACTATTTCGTTGAAAAAGCATATACAGTGAAACCTGGATTTAGCTCCCCTGGATTTTGCCTTTCCGAGATTTGACGCCGTGCCGTGGGGATACGTGATAGGCGATTGCGGAGGGATGTGCGGTGTGCACTCAGGCGTGACAAAATAGAGAGAGAAAGAGAAGAGAGATAAAACAGGAGAGAGACAAAATAGTTCAGAGTCCCCGGATTTAACGTCAAGGGCAGCCCCAAATTCGGCGCTAAATCCAGGTTCGACTGTGATTTAATGAAAATTGTTCTGTGTTGATAGAAAATTAATCTTCTTAGTTTCAACTTCAACTACTTGGTTGACAGTTGAACTACTTTTTTGAAAAATGAATTTTATTAGTTGAAGAAACATCTCTTTCGTAAAAAATTTAATTATTTTGCTGAAAATCAATTCTGTTAACTAAAAAATGAAATATTCCATTTCTGTTCGGAAATTAATAGTTTTCAGTGAAAAATTCAGCTATATGGTTGCAATTTGAACAACTTTGTTAACAAATAATTTTATTTGTTGATCATTTAACTATTTTGTTGAAAATTCGCTTTTCTTCGTTTAAAAATTAATTTTTTAAACTAAAAATCCAACTATTCTATGTTCGGTTCCAAATTAATTGTTTTTAATTATAAAAATTACCTATATTGTTAAAAATCCGTCTATTTGAAAAGAGAATTAATCTTGTTTGTTGAAAATTCACTCATCTGCTTGAGGATTCAACTATTTTGTAAAAAATTAGTCTTTCTTCGTTGAATTCAAATGGTTGATAATTCGTTTGTATTTGATTAAAAATAAGTTTTTAACCAAGAATTTAATTAATCCATTTTTGGCCGAAAATGTATCTTTTTCAGTTAAAAATTGATCTTTTAAGTTGAAAATTCATGTACTTTGCTGAAAATTCGTCTTTTGGTAGAAACTTAATATTCTTGGTTGAAAATTCATCTTCATGGGTTGAAAATTCAGCTATTTGGTAAAAAATCAACTTTTTTAATGTCATATTTCTTGATCGAAAATTAAACTGCTTTGTTTAAAATTTGTACTTTTGGAACAAAAATTCGAAGACAATAATACTTTGCCACTATCAGGAATTTCCAGCCAAATAGTCATCAGTGAAACCAATTTGTCACCCAGTTTCGAGTAAACAGAAATGTAGACTGTACACGTGTGCATGTGTAGTGTGTAGAGATGGAAATATCTCTATTTGTCGCATCCATCAAGCTGGATGAGACGTCGTCTCGTGGGTAACAAGTCGGTCGCGTGAAGCAGACGACGCGACGCGAAGACGTAACATTGGATGAGAAACGGACTGTTAGTGGCAAGGAACAAATTATCATGGTAGGACTCCAAAGGTGTGGGAAACACCATTTTCCACCCCATACTTGCATGCAACCTATGGCACCTCTGCGATCCATCAGTTTGGACCACGACATGCATGTTTATAGAAGTTTCCTACGTCATTCTGATAGCAACAAGTGTATCTATCTAGACGACTGACGTTCACTCGATTTAGCGGTTAACGACATCAGCGACTAGACTCAGGGTACTACCCTATCTGGAAAACCTGGAAAACCTGCACACTGAAAACTAGGCTTTCATTTCCAACTGGGATCCTTTTTTGGGCGTTCTAATATGATCTCACAAATAGTTTATTTTAGTACCAGTTTCTTCAGATTGCCAAATGATCCGAGATAGCGAACTATATTGATTCAGAGGGTGCATTGTTTTAATTGTTCCAGACTTCAATATTATTACGAATTTCGTGAATTCTATGAATTCCGTGAATTCCGTGAATTCAATAAATTTCGTGAATTCCTCGAATTCCATTAATTCCTTGAATTTCTTAAATTCCTCGAATTCCATTAATTCCTTGAATTTATGAAATTCCATGAATTCCACTAATTCCTTGAATTCCATTAATTTCTTCAATTCCTTAACTTCCATGAATTCCTTGACTTCCATGAATTCCTTGACTTCCATGAATTTCTTGTATTCCATGAATTCCTTGAATTCCTCGAATTCCTTTAATTCCATGAATCTCTTGAATTCCTTGAATTCCTTGAATTCCATGAATTCTGTGAATTTCATGAATTCCACGAATTCCATGACTTCCGTGAATTTCATGAACACCATGAATTTCATGAATTCCATGCATTCCGTGCATTCATGAACTCCATGATTTTCATGAATTTCATGAATTCCATGAATTCCATGAATTCCATGAATTCCATTAATTCCATGAATTCCATGAATTCCATGAATTCCATGAATTCCATGAGTTTCATGAATTTCATGAATTCCGTGAATTTCACGAATTACATGAATTTCATGAATTACATGAATTTGATGAATTCCATGCATGTCGTGAATTCCTTTAATTACATCAATTCCGTGAATTCCATGCATTCCATGAGTTTCATGAATTTCATGAATTCCATGAATTTCATGAATTGCATGAATTTGATGAAGTACATGAATTTGATGAATTCCATGCATTTCGTGAATTCCTTTAATTACATAAATTCCGTGAATTCCGAGAATTTCTCTAATTCTGTGATTTCCTTGAATTTCATAAATTTCGCGATTTCCTTCAATTCCATGAATTTCGCAAATTCCTTAAGTTCCTCAAATTTCATGAATTCTGTAAATTCCGTGAATTCCATGAGTTGCTTGAATTCCTTCAATTACATGAATTCCGCGAATTTCGTGAATTCTATGAATTCTGTGCATTCCATGAATTCCATTAATTCTGTGAATTCCAGGAATTCCTTGAATTTCATAAATTTGGTGAATTTCTTCAATTCCATTAATTCCGTGAATTCGATGGATCCTTGAATTCCACGAATTCCATGCATTCTGTGAATTTAATTAATTCCACGAATTTCATGAATTCCGTGAATTTCATGAATTCCGCAAATTTCATGAATTGAATGAATTTCCTGAATTCCTCGCATTCCTTGAATTACATGAATTCTTCGAATTTCATGAATTCCATGAATTGCTTGAATTCCTTCAATTACATGAATTCCGTGAATTCTATGAATTCTGTGCATTCCATGAATTCCATTAATTCTGTAAATTCCATGAATTCCTTCAATTTAACAAATTTGGTGAATTTCTCCAATTCCATTAATTCCGTGAATTCGATGGATCCTTGAATTCCATGAATTCCATGAATTCTGTGAATTTAATTAATTCCACGAATTTCGTGAATTCCGTGAATTTCATGAATTCCACGAATTTCATGAATTTCATGAATTCCACGAATTTCATGAATTTCATGAATTCCTTGAATTCCACGCATTCCTTGAATTCCATGAATTCCTTGAATTCCATGAATTCCATTAATTCCCTAAATTCCTTGAATTCCCTAAATTCATTGAACTCCGTGAATGCCTTGAATTCCATGAATTCTTCGAATTCCATGAATTTCATGAATTTCATGAATTACATGAATTGGATGAATTCCATGCATTTCGTGAATTCCTTTAATTACATGAATTCCGTGAATTCCTCTAATTCCGTGAATTCCGAGAATTTCTCTAATTCCGTGATTTCCTTGAATTTCATAAATTTCGTGATTTTCTTCAATTCCATGAATTTCGCAAATTCCTTAAATTCCTAAAATTTCATGAATTCTGTGAATTCCGCGAATTCCATGCATTGCTTGAATTCCTTCAATTACATGAATTCCGTGAATTCTATGAATTCTGTGCATTCCATGAATTTAATTAATTCTGTGAATTCCATGAATTCCTTGAATTTAACAAATTAGGTGAATTTCTTCAATTCAATTAATTCCGCGAATTCCGTGAATTCGATTGATCCTTGAATTCCCCGAATTCCATGAATTCTGTGAATTTAATTAATTCCACGAATTTCATGAATTCCGTGAATTTCATGAATTCCGAAAATTTCATGAATTGAATGAATTTCCTGAATTCCACGTATTCCTTGAATTACATGAATTCCTTGAATTCCGTAAATTCCTTGAATTCCATGAATTCCTTGAATTCCATGAATTCCATGATTTTCATGAATTCTTCGAATTCCATGAATTTCTTGAATTCCATGAATTCCTTCAATTCCATGAATTTCATAAATTCCATGAATTTCATGAATTCCCTGAATTCCCTGAATTTGATGAATTCCATACATTTCGTGTATTCTTGTAATTACATGAATTCCGTGAATTCTTCTAATACCGTGAATTCCGAGAATTTCTCTAATTCCGTGATTTCCTTGAATTTCATTAATTCTGTGAATTTCATGAATTCCTTGAATTCAATAAATTTGGGCAATTTGTTCAATTCCATTAATTCCGCGAATTCCGTGAATTCGATGGATCCTTGAATTCCACGAATTCCATGAATTCTGCGAATTTCATGAATTCCACGAATTTCATAAATTTCATGAATTCCGTAAATTTCATGAATTCCATGAATTTAATTAATTCTATGAATTTCATGAATTCCATGAATTCCATGAATTTCATGAATTTCATGAATTTCATGAATCACATAAATTCCCTGCATTCATTAAATTCCGTAAATTCCGAGAATTTCTCTCATTTCGTGATTTCCTTGAATTTCATAAATTTCGTGATTTCCTTCAATTCCATGGATCTCGCAACTTCCCTAAATTCCTCAAATTTCATGAATTCTGTAAATTCCGTGAATTCCTTGAATTCCTTCAATTTTCTATAATATTTTTTCGTAAGGGGGGATTACAAGGTATTGTAAAAGATTGCATGTGATTGCAGAAGATTGCATGGGATTCCATGATATTGCATAAGATTGCAAATAGAGTGTACACCAGATTGCAGGGGTGACACTGAAACTGAATTTTAGTCATTCTCCCTCTTCTGCATCGTTCAAGAAAAGTGTCAAAAAGTCTGAACAGTGGTGTGAGTCCGAAGCCTGCAATTGGATTGATAGCGCTACATCATTCTACAGTACATTTTATTTCCAACATTAACACCTTTGGACTACGAAATTTAGACAGGTGACGCCAATGACGAATTTCAGTCTTTGTCTGTCTTTTGCATTAATAAAAAAAAGTGTGAAAAACTGTCCATAGTGGCGTGATTCAGAGGCCTGCAATTGAATTGCGGCGCTACTTCATCCTAAAAGTACATTTTATACATTTTATTTGAACATGAATACCTCTGGGCTAGAAACATTAGATAGGTGACACCAGGGATGAATTTCAGTCATTGCCTCTCTTTTGCATCAATAAAAAAATGTCAAAGAGTTTCAATGGTAGAGTGGGTCCAAGGCCTGCAATTGAATTGCGAGGCTACTTTATCTTACAAGTAGATTGTATTTGGAACATCAAAACCTCTGGACTAGAAACCTGAGATAGGTGACACCAGGAATGAATTTTAGTCATTATCTTTCTTGTGCATCGTTAAAATAAAGTGTCAAAAAGTGTCAATAGTAGAGTGAGTACAAGGCCTGCAATTAAATTGTGGCGCTACTTCATCCTACAAGTACATTTTATTTGGAACATCAACACCTCTGGACTAGAAACCTTAGATAGGCGACGCCATGGATGCAGTTCAGTCATTTTCTTTCTTTTACATCGTTAGAAAAGTGTCAAACAGTGTTGATAGTGGTGTGAGACCGCGGCCTGTAATTGAATTTTAGCGTTATTTTATCCTACAAGTACATTTTATTTGGAACATCAATACTTCTGGACTAGAAACCTCAGATAGGTGACGCTAGGAATGAATTTTAGTCTTTGTCTTTCTTTTACATCGTTGAAAAAAAGTGTCAGAAAGTGCCAATAGTGGCGTAAGTCAGAGGCCTGCAATTGAATTGCGGCGCTACTTCATCTTACAAGTACATTTTATTTGGAACATAAACACCTCTGGACTAGAAACCTTAGATAGGTGACACCAGGGATGAATTTTAGTCTTTGTCTTTCTTTTGCATCATTAAAATAAAGTGTCAAAAAGTATCAATAGTGGCGTGAGTCAGAGGCCTGCAATTGAATTGCGGCGCTACTTTATTCCACAAGTACATTGTATACATTTTATTTGGAACATCAGCACCTCTGTACTAGAAACATTAAATAGGTGACCCCAGGGATGGATTCCAGTCATTTCCTTTCTTTCGCATCGTTAAAAAAGTGTAAAACAGTGTTGATAGTGGTGTGAGACCGAGGCTTGCAATAGAATTGCGGCTCTACTTCATCCTACAAGTACATTTTATTCGGAACATCAACACCTCTAGACTAGAAACCTTAGATGAGTGACGCCAGGAATGAATTTTAGTCTTTGTATTTCTTTTGAATCATTGACAAAAAGTGTCAAAAAGTGTCAATAGTGGCGTGAGTCCGAGGCCTGCAATTGAATTGCGGGGCTACTTTATCCTAAATGTACATTTTCTTTGGAACATCAACACCTCTGGACTGGAAACCTTAGTTAGATGACGCCAGGGATGAATTTTAGTCTTTGTCTTTCTTTTGCATCGTTAAAATAAAGTGTCAAAAAGTGTCAATAGTGGCTTGAGTCCAAAGCCTACAATTGAATTGCGGTGCTACTTCATCTTAAAAGTACATTTTATTTGGAACATCAACACCTCTGGACTAGAAACCTTAGATAGGTGACACAAGGGATGAATTTGAGTCTTTTTCTTTTGCATCGTTAAAATAAAGTGTCAAAAAGTGTCAATAGTGGTGCGAATCAGAGGCCTGTAATTGAATTGCGACGCTACTTCATTCTACAAGCACATTTTATACATTTTGTTTGGAACATCAACACCTCTGGACTAGAAACCTTAGATAAGCGACGCCAGAGATGAATTTCAGTCATTGTCCCTCTTTTGCCAGACGCCTTTTGTTGGAACTTCGTCCCCCGGTATCTCATTTGCGAAGATACCATCACTGGAAAATACGTACGGCGTAACAACTGCAACAACTGCAACAACTGCAGCGTCATCCCAGGCCGTATAACATTGTCTAAACTGTGTTTGAAACTAACTTGAGTCCTCTCAGTGAATGAGTGAAGTGCATAGTTCTGAGCGAGCGGATAAATGCAGCCACGCAGCCAACACAATGCATCTTCTGCCCTGAAACTGCACTCACACATTCATCTAGGACTGTATCTCTACATCCCCCTTTCGTGCCCTATCAACCCTTTTCATAGTATTTACGGCCCGCACGAATTTGAAAGCCCTGATGCATTACCGTTTTCAAGGGGACAAGTGGAATTTATAGAGGCCATTTCAAACTCGACGACCTCTTTTCCGAACGCTTCATTCCCGACTCTGTCACTCCCCCACGTAAATTGCAATTAGCGACACTCGCTGTTCTTTCGCTAATCCCAAATTTAGTTACATGAGATAGGAAACTGAATTAGTCCCTTACATTTTCACCTGGAAGACTGAGTCTGCCCGATGGATGATTTTAAATTCCCGCTCATTTTCTGGTTTTCTCCTGGCCAATTTTTAATTTTTCCCAGTCAATACAGGTGTTCAGAAGATATGAGTGCTTTCAAACGACTTTTAAAGATTTCAAAGATTTCTGATTCAGAATAGGAACTCAGAATTGTGAGATGGAACATCAGATAATTTTGGGTCGTAAGAATTACAATTCTGATTTGGAACAGAGAATTTTAGAAAAAAATGATAACTTTTAAGTTAAACGGGGATTTTTATTTTAATTCCCGTCTTCTAAAAGTGAAATAATATTATTTACAAAATTCCCGTTCCTTGGTAAAAGTGACCTATTCCAGGACAAAATTCTAATTCTTCACGAAATTCTCGGTCGGAAGTCAAAATTATAATTCTTTACGTGATTTTTTTTACATTCAATTTATTTATTCTGCGTGCGAACTCAAAATTATAATTCTTTTTGTTCCATGTCGAAATTCCTTGTTCCAAGTCAAATTATAATTTTTTACGGAAACTCCTTAAATATATACGGAATACCCTATAATATTTAAAATCCTTTAAAATCTTTCGAAATCCCTTGACATTTTTTAAACTTCTTGAAAATTCCATCAAATAAAAAAAAAATCTTTCAAGTTCTTTTCAAATTATTGAAATCTTTCGCAATTCCTTGAAGTTTTTACACCTCTTAACAATTCCATCGAATTAAAAAAAAGGCTTTCAAATCCTTTCAAATTATTAAAATCATTAAAAAATTTCTTGAAATCTTTCAGAATACGCTAAAATATTTCAATGCTTTGATATTTTTTGAAATCACTTTAAATTTTTTAAACCTATTGAAAATTTCATCAAATTAAAAAAAATAACCTAAAATCTTTCAAATTTTTTAAAATCACTTCAAATTATTAATATCTATACAATTTTTTTTGAATTTATTAGAATACCCTGAAATATTTCAAATACTTTGAAATTTTTCAAAATTCCTTGAAACTTTTTAAACCTCTTGAACATTTGATCAAAATAAAAAAATACCTTGAAATATTTTAAAACCTTTCAAATCCCTTTAAATTATTGAAATCTATTACAGTTTGCCTTGAATCTTTTGAAATACATTAGAATATTTTTAAGTCCTTTGAAATCTTTCAAAATCCCTTCAAAATTTTTAAACTTCTTGAAAATTCCATGAAATTAAAATCAAATACCCCAAAATATTTGAATTCCTTTAAAATTCCTTTAAATTATTAATATCTATAAAAAATTTCTTGGAATTTTTTTGAATACCCTAAGATATTTCGAATCCTTTGAAATCTTTCAAAATCACTTTAAAATTTTTAAACCTCTGGCAAATTTCATAAAATTAAAAAAATACCTTAAAATGTTTTAAATCTTTTAAAATTCCTTAAAATTATTGAAATGTATTACAAATTTCCTTGAATCTTATAAAATACCTTAGAATATTTTTAAATGCTTTGAAATCTTTCAAAATCCCTTCAAAATTTTTCAACTTCTTGAAAATTCCATGAAATTGAAATGAAATACCCCAAAATATTTCAATTCCTTTAAAATCCCTTCAAATTATTATCTATAACAAATTTCTGGGAATTTTTTGTAATACCCTAACATATTTCGAATCCTTTGAAATCTTTCAAAATCCCTTTAAAATTTTTAAACCTCTGGCAAATTTCATAAAATTAAAAAAAATAGCTTAAAATCTTTTAAATCATTTAAAATCACTTCAAATTATGGAAATCTATTACAAATTTCCTTGATTCTTATAAAATACATTAGAATATTTTTCAATTCTTTAAAATCTTTCAGAATCCCTTCAAAAATTTTTAACTTCTTGAAAATTCCCTGAAATTAAAATAAAATACCTTAAAATATCTCGAGTCTTTTAAAATCCCTTTACATAATTATTATCTATCAAAAATTTCTTGAAATTATTTCAAATACCCTAAGATATTTAAAATCTTTTGAAGTCTTCAAAATTACCTTACAGTTTTTAAACCTCTTGAAAATTTCATCAAATTAAAAAAAAAATACCTTCAAATCTGTTAAATCGTTTAAAATCACTTCAAATTATTGAAATCTATTACACATTGCCTTAATCTTTTAAAAAACATTAAAATATTTTTAAATCCTTTAAAATCTATCGAAATCCATTGAAAATGTTTAAACTTCTTAAAAATTCCATCAAATTAAAAAATACCTTAAAGTGTTTTAAATCATTTAAAATCCTTTCAAATTATTGAAATCTATTAGTAATCGCCTTGAATCTTTTAAAATATATTAGCATATTTTTTAATCGTTTAAAATAGTTCAAAATCCCTTGAAACTTTTCAAACCTCTTGAAAATTTCATAAAATGAAAAAAATACCTTAAAATCTTTTGAATCCTTTAAAATCACTTCAAATTATTGAAATCCATTACGAATTGCCTTCAGTCTTTTAAAATACGTTATAATATTTTGTAATCCATTGAAATATTTCAAAATCCCTTCAAAATTTTTAAACTTTTTAAAAATTCCCTGAAATTAAAATAAAATACCCTAAAATATGTTAATTCCTTTGAAATCCCTTGAAGTTATTATTATCTAAAAAAATTTCGTGGAATTTTTTAAAATACCCTACAATATTTCGAATCCTTTGAAATCTTTCAAAATCCATTGAAAATTTTTAAACCCCTTGCAAATTTCTTTAAAAAAAATAGCTTAAAATCTTTTGAATCCTTTAAAACCACTTCAAATTATTGAAATCTATTACAAATTTCCTTGAATCTTTTAAAATACATTAGAATATTTTTAAATCCTTTGAAATCTGCCAAAATCCCTTGACAATGTTTAAATTTCTTAAAAATTCCATGAAATTAAAATAAAATTCCGTCAAATATTTCAATTCCTTAAAAATCCCTTTAAATTATTATTATCTATAACAAAATTTCTTGGAATTTTTGAAAATACCCTAAGATATTTCGAATCCTTTAAAATCACTTAAAATTATTGAAATCTATTACAAATTGCCTTGAATCTTTTAAAATACATTAGCATATTTTTAAATCCTTTGAAATATTTTGAAATCCCTTTAAAATTGGTAAACTTCTTGAAAATTCCATGAGATTCAAATAAAATACCCTCAAATATTTCAATTCCTCAAGAATACCTTCAAATTATTAATATCTATAAAAAAATTCTTGCAATTTTTTAAAATACTCTTAAATATTTAAAATCTTTTGAGATCTCTTAAAATCCCTGGAAACTTTTTAAACCTCTTGAATATTTGATCAAATTAAAAAAAGTACCTTAAAATCTTTTTAATCCTTTAAAATCCCTTTAAATTATTGAAATCTATGACAAATTGCCTTGAATATTTTAAAATATACTAACATATTTTTGAATCCTTTAAAATATTTCAAAATCCCTTAAAACTTTTTAAACCTCTTGAAAATTTCATCAAATTAAAAAAAAGACCTTAAAATCTTTTAAATCCTTTAAAACCACTTTAAATTATTGAAATCCATTACGAATTGCCTTGAATCTTTTAAAATACATTATAGTATTTTTTAATCCATTGAAATATTTCGAAATCCCTTCAAAATTTTTAAACTTCTTGAAAATTCCCTGAAATTAAAATAAAATACCCTAAAATATGTTAATTCCTTTGGAATCCCTTCAAGTTATTATTATCTAAAAAAATTTCTTGCAATTTTTTTAAATACCCTGAAATATTTCGAATCCTTTAAAATCTTTCGAAATCCCTCGAAAGTTTTTAAACCTCTTGCAAATTTCATAAAATTAAAAAAATAGCTTAAAATCTTTTAAATCCTTCAAAATTCCTTCGAATTATAGAAATCTATTAAAAATTTCCTTGAATTTTATGAAATACCTTAGAATATTTTTAAATCCTTTGTAATGTTTCAAAATCCCTTAAAAATTTTTAAACTTCTTGAAAGTTCCATGGAATTAAAATGAAATACAGATACATAAATTTTGAACCAAATAGTTGAATTTTGAAATAAAATAGATCAATTTTCAACAAAAAATGGAAAAGTTAAATTTTTCTCTAAAGTAGTTAATTTTTTAACAAAAGCGAGAAATTTTAACTAAAATAATTGTATATCCAGGCGAAAAATTAGTTTCTAACAAAGTAGTTAAAATTTCAACCAAGAAGTTAAATTTTCAACCAAGAAGATGAATTTTCTACCAGAAAAAGAACAAATTTTCAATTATTTTCAACTGAAACTTTTAACTAAAAAATATGGATT
This sequence comes from Andricus grossulariae, assembly GCA_011634705.1. NCBI lineage: Eukaryota > Metazoa > Arthropoda > Insecta > Hymenoptera > Cynipidae > Andricus > Andricus grossulariae. Next base: position 7,718,340 of record JAABKJ010007545.1, read on the forward strand.
TTAAATTAAAAATGGAACAGTTAAATTTTAACTTAATGAAAATAATTTTTAGCCAAAAAAGGAATTTTCAACCAAAAAAATAGTAATCTTAATTTTCTACCATAAAAATGTAATTTCAACGATAGAGATGAATTTGAAAATAATGAAAAAAACAAAATTTTACAAAAAATAACAGATTAAAATAAATAGTTGAAATTTCAACCAAAAACATGAGTTTTTAACCAAAAAGATTAATTTTATACCGAAAAAGACGAATTTTTAACAAACTACATGAATTTTCAATCAAAAAAGATCAATTTTGAACCAAAAATGGAAAAGGTTAATTTTCAGTTGAAAAAAGTGGATTTTCAGTTTAAGAAAACAAACAAATTCTCAACAAAAATGTCTAATTTTCAAACAAAAGGGATAAATTTTCAATTAAAATGATGAATCTTCAGCGAGAATAGTTCAATTATTAACAGAATAAATTTTTGAAGAAAAGGAACGATTTTTCATAAAAATACATAAATTTTGAACCAAATAGTTGAAATTTCAAATAAAAAATATCAATCTTTAACAAAAAATGGAAAAGTTAAATTTTTAATGAAAGGGAGTAATTTTAACTAAAATAATTGTATATCCAGTCAAAAAATTAATTTTTAACAAAGTTTCTTTCAACTGACATTTTAACTAAAAAATATGAATTTTAAATCCAAAATGAAACAGTTAAATTTTAACTTAATGAAAATCATTTTCAGCCAAAAAAAGGAATTTTCAAGCAAAAGATAAATCTCAAGCAAGGAGATTAATTTTCTACAAAAAAATACGAATTTTAAACAAAACACATGAATTTTAAACCAAATAGTTGAATTTTCAATAAAGCAGATAATTTTTTAAACAAAAGGTTGAATTTCCAAGCAATATTGTTAATTTATATAAATAAATATATAATAAATATACTTTTTATCTTTTTATTGACTTATATTTTAAATTAATTCTCATCGCTTCAATTGCTTGAAGTGACAAGTTATATTACACGCCTTCATTGATTGAAATAATAAAAAAGTTCAAATGTCAAGTGTATCAATTGCCCTATTGATTATTCAATTATTAACAATAACAATTTCGACCATGAAAGCACGTTTTGATTCTTAACCATATTTTCCCTCGATTCAGACATTTTTATCTCGACCTTTCAACTTTTTTTATCGCGGTCAGTAATCTCATGCAACAGGTATTTACGAAAGCACAAAATGTTTCTCAAAGAAATCGAGCACGCACGTCTATAAAAAAGATTCCAAGTAATGTCGACTGTATGGTCACGAGTTTAAAAGAACTACTCCCTTAAACGTCTGGAAACTTGTTCGAGTTTTGCTTACTTTTTTATAGACTTTTTGTTCAGTGATAAAAATATTTCAATTTAGTCCAAAATAAGTTCTAATTTTAGGACGGTATCAATTTGCTTGCTTTTAGTTTCTGAGACAAACAATATCTTCATTTTTAGGATTTCACAGCACCGAGCATAAATCCTTATAAAAATATTCATTATAGAGGTATATAATAAAAAGAGACCCTTATAAGAGATTCAAGACCAGATTCGAGACATGATTCCAGGCGAGACTCTAGTCGAGACTCAAGACGAGACTCGAGACTCAAGACGAGACTCGAGACTCAAGACGAGACTCGAGACTCAAGACGAGACTCAAGCCGAGACTCGAGACGATATTCGAGATTATATTCGAGACGATATTCGAGACTAGATTTGAAATAGGGTTCGAAACAAGATTCAAGATGAAATTCAAGACGAGATTCAAGAAGAGATTCAATACCAGATGAGACTCCAGATTAGATTCAAGAAGAGAAGATACTCGACAGGAGATTCGAGGTAAAATTCAAGACAAAATTCAAGAGAAGATTCAAGACGAGATTCGAGACAAGATTCGATACAAGATTCAAAACGAGATTCAATACAAGATTCAAGACGAGATTCGAGACGAAATTCGAGACAAGATTCGAGTAGAGATTCGAGACGAGATTCGAGACAAGATTTGAGATGAGATTCGATACTAGATCGAGACAAAATTCAAAATGAGATTCAAGACGAGATTCAAGACAAGATAAGACTCGAGATTAGTTTTCAGACAAGAAGTTACTCGAGACAAGACTCTAGACGAGATTCGAGGCGAGAATCAAGACGATATTCGTGACTAGATTCGAGACGAGATTCGTGACTAGCTTCGAGACGAGAGTCAAGACGAGATTCGAGACAAGATTCGATACAAGATTCAAAACGAGATTCTATTTTCTCCTGAAACAGACGAATTTTAAACAAAATAGATGAATTTTCAACCAAATAGTTGAAGTTTCTACTTAAAAAATCAATTTTTAACCAAAAGTAGAAAAGGGTAATTTTCAGTTGAAAAGAGTTGAATTTTAATTTTTAAAAAAATCTTAAAAAATGTATCATTTTCAAACGAAGAGATCAAGCCTAGATCAAGACGAGTTTCAAAACGAGATGCAAGATGAGATTCAAGACGAGATTCAAGACAAGATGAGACTCGAGATTAGATTCAAGACGAGAATCTCCTCTCGAGTCTCTACTCGAGAGGAGATGCGAGGTAAGATTCAAGACGAAATTCAAGAGAAGATTCCAGACGAGATTCGAGACGAGATTGGAGACAAGATTCGATACAAGATTCAAAACAAGATTCAAAACGAGATTCAAGATAAGATTCAAGCTGAGATTAAAGACGAGATTCGAGACGAAAGACAAGACAAGATTCGAGACAAGATTCGTGACTTTATTCGGGACAAGATTCGAGACTAGATCGAGACAAGTTTCAAAACGAGATTCAAGCTGACATTCAAGACGAAATTCAAGACAAGATGAGACCCGAGTTTGGATTTGAGACGAGAAGTTACTCGAGACGAGACTCTAGACGAGATTCGAAGCGCGATTCAAGACAAGATTCAAAACGAGATTCTATTTGCTACCGAAACAGACTAATTTTCAACCAAATACATGAATTTTCAACCAAACAGTTGAATTTTTAACTAAAAAAAATCCATTTAGAACCATAATTGGACAAGGTTAATTTTCAGTTGGAAAGAGTTGAATTTCGATTTGAAAAAGAAAACCAAATTTTCAACAAAAATGCCAAATTTTCAAACAACAAAAAAAACAAAAAACAAAGAGATTGAGACTAGGTCGAGACCAGATCGAGACAAGTTTCAAAACGAGATTCAAGATGAAATTCAAGACGAGATTCGATAAATTGAAGGAATTTAGAAATTCGAGGAATTCCGAATGTTCATGGAATTGACGATATTCAGGGATTTTAGGGAATTCCGAGGAAATGGAGGAATTCAGGAGATTTAGAGAATTTGAATTTTTTTAGAAATGCCTAATATTCAAGGAATTCAGTTTTTTATTGAAAATTTTTCGAGACGAGGTTCGAGACGAGGTTTGAGACGAGGTTCAAGATGAGATTCGAGACGAGATTGGATACAAGATCGGAGACGAGAACCAAGGCAAGATTTGAGGCGAGATAAATTTCAGTTAATTTCAGGTACAAATTAATTAATTAACTAATCATTGGTTTTAATTATTTTCTCAACCATAGTAATTTCCAGTTGATAGTTAAACAATTTTGAATACTTATATGAAAAATTGTAGATCCTATATAGCCTCTGAAATTCACATCTTTCAAAAATCAAAAATTAAAAATTTTCTTTCTTTTTTCTGCGTACAAAATTATAAATTTTTAAACACGTTCAAAATGACTAATTTAATACTGATGAATATTTGAAATTTAATTATTCCACTACAAAATAACTTTGAATTAAAATTCTGCACAATTGAAAAATTCCGAGAAAGCATTAAAAACTGAATGTTTTCAAAATAACTTTCCAATTTTCCCAGTCACTTTTAAAAATATTTTTTATGAAAAAATGCCTTCAAAAGAAAACCATAGAAAAAATAAAGAAAATAAATAAAACCAATTAAACCAACATCAGAAAACTAAGAAAATAAGATCCTGGATTTTTTACAAAAAAAAGGAATTATAACGATGTACAATGTATCTAGGAAAACTTTCTGAAGTAACTCATTACATATGTGCATATTGCGCTGCAATTTATGAAGACCACCTGCTTTTGAAAATAAAAAATTTGTACTCACTGGAATAAAGGATTGAGGCAAGAATATCTGATTCAGAGAAAAGTTCAGATTACCAGTTAAGGATCTAAAAATGTCGCTAGATTTTATAACGAAGGCTTAAGAAGAATAAATTCTGATGAAAGAGAACAACGAGATTTATAAGAAACAAAAGAAAAGCCTTGATGGCTACATTCAGATGCGGAAAACAGGAGAAAAAAGTGAAAAAATACGAAGAATATAAGAATAGAAATCTATTCATCCAGAGGATTCTAAACCAGAATAAAATGTAAATTATTCAGGACCAAGTCCAATCTAAATCAGGCAAAATTTTATTGCATAAATTTTCATTCACGAATTTAATAGTTAAACCGTGATTTATATGTGAAATCGATTAAATTCCAGATTTTGAATTTTCAACATTTTCATTTTGAAAATTCTTCTATTTTCAAATATTCAATTTGAAAATTGACAGAAAATTTTCTATATTTGAATTTTCCACTTTTCCGAATCCAATCCATCCTTCCCTAGAATCTTTACCACATTCTCTTTCCAGCTTTCTTTATCTTCCATTCCTCTCCTACATCCTTCCCATATATGCTCCCATGTTTCCTCCCATGTTCTCTGTCTCTTCACAATACATCCCTTCCTTTAACTCTTTTTCCAATCTAAATCTTGCTATTCTGGTCCATCTTCTCTTTCCCCAGCCCTTTTCTAAATACTTTGGTACTCCTTCATTTTCATCATCTTATACCATTTATTATATTTTGATTCCTCACACATCTCCCATCCTTTTATCAACTGTCTTTCCCTGTCCCTTTTCTTCAACTCTCAATAGTTTACTCCAGTCCCCTCTCCTATATCTCTAACACTAAAGAACTCCCTTCTTTCTTCTTCCCATCTTTTTAGTTCTATCGCTCTCCCTCTCCTTTCTTCTACCTCCTTCGAACACTTTTTCGTCAACTCCCCGCCCTTTGCGCTTCCTCTCTCACTATATAACACGCTCTTCCCCTAAAGTCACCCTATATACCTTTCTTGTAAATCCAATATTTTAAAACCTTCTTTTTCCTATTTCCTATATCTGTTTTATTACCCCTACTGCTTTTTTATCCTTTTACTTATCCTTTACTTTCATCTTTAACTTCTTCTAACTTTACTTATTTCCATCTTTCTTCCTTCCTCCTCCTTTTCTCAACTTCAATATTTGTTCCTTTTCTACGTTTGAATTCAACATTTTCCCATCTAAATATTTCTACAATCTTGTAATTAAGCCCCTATTCCTTTTTCATCGACTGCGATCAAAACTATACCATCCGCTTATGCCAGTGTATATCTTTTCTTGCCGTTCCTAAATCCTCTCCATCCTTTTCTCTTCATTTCTTCTTCTAAGTCTGAGAATGATATATTAAATAAAGGTAAGCTCAGAAGATATCCTTGCCTCACTCCTCTAACCAATCAGAAACTGTTTCCTAGTTGCTCTCCAACCTTTACCCTGATTTTTGTCTCTCTAGGAATTTCGAATACTCTCCTCATTCAATTCTCTCGTATCCCCTTTTTTACCACTGCCCTTTAATCCTTGACCTCCTCCCCTTTGCCTTTTTTCGCTATGGGTGCCACTACTCCTTCTTTCCATGACTCTCGTCACCCCTCTCCTTTTCATACTCTCTTACACATTACCCATGCTCATTCCTTTGGTGCTGTCCCTCCATATTTTCAGACTTCATTTGTAATCTCATCTGTACCAGGTGCCTTTCCATCATTCATTATTCCTAACACCTTGATTATTTTTCCCTTTGTGAAGTCCTCCTTTTTATCTCTTCTCCTACCATATTTTCTTGCTTTCTTAACTTTCCTCTCTACCACTCTTAGCAAATCTATGAAATATTTTCTTATTTTACCATCTCAATATCCTGGTTTACTCTTTTCCTTCGAATGTATAAGAGGGAAGGATAAGAAAGAGATAAAAAAAGGATCAATAATAGAAGAGGTAAATATGAAAGAAGAGAGGTGGAAGTTAGTGCGGGTGTATATGAACGATGATATGCAGGGGAAATCAGAGTTAAGGAAACTGATAAAAGTAGATAAAGAAGAGATTAGGCTTCTAGTAGAAGAAGATTTTAATACGAGAGCAGGAGATAGAGGAGTAAGGGGATGGGGAGGAAAGCGAGGAAGAAAATCCAAAGAAAAGATACTGAATTAAAAGGGAAAAAAATTGTTAAAGAGCTCGGAGGAGATGGAATGGTATATCTTAAACGAAAATATAAAGAAGTTCGGAAAGAGGAATATACACGCTTGGGAGAATAACAGGGAAGTGTAAAATTATGTGATAGTAGACGAGGTAATATAGAAGGTTGAGAAACTAGGAGGGATTACGTAGATGCAGATCACTTTTCCATAATAGTGACATGAGAGGAAGAAAAGAGTAATAACAATATGGCTAAGGAGGCTGTAAAGGTGAAAAAGCAGAAAGAAGGGATTGTTCAGTGACAGGAAAATAACAGTGAAAGAAAAAGAACCGTTTGAGAAAGAGGTCAGGAACGTAAAAATGATAGAGGACAATGTAAACAAGGAGATGAAAATGAAGATAAGAGAAACAAAAAATTTTCAGACTGCACAAGGAAAAAAGAAGCTAGTGAGGAGGCGATAAGAGTGTATGGGACGAGGAATGTAAAGATGAAAAGGAAGTCAGAAAGTAATTAAGAAAATGGAGAGAAGGGAAAAGTAGTGGAGAAGAGTATAGAAGAAGAAAATGGAGTATACTTAGTTGTGTGATGAGCAAAGAGGAGGAAAATAAAAGCTCGGAAGAACAGGTCGGAGGAGAGGGGATGGTTTATCCTCAATGGAAATATAAAGGGGGTGGGAAAGAGAAATATACACGCTCAGGAGGAGAAAAGAGAATGTTTATTGATTATGTAATAGTAGACGACGAGGTAATATAGAAGGTTAAGAAACTAGGGGTAGGGTATTATGAAGATTTGAATCACTTTTATATAATAGTGACATTAGAGGAAGAAAAGAGAAAAACAATATAACTAAAGAGGCAGTAAAGGTGAAAAGAGCAGACAGAAGGGATTGGTCAGTAAAATGTAAATAACAGTTTAAGAAAAGGGTCAGAAATGTCAAAATGGGAGAGGGAGATGCAAACAAGGAGATGAAAATAAAGATAGGGTGAATTAAAAGAATATTTAAATGCACAAGGAAAAAAGAAGTGAGTGAGGAGGCGATAGGAGTGTATGGGACGAGGAATGTAAAGATAAGAAGAAGGAATTCAGGAAGTAATTAAGAAAATGGAGAGAAGGGAAAAGTAGTGGAGATATGGAAGAAAAAAAATGGAGTATACTGAGTTGTATGATGAAAAAAATAGGCCGAAAATAGAAGGTTTGAAGACGAGGTTGAAGGAGATGGGATGGTTCATCCTCAACGCTAATATAAAGGGGGTGGGGAAGAGGAATATACACGCTCAGGAGGAGAAAAGGGAATGATAATTGATTACGTGATAGTGACATTTGAGGGAGAAAAGAGTGATAAAAATATCACTAAAGAGGTAATAAAGGTGAAAAAAGCAGAAAGAAGGTATTGGTCAGTAAAAGGAAAATAACAGCTTGAGGGCAAAGTCAGGAATGTCAAAATGGGACAGGAAAATGTAAACAAGGAGATGGAAATAAAGATAGGAAAAATAGAAAATATATTTGAGTGCACAAGGAAGAAAGAAGTTAGTGAGGAGGCAACAAGAGTGAATGTAAAGAGGAATGGAGGAATGGAAGAGGAATGTAAAGATAAGAAGAAAGTCAAAAAGTTATTGAGAAAATGGAGAGAAGGGAAAAGTAGTGGAGAAGAGTATAGAAGAAAAAAAATGGAGTATACTAAGTTGTGTGATGAAAAAATAGGAGGGAAAAAAAAGCTTGGAAGAAGAGGTCGAAGGAGAGAGGATGGCTTATCCTCAACGGAAATATAAAGGGGGTGGGGAAAAGGAATATGCACGCTCAGGAGGAGAAAAGGGAATGGTAATTGATTAGGTGATAGTGACGTTAGAGAAAGAAAAGAGTAATAACAATATGGCTAAAGAGGCAGTAAAGGTGAAAAGAGCAGAAAGAAGGAATTGGTCAATGAAAGGAAAATAACAGTTTGAGGAATGTCAAAATGGGAGAGGGAGATATAAACAAGGAGATGCAAATGAAGATAGGGGAGATAAAAAGAATATTAGAGTGCACAAGGAAAAAAGAAGATAGTGAGGAGGCGATAGGAGTGTATGGGACGAGGAATGTAAAGATAAGAAGAAGGAAGCCAGGAAGTAATTAGAAAATGGAGAGAAGGGAAAGGTAGTGGAAATAGGGCAGAAAAAAATGAAGTACACTGAGTTGTGTGATGAAAAAAATAGACGGAAAATAAAAGGTTTGAAGAAGAAGTTGGAGGAGATGGTGTGGTTTATCTTCAACGGAAATATAAAGGGGGTGATGAAAAGAAATATACACGCTCAGGAGGAGAAAAGGGAATGGTAATTGATTAGGTGACAGTAAAATTAGAGGATGAAAAGAGTAATAATAATATGGCTAAAGGGGCAGTTAAGGTGAGAGGAGCAGCAAGAAGGGGTTGGTGAGTGAAAGGAGAAAAACATTTTGAGAAAAAGGTCAGAAATGTGAAAATGTGAGAGGAAGATGTAAACAAGGAGATGGAAATAAATATAAGGGACATAAAAAGTTTACTATAGTGCACAAGGAAAAAAGAAGACAGTAAGGAGGCGATAGGAGTGTATGAGACGAGGAATGTAAAAATAAGAAGGAAGTCCGAAGGTAATTAAGAAAATGGAAAGAAGGGAAAAGTATTGGAGAAGAGTATAGAAGAAGAAAAAGTGGAGTATACTAAGTTGTGTGATGAAGAAAGAGGAGGAAAATAAAAGCTTGGAAGAAGAGGTAGGAGGAGAGGGGATGGTTCATCCTCAACGGAAATATAAATGGAAATAAAGAGAGGGAAAATAAAAAGAATATTAGAGTGCACAAGGAAAAAAGAAGATAGTGAGTAGGCGATGGGAGTGTATGGGACGAGGAATGTAAAGAGAAGAAGAAAGTGAAAAAGGAATTGGGAAAATGGAGAAAAGGGAAAGGTATGGAGAAGAAATAGGAGAAAAAAGAAGGAGTATACTGAATGGTGTGATCAAAAAAAAAAAGAGGAGTAAAATAGAAGGTTTGAAGAAGAGGTGGAGAAAGCCAGGAAGACTAATTTCAAATTTGAAAATAAATCAATGTATCAATTTTTAAGTAAAATATCTGGCCCAGCTAAAAGTAATAATTTGTACCGATAAAATCTACGTGTGAGCAAATTAATTAACAAAAAAATTTCGCTGAGGAGAGAGGAAAGAAAATATACAGAAACAGGGAATATCGTCGAGCTTATCAAGGATTTTAGGATTTATTATTGAAGAATAAATTTCTTCTCAGGTCAAGCATTTCTTGAATCTACTCCGTGAGGAGACTGAAGATGTGGAATCCTTCTGAAATCCGTTCAAGCAAAAATTGCGATTGAAAGCTTGAGAGGAAACCAAAAAAAATTGAATAAGAAAAAGAGACTATCGATTCTTCGATGTATCACACTCTGCAGAGTCATATCTTTATACAAAAGAATTCAATTTTTCAGTATTCTCGGAAAACTAAAAAGCTAGAGGAAATTTTTATCTTCAGAAATAATAAAAATGAAATATTAAATTCGTGCTCTTTTAATCGGGACAGCGAATAATAAAATTCCCGACAGTTTATAATATTGCCGAATTTTTAAATTCGACAGTCATACAATTTTAGACTGAAAATTGCCAAATTATAAAATATCCAATACTGAAAAATTACCAACTCTAGAAAGTTATCGAATTGAAAGAATAAGATTTTTTTTCCTAATAAATCATATTTATTCATCGAAAATATAATAATGAAATATTTTAATCTCAGAAATTATTTTTGGATATTCAACTTTTTGTTAATTATTATGTTTTTAAATTATATTTTGATTTTGAAATAAAAATGATTGTAAGAAATATTTCTCAGTACAAAAGAACAATACAAGCAAAAGATTTTTATTACTAGAGAAATAATTTTTAAAAAATCTATATACATTTTCAAAAAAAAACTTGAATTGGGAAAAATGTTTTCAAGTATTATTATTTTAAATTCAAAAAATAATTTTTAAAAATACATCAAATATTTCAAAATATTTCTTGGATCCAGATATTTCATTATTTTATTTGTAAGAAGTAAGCAATATTGATTAAAAAAAGAATTTTTCAATTGTTTAAATGAGGGAATTTTCTATTTCGAATTTTTTTCGGGAATTTTACAGTAAGAGAATAAAAGTAAGAGAGAGAGAGAGAAATAGTATATTTTACAAAATTTTAATGTTTATTTTTCGATGTTTATTGTTTATTTCCTAACATAAAAAATATAAAAAATTTAAAATCCATTATTACACAAATTTTTAAATATTTATTTTCAAATAGTTTTTAAATAATAATTAACAATTAATAATTTCAAATTCGAAGCACTTGAAATTTGAAAAAAATAGATATATATTGAACGATTTTGAACTGACAATGTTCCAATTTCAACTATTTTAGAAAATGAATTGAACTTGTATCACTTCTAAATAAAAGCGTTTGAAATTAAATAAATAAAAATTGCAATTTTTTTAACTTGAAATATTTTCAATTGAAATCGATTAAAATTTGTTAATTTGTAATTTAAAACTTAATTGAATGTTCCAAAAGTCAAACCTTATAAAATTCTATAATTTTACATTTTTATTAAATGAAAAATACAATTTAACATTAAAATTTATCAGAAAAATTTGTTTCAAATAAAAATATATATTTACCTTTCTAATGGACAAATTTTTTATTACAAACCTTCAAATTAAATTATTCTAAAAAAACTTTAAAAATAAAAATTAATTTTAAATGAGGAAGATTAAACATTGAAAAATATCTACTATGGGTTTCCCTATAGACAAATTTTGCTTTCAAAAGTGGAAACGCTAGAGTAGTTTATTTAAATTTAACCATTTGAAAAAAAACTGAAAAGAAGCGATAGTAAGAAAAAAATAATTTATGAAAACATGGTTAAACCCATTTTTTTTTTGTAACTTCGAAAATTTTTTCATTAAAAATCATAGAAAATCTATTTTTGCAATAATCTGATTTTTGTCATTAAACCCACTCAAACCCTTTACATTTTCAATTATTTACAGTAAATTTAAATTATTTAAGAATCCATAATTTTTAAATTGTAAATTATAATTTTTTTAATTCAACAATTTCAATTTTAATTTCAAAATTAAAAGGGTGAAATTTGAAATATAGCCTTTAATTGAAAAATTCCGAACTTTAAAATTGTTGCTATTTAAAATTAAAGAAATTATTTTATAATATTTTTTTCCTATCTATTACTAATTTTTCAAAACACAATTTTTATCTTTTTAATTTCTAATAAAATATTTTTCAATTTCAAATGATTTTTTCAATTTTCAACTGAAAATCTAACAATTTGATATTACATTGAAAAGAAAAAAAGAATACTCTACAAGATTGATATGATTGCTAATCAGTTGTGTTCGAAATGTTCAATATTTTTGAAAACTTTCAAATAAAAAATAATTTAAAAATAGTTTAATAACAAATCCTTAAAGCTGAAAATTTCCTGCGTTTAAAATTGAAACTAAACAATTCAGAATATATTAATCTAAAATTCTTAAATTGAAAACTATCAGGGCTTTTAATGTAAAATTTTGCAATTTTCTAATAAATATTGTAATTAATCATTGCCCTTTTTTACCTCAAACAAATTATAAATTTTGTAATAATTTGTGAACGACCATAAAAAAGTTTATATTAGGTAATGAATTTTACTTAGTAATAATAAATACTAAATCAATAAATAATTTCGAAGCATACAATCAATAAATAAATTTAGGGTACTAAATTTCAAGCATAAACTAAATTTCTTTTCAATTTACAATATCAGTTTATGATGATTTCGATGAGAATTTGTTTTAAAAAGGTTGAAAATAAAATATGCGAAAAGTCCGTTTTTCTTATTTCGATGAGCCCTTTATCCTTTATGACAGAAGTATGCAATATGCAATGGATGCAACGTCGCTTCCGCTCTGATTCTACTACGTAACTTCAAAAGTGATTTATGAAGACTTCCTTGGAAAATATGAAAGTCAGTTTTTAAAAACTCAAGATAAATTATGAGTTTCTTTTCTCTATGGTGTTCTTCCTGAAAGAAGCTGCTTCTTAACAAGTCAGCTAGTCTAGTTGAATAATTGTTTAATTTGTAGTCCGTCATTCTTAATTTCTCAATTTTGAGCATGGATTCGTCATTAGCGACCTAAAAAACCCCTTAGTACTAACTTTCATTTAAATCAAGCGATTTTTTGTATTTTAGTCCGCCATATTGGATTTACCATTTTAATTTCTTAATTTTGACACCGTATTCGTCATCAGCGACCTAACAAACCCTTTAGTACTGACTTTTATTCAAATCACGTGATTTTCTATTTTAGTCCGCCATATTGGATCACCATTACGAATTTCTTAATTTCGACCCTGGATTCGTCATGAGCGACTTAAAAAAACCCCTTATTACCGACTTTCATTCAAATCAACCGATTTTTTGTATTTTAGTCCGCCATATTGGATTCGCCATCTTGAATTTCTCGATTTTGACCCCGGATTCGTCATTCGCGACTTAAAACCCCCTTTAGTACTGACTTTCATCCAAATCACATGACTTTTTTCATTTTAGTCTGCCATATTGGATCACGATTTCGAATTTTCTAATTTTGACCCCAAATTCGTCATCGGCGACTGAAAACAGCCCTTCTTACCGACTTTCATTCAAATTAAGCCATTTTTTTGTACTTTGGTCCGCCAGATTGAATTCGTCATTCTGAATTTCTCAATCTTGACCCCGGATTCGTCATCAGCAACCTAAAAAAACCCTTTGGTGCTGACTTTCATTCAAATCACGTGACTTTTTCATATTGTAGTCCGCCATATTGGATCACCATCTCGAATTTCCTAATTTCAACCGCGGATTCGTCCTCAGCGACCTAAAAACCCCTTTAGTACTGAATTTTATTGAAATCATGTGATTTTCTATTTTTCTCCGCCATCTTGGATCACGATTTCGAATTTCCTAATTTCGACCCCGGATTCGTCATCAGCGACCTAAAACCCCCTCCAGTACCGACTTTCATTTAAATCAAGCGATTTTTTGTATTTTAGTCCGCCATATTGGATTTGCCATTTTGAATTTCTTAATTTTGACGCCGTATTCGTCATCAGCGACCTAACAAACCCTTTAGTACTGACTTTTATTCAAATCACGTGATTTTCTATTTTATTCCGCCATATTGGATCACCATTCCGAATTTCTTAATTTTGACCCCGGATTCGCCATAACCGACTTAAAAACCCCCTTATTACCGACTTTCATTCAAATCAAGCGATTTTTTGCATTTTAGTCCGCGATATTGGATTCGCCATTTTGAATTTCTTAATTTTGACCCCGGATTCGTGATCAGCAAACATAAAAACCCCTCCAGTGCTGACTTTCGTTCAAATCACGTGACTTTTTTCATTTCATTCCGCCATTTTGAATTTCCTAATTTTGACCCCAGATTCGTCATCAGCGACCTAAGAATCCCCTTAGTACTGAGTTTTATTCGAATCACGCGACTTTTCGTATTTTGGTCTGCCACATTGTATCCGCCATATTGGATTCGAAATGATTAATTACTCAATTTTGACCCTGGATTCGGCATCAGTGACCTAACAAACCCTTTAGTACTGACTTTTATTCAAATCACGTGATTTTCTATTTTTCTCCGCCATCTTGGATCATCATTTCGAATTTCTTAATTTCGACCCCGGATTCGTCATCAGCGACCTAAAAACCCCTTTAGTACTGAATTTTATGAAAATCACGTGCTTTTGTATTTTAGTCAGCCATATTGAATTCGACATTTTGAATTTCCTAATTTTGACCCCGGATTAGTCATCAGCGACCTAAAACCCCCTTCAGTACCGACTTTCATTTAAATCAAGCGATTTTTTGTATTTTAGTCCGCCATATTGGATTTGCTATTTTGAATTTCTTAATTTTGACGCCGTATTCGTCATCAGCGACCTAACAAACCCTTTAGTACTGACTTTTATTCAA
>JAABKJ010007545.1:7737724-7820326 GCA_011634705.1 Andricus grossulariae
ATTTTAGTTGAAGTTTCATCTCCATGGCCGAAAATTTAAATGTTTTGTTAAAAAGTCGTTTTATTTTGGTAAAAACTTAATTTTTTGAATTAAAAATATAATTATTTCATTTGTGGTTGAAAATTTATCTTTTTTAGTTGAAAATTAAACTATTTGGTTAAAAATTGATCTTTCTTAGTTGAAAATTCAACTGTTAGTTTCAAATTTCATGTATTTTGTTGAAAATTAACTATTTTCAACAAAATCCATTTTTTGGTAAAAAAAATTAAATTTGTTTTGTTAAAAGCTTTTTTTTTTCTTTGAAATTAATTTCATTAACTGAAAATTTATCTATTTACTTTCCAGTCGAAAAATTATCTGTTTTAGATGAAAATTCAACTATTTGGTGAAAATTTATGTATTTTGTCCAAAATTCGTCCTTTTTTGGTAGTTTTTTAGTGTACGAAAATTCGAAAAATTTATCTATTCCATTTTTGATTGTTAATACATATTTTTTCGATTATAAATGTACGAATTTGTTGGTAGGAAATTAATTTTCTTGTTCAAAAATTCATCTTTTTGGTTGAAAATTCATCTTTTTTTGTTTGAAAATTTTCTTCTCAAACTGAAGATTTAAATATTAAATTTCTAATTGTAGTTCAATCTTATTTAGATGAAAATTCATCCATTCTGTTAAAAAGTCATTAATTTTTTGACAATTTGTCATTTTCATAGAAATAGAATCTTCTTGTTTGAAAATTCATTTTTATTTTATTTTTTTTTTAAATTCAACTATTTGGTTGAAAGTCGAATTATGTCGTTAATAATACATTTTTTATTTGAAAATTGAAGATCAACTACTTGAATAAAAGAAATAATATATTGAACGTTCAACCTGAAAATTCAGAATTCTGAAATTGTGATCATTTACAATTACCGAAATTATACAATTACTGATGCATCTATTTCAGAAAGTTCAATTTTTATCCTGTTTTATTTTAAAATCAATTTTTAATTTTCTAATTTTAAATCTTCCTTTAGAATAATTTGAAATTATATATTTGTTTAAATCTTTAACTAAAAATCGGGCAATTTTAAGATATTGCATTAAAAATAAATAAAAAAATAATAAGAAACAAGATTGCTGTAATATGATTCCAATTTTGGAAATCGAACAATTTTAAGCTTTTAATTCAAAAATTACTTTTAAGGCTTTCAATATGAAATTTCGAAATATTTAATTGCGAAATTGTCCTGACATTTTGAATATTTGACTTCGACACAAAAATATTGTGAAATTTAAAATTCAAAATTTTAAAAATTATCTAAAAATTAATTCAAGAAAAAACTTTAGTTTCAAGGACTTAACGATTAAACTTTTAGAATTGCGCATTCAAAACCATAATTTTAAATAAAAATTATAGAAGTTTAAAAAACGATACATATATTATTGATAAGTATCATATAATCTAGTATTAAGTGACATTCAAAAAGACTGCATAGATTTTTTTACTAAAAAATGTGATTTCTCTATCAAAAAATAATAATAATAATAATAATTTTTACTTAAAACTTACAAAACGCGCGAATTATGAAATACGGGAAATCTCCCGGTATAATATTTTTCTCCCGGCTTTATCCCGGTGAAAGTTTTTCCCGGTTCTCCCGGGTGAGTGGCCACCCTGTATACAAAACAGTTTATTTTTCGAACAAGAGAGATGACTTTTCAACAAAATCGTAGAATTAAATTTCAACCAAAAATAGCAGCAAACCTATATTACCAATTTATAAACAAACGAAAATTATATTTCATACACAGAGTCAAAATATTTTATACAACCCTACTTTGAAAGACCAGAAAATAACTCATAAAATGGTACATACATATATCCTTAAAAATCTTGATATATTGGACTCAATTTTTCAGAAAAGCAGCATTTAATAATAAGGCTTCTTTTTCAAAGGGCTTAGTAAGCACAAAAGAATTTCAGAGCCTTCGCCGGAAGATCGCACGCCGTCGTTTCTTGAGAAACTCGTTAGATATCGTGTTCCCTTCGAAAGTACCTCTTTCAAACATGCTGACCATTGCAAAATATCATAGGAAGGTTATCGATAGCGTTTCTAATTGCATTATACTGCACGTGTACTCACAGAGAATAGTGTTGAAAGTAAATATAAAAGAACTACTAGTTGATTAGAAAATTTTTTCCTCCTCGTATTCTCGCCATACTCAGCAAAATAGATACGGCTTGAAAATGTCCCCTTGCAAATTTTTCACTTCAAAAGAAATAAAATGTTTGCGAGTTATTAATAATACCTACCTAATAAATAAGCCATACTTCGTCAATCTAACCACTTGAGAGATACACCGCATAACAGCTGTTTCTTTCAGAGCTCTGCACTGACCTTGAAGCGAAATGAAAAAGGAAACCTTAACATAACAGCAAATGATAAACCAGAACTTACTTCATCAAGTACCTAGTTTTCCATGTATTTTTTTCCGGTACTTATTTTTAAACTAAATACAGGGTGGCCGAAAAAGTACATTTTAAAAATACCCTGACTTTTCCCCGACCAATTTGTCTTTTGACCTGCCCATAATATTTCAAGACCAGCATTTTAATCCTTTTAAAGATTTAATTCAACAACAAAAAACAACCTGAAAAAATTAATTTTTAATCCATGGTCCAATTTTCAACAAAAAAAGATGAATTTTCAATCTGGAAGAACGAACTTTCTGTCCAAGTAGATGAATGTTCAACAAAACAGTGATTTTTCGACCAAAAAATATGACTTTTTAAGAAAATACTTGAATTTTCAACAAAATAATTTAATTTTAAACAAACTAGTTGAACTTTTAACCGTCGAATGTTTTAGAAAACAGTTGAACTTTGAAGCAAAAGAGACGAATTTTCAACAAAAAAGTTAAATTTTAAAACAGAGTTGAATTTTCGACAAAAAAATATGATTTTTTAACAAAATACTTGAATTTTCAACAAAATAATTAAATTTTAAACAAAATAATTGGACTTTTGACCAAAAACTTGAATTTATTACCTAAAAAGATGCATTTTCAACCAAATAGTCTAATTTCGAAACAAAAAAAAAGATTTAACTTCAACCAAAAACAGTTGCATTTTCAACCAAATAGTTGAATTTTCAAGACAACAAATTTTCTAACAAAAGAAATAAATTTCCGACAAAAGAGTTGCGTTTTTAAAGTAAAAAGTTGAATGTTTTAAAAAGTCGTTAACTTTTCGACAAAAAAGATGACTTTTTAACAAGAGTTAAATTTTCAACAAAATAATTAAATTTTCAATCAAATACGTGATCGAATTTTTAACCACAAGAGATGAATTCTGAATCAAAAAATAATTAGTCGAATTTTCAATTAAAGATATGTAATTAACTTTTGAATAAAAAAATATTTATTTTCAACTAAATGGTCGAATAAAAAATAAAATAAACGTCAACCAAAAACAGTTGCATTTTCAAACCAAAAAGTTAAATTTTCAACAAATTAGTTGATTTTTCAAAGAATAGTTGAATTTTCAAAAAAAAAAAGATGACTTTTTAACAAAATAGTTGAATTGTCAACAAAATAATTAAAATTTCAACTAATTATATTTTCAAGAAAATAATTAAATTTTCCAGAAAAGAATATTAAAACAAAAGCAGCTGAATTCAACCAAAAAGACGAATTTTCAAATAAATACATGGATTTTCAATCAAATAGTTGAATTTTCAGTTAAAAAATTTATTTTTCAGATAAAACAATTAATTTTCAAAAAAAAAAGGTAGTTCAATTTTTAAATAAACAGATGAATTTTGAAACAAAAAAAACATGATTTTGTAACAAATTAGTTCTACTTTTAAAGAAGTAGATCTTTTAACTGAATAGTTGAACTTTGAATAAAATATTTGCATTTTCAACCAAATAGTTGACTTTTCAAGACAACACCTTTTCCATCAAGAAAGATAAATTTTATAAAGAACAGTTTAATTATCAACAAACATTAATTTTCTACCAAATAGTTTAACTTTCAGGCAAAAGAGAGTTAAATTCAATCAAAAAACGAGAAATTGTCAACAAAATAGTAGATTTTTTTATGCAAATAGTAGAAGTTTCAATCTAAAAGGACGAATTTTTTATTCAAAAAAGACAAATGTTTAACAAAACAGTTAAATTTTCAACAAATAAGATGACTTTTTAACAAAATAGTTGAATTTTCAAAAAAATAATTAAATTTTCAACCAAATACGTAATAGAATTTTGAACCACAAGATATTAATTCTGAATCAAAAATTAATTACTAGAATTTTCAATTACAAATATGTATTTAACTTTTGAATCAAAAAAGATTTATTTTCAACTAAATGGTCGAATAAAAAAAAATTAAACGTCAACCAAAAACTTGAATTTTCAACGAAATAATTAAATTTTCAAACAAATGGTCGAATTTTCCAGCAAAAATGTTAAACTTCAACCAAAAACAGTTTAATTTTCAAGTCAAAAAGACTATTTTTTTAAAGACATTTGAATTTTCAACAAAAAAGTTCAATTTTCAATAAAAAAATTAATTTTCAAACAATGAAAGATGACTTTTATGCGAAAAAAGACGACTTGTTAAAAAAAAATAGTTGAATTTTCTTATTGGGTCCTAGGAAAAGTTTCTTGAAAATAGGGAAAAAATAGGAAATATTTGAAAAAGGAGGAAAGGGGAAAGAGTATGAAGTCTGTTCTTGCTTTTTTTTTTAATTACACGATTATAAAATAATATAAAATGTTTAGTGTCAAGAATTTTAAATTGTAAATTTGTTATGTCTTACGGTCCACATAAAATTGAATAAAAATTGGGCCAAAAACATTTTTTCACCTCAGAATTTATTAATTAAAAAACTCCTATCTCCATCCTTTACGTTCGTTTCGGTACAATTGCGTACCTATTTCAAAAGGTTTTTAAAACCTGAGATAAGATTAATTTTAAAGAGTAAAAACAAACACCGAAAATGAACATAGAAAATCAATGTCAATTTTGAAGAATTCAAGCCAAAATTTGAGTTAAAAATTTATAAAACATTAAAATTGTTATAAAAGCCTCAAAAAAAATTAATGAGACTTCACTCACTTTAAAACTACATCTTTAAAAACTTCTATAACTTCTATAACAATTTTAATGTTTTCTAAATTTTTTACTCTTCGAAATTAATCTTATCTCAGGTTTTAAAAACCTTTTGAAAAAGGTACGCAATTGTACCGAAACGTACGTAAAGGATGAAGAAAGGAGTTTTTTAATTAATAAATTCTGAGTTGAAAAAATATTTTTGACTCAATTTTTATTCAATTTTATGTGGACCGTAAGACATAATAAATTTACAATTTAAAATTCTTAAACATCGTCGGTCCAAGAAAAGGATTGATTTGTAACTTATCAAATCATTTTACAATGTCCAGTTCATAATTTTGCAATTACTAAAATATTATTAGCATGTTACCATAAGTTTAAGAATACTCTCTTCCGGCTTTGATTTTTGCTTTTCAGTTTCACTTCCTGTGAATATGACTTTCACTCACTCAGTATTTTAGTCTCTTCAGGAAGCAATACTTTAAACGTCGAAAGCCATTTAAATCTCTAAAAAATGCAGTCTTATTTCTGGATACAGCGACTTGCTAAGAAGTCTCCAATCAAAGCTTGGCATGAACTTTCTTAGCTCGCTTTAAATTTAGCGTGACGCCCTGAGCATGCTAATAAGAAAAAAAGCTTCCTTAATTACAAAGTCTTCCCCCTTTAAACACTCTTAAATAGCACTTCCGAAATAAAATTCAATGAGCCGAACTATCAATCTCGAGTAATGAGAGACTCTTTCATTCCCAATCAAAAATAAAGTTCTTCGAAATATGTAATAAATTTTTATTGATTAACCCGGATTGCTCTGCAAAAAACAAACCGCAAGAGAAATCACTTGATGGTAGGTATATAAAAAATTGTAAATTCGTTATCTTTAAGAAAATTTGTTTATTAAGTCATGAACTATCGCAAACAAATTTAAGAAATATCTGGAATTTCACGGAAAATAGAGAAATAAATTGTTTTAAATAAAATTAATGCAGATACCATATTATAAAGCGCTTTAAATTCTTAACTTTTCAAGTCCAAACATATTGCTTTTGAACAAAATAGGTAATTTTCAATCAAAAAAGATTTGGTTTTCAAGATAAAAAGTCGAATGTTTTAGAAAACGGTGGACTTTTAAATAAGAAAAATAATTTTTTAAAAAGAAAGCTCAGTTTCAACCAAGAAACATGAATTTTTAACCCAATAGTTGATTTAAAAGAATGACAACCAAACAACTGAGCTTTCAAGAAAATGAGACAAATTTTTAACAAAATAGTTGAATTTTTAACCAAAGAGATGAATCTTCAACCAAAAAAGACGCTATTTCCTACAAAATAGTTTAAGCCTCAACCAAATCAGATTATTTTTTATCCAAGCAGTTGATTTTCAACAACAAAATTAATTTTCAACCAATGAGTTGAATTTTTAACCAAAAACAGTTGCATTTAAAAAAAAAATAGTCGAATCTTCAACCAAAAAGAAGAATTTTTAAAAAGATAGTTGAATCCTCAACCAAAAACGATTAATTTTTAGTCAAAACGTTGCATTTTTAATCAAAAAAGATTAAATTTATATCAAAAGAGATGAATTTGCAACAAAATAATTAAATTTTCAACAACAAAAAATTAATTCTCAACGAAAAATATAATAATTTATATTTTTACCAGAAAATATTGTAATTTTAAATAAAAAACAGTTAAATTCAATCAAAAATGACGATTTTTCGAAAGAACAGCTGCATCAACTAAAACAAATTATTTTTTGACTATAAAGTTGAATTTTCAACAAAAATCTTTTTTAACTAAATAGTTAAAATTTTACGCCAAAAGTACGAATTTTTTAAAAAACATTTGAATGTTGCATCCGAAAATATGATTTTTTTAAAGTTCATGTTTAACCAATTAGTTAAATTTCTAAGTCAACAAGAATATTTTTCTACAAAACAGATGAATTTTCCACCCGAAAATATAAAATAAATAAAAAACAGTTAAATTCAATCAAAAATGGCGATTCTTCAACAGAATAGTTGAATAAACTAAAACAAATTATTTTTTAACTAGAAAGATGAATTTTTAACAAAAATAATTTTTAACCAAATAGTTAAAATTTTACGCCAAAAAAATACGAATTAAAAAAAAACATTTGAAATTTGCATCCGAAAATATGATTTTTTTAAGTTCATTTTTTAACTATTTTGTTAAATTTTCAACCAAAGAGTTGAATCTTCAACCATAAAAATGAATTCTCAACGAAAAATATAATAACTGATATTTTTACCAGAAAATATTGTAATTTTAAATAAAAAACAGTTAAATTTAATAAAAAAATGATGATTTTTCAACAGAATAGTTGAATCAACTAAAACAAATTATTTTTCAACTAAAAGTTGAATTTTCAACCAAAAATAATTTTTAACCAAGTAGTTAAAATTTTACGCAAAAAAATACGAATTTTTTATAAAACATTTGAGTTTTCCATCCGAAAATATGTTGTTTTTTTAAGTTCATTTTTGACCAAATAGTTCAATTTTAACCCAACAAGAATAGTTTTCTTCAAATTTTTTTAGTCAAACGTTGCGTTTTTAACCAAAAAAGATTAAATTTCTACTCAAAGAGATGAATTTTCACCCAAAAAAAATTAGTTTATGACAAAATAATTAAATTATGAACCAAATAAACTTTTGCACCAATAAAAATAATTTTTTTAATCCTGAACAAGAAATTTTCTATCCAAGAAGACGAATATTAAAACACTTGAATTTTCAATAAAACAGTTGAATTTTTAACCAAACAGTTGAACTTTCCACAAAATAATTAAATTTTCAATTAAATTGTAAAATTTTTAACCAAGAGATGAATTCTACACCAAAAATATAAAATTTTAAACTTTTCAATTAAAAAGAATTAACTTTGAACAAAAAATAGTTGGATTTTCTTGTTGGGTTCTATTAATTTAGTTCACATTTTCAAGCGAAAAACGAGGAAATGGAAGAGTTTCTTGAAAATAGGGAAAAAGAGGAATTCTTTAAGAAAGGTTAATAGGGGAAAGAGAAATCTCTTTTTAACAAATTAATAATTTAAAATGCGTATAATCGAAAAATTCTTGAAACTTTCAAAATTTCAAATAAAATTTGTTTTTATAAATAAAAATTGTTAATTCTTAGTATCATGTCGTAATTAACAACAATTGTTGTTTAGAATTCATCCAACAATTAAAAATGGATAAATATTGCCTGAAGTGACGAAGATACAGCATACAGCAGGTAAGTTTTAAAAATAAATTGTTCGAAATAAACAAATACGGAACAATTCGAATCAAAGTGTGATAAGTCACAATGCGCAGGTTTCCAGGCATCGTCTCTTCTGAAAATTCAAACAAATGGTCGAATTTGCAAACAAAAAGTTTAAACTTCAACCAAGCAGCGTTGCATTCAAAAGACTAATTTAAAATCAAATAGTTGAATTTTTAGTTAAAAAATTAATTTTCAATAAAAACAAAAACCCAATATTCAACCAAATAGTTTCATCCCCAACTAACGAAAATTAATTTTTAAGGCAACAGTTAAATTTAAAAAAAAAAATAATTTTCAACCAAATAGTCGAACTATCAAGAAAAAGACTATTTGAATTTTCAACATACAAAAATGAATTTTAATTTTTGAAAATTAATTCCCAAGAAAAAAAAATGTTTCAACAAAAAAAATCCAGTTTCAACCAAGAAAGATGAATTTTTAACCCGATCGTTGAAATAAAAAAATTATTTTTCAACAAAGTAGTTGAACTATTACGAAAAAAAGACGAATTCTTAACAAAATAGTTGAATTTTTAATCAAATAGTTAAATCTACACAAAAAAAACTAATTTTAAACCAAATGTAGTTGAAGTTTCAGTTTAAAAAATTTATTCTCAACAAACAAACAAAAACAGAATTTTCAACAAAGTAATTAAATTTTCAAACTGAAGAGATGAATCTTCAACAAAAAATGCCAAATTTACCACAAAATAGTTGAATCCTCAACTAAAACAGATTAGTTTTTAACCAAACAGTTGAATTTTCAACCAAAGAAAATTAATTTTCGAATGAATAGTTGAATTATCTACCTACAAAAATGAATTTTCAATTAAATGGTCGAATTTGCAATCAAAAAAGATTAAACTTCAACGAAAAACAGTTGTATTTTTAAACAAGTAGTTGAATCTTCAACCAAAAAAGACGAACTTTCAACCGAATAGATTAATTTTTCGTTTCAAAAATCAATTTTTAATAAAAAAACTAATTTTCAACAAAATAATTACATTATCAACCAAAGTAATGAATCTTCAAACAAAAAAGTCGAATTTTCAACCTAAAAAAATGAATTCTCTAACAACAACAAAAAGAATTTTCATCAAAAGAGTTAAATTTTCAACTAAACAAGATTAAATTTCTACAAAAGAGATGAATTTCCCACTCAAAAATATAAATTTTCAAACAAAAAAATTAAATTTTGAACCAAAAAAGATTTTCTACCAAAAGAGATGAATTTTCAAGCCAAAAGACGATTTTTCAGCAGACAATTGAGTTTTCAACAAAAAAAAGTTCATTTTCAACCAAAAGATATTTGGGTTTCAAGATGAAAAGTCAAATATTTTAGAAAAATGTTGACTTTGAAATACGGAAAAATGAATTTTCAACAAAATAGTTTAATTTTAAATCAAATATTTTAATTTTAATACTACAAAAATGAATTTTCAAAGAAAAAAGATTAAACTTCAACCAAAAAAGACAAAATTAAAACCAAACGTAATTCAATTTTCAGTTTTAAAAAATTAATTTAAAAAAAAAACGAATTTTCAACCAAATAGTTAAATTTTCAACCAAACAGATGAATCTTCAACCTAGAAAAATGAATTTTCAAAAAGTTGAATTTTCAAACAAACAAAAAAATACTACAACCAAAAGACGATTTTTCAGAAGACAGTTGAATTTTAAACAAAAAAAGTTCATTTTCAACCAAAAAATATTGAGTTTTCAAGATAAAAAGTCAATGTTTTAGAAAATTGTTGATTTTGAAATACGAAAAAATTAATTTTCAACAAACAAGTTCAGTTTCAAACAGAAAGATTAATTTTTAACCCAATAGTCGAATTAAAAAAATAATAATAATTTTAAAGAAAATAATCGAACTTTCAAGAAAAAGAGACGAATTTTCAACAAAATAGTTTCATTTTTAACCAAATAGTTTCATTTTAATACTACAAAAATGAATTTTCAAAGAAAAAAGATTAAACTTGAACCAAAAAAGACGAACTTAAAACCAAACACAGTTCAATTTTTAGTTTAAAAAATTTTATTTTCAAAAAAAAAAACAACGAATTTTCAACAAGAAAAAACAACGCATTTTCAACAAAATAATTAAATTTTCAAACCAATAGTTGATTCTTCGACCTAGAAAAATTAATTTTCAAAAAGTCGAATTTTCAAATAAAAAAGATTAAACTTCAACCAAAAACAGTTACATTTTCAATCTAACAAATAAATTTGTATCCAAATAGTTAAATTTTCAATCCAAAAGACGATTTTTCAGAAGACAGTTGAATTTTAAACAAAAAAGTTCATTTTCAACCAAAAAATATTGAGTTTTCACGATAAGAACTCAAATGTTTTATAAAACTGTTGACTTTGAAATACGAAAAAATTAATTTTCAAGAAAAAAGTTCAGTTCTAACCAAAAAAGATGAATTTTTAACCCAATAGTTGCATTAAAAGAAGAAAAAATAATTTTAAACAAAATGGTTGAACTTGCAAGAAAAAGAGACGAATTTTCAACAGAAAAGTTTAATTTTAATACTGCAAAAATGAATTATCAACCAAAAAAGATTAAACTTCAACCAAAAAAGACGAATTTAAAACCAAACATAGTTCAATTTTCAGTTAAAAAAAATTTATTTAAAAAAAAAAACGAATTTTCAACCAAATAGTTAAATTTTGAACCAAATAGATAAATCTTCAACCAAGAAAAATGAATTTTTAAATAAAAAAGATTAAACTTCTACCAAAAACAGTTCCATTTTCAAGCAAAACAGATTAATTTTTAACCAAATAAATGAATTTTCAAGCCAAAAGGCCATTTTTAAGAAGAAAATTGAATTAAAAAAAAGAGTAAATTTTCAACCAAGAAAGATTTGGTTTCAAGATAAAAAGTCAAATTTTTTAGAAAACTGTTGACTTTGAAATACGAAAAAATGATTTTTCAACAAAAAAGTTCAGTTTCAACCAAGAAAGATGAATTTTTAACCCGATAGTTGAATTAAAAAAATAATAATAATTTTAAACAAAATGTTTGAACTTTCAAGAAAAAGAGTCGAATTTTCAACAAAAAAGTCGAATTTTCAAATAAAAAATATTAGACTTCAACCAAAAACAGTTCCATTTTCAACCAAAACAGATTAATGTTTAACCAAATAAATTAATTTTCAAGCCAAAATACGATTTTTAAGAAGAAAATTGAAGTTTAAAAAAAAAAAAATTTCATCCAAAAATGATTTGGTTTTCAAGATGAAAAGTCAAATGTTTTAGAAAAATGTTGACTTTGAAATACGAAAAAATTATTTTTCAAGAAAAAAGTTCAGTTTCAACCAAGAAAGATGAATTTTAAACCCAATCGTTAAATTTAAAATAAAAATAATTTTAAACAAAATAGCTGAACTTTCAGCATACAAAGGTGAATTTTCAACTTTTATTTTTAATCAAGGAAGATGAATTCTCAATCAAGAAAGATTACTCCTTTATTTTCCACAAAATAATTCAATATTCAAGCAAATAGTAGATTTTTTAATCAAAAGAGATCAATTCTGAACTCAACCAAAAAAAGTTGAATTCCTTATTGGTTCCTATTAATTCAGTTCATATTCTTAAGCAAAATACAAAAAAAAAAACAGTAAGTTTTTCGAAAATAGGGAAAAACAGGAATTCTAAAAAAAAATAGGGAAAAGAGTGTAAAGTCTCTCTGTTACAAATTAGTACTTCAAAATGCTTATATCCGGAAAATTCTTGATGAAACTCTAAAAATTTCAAATAAAGATTGTATAAATAAAAATTGCCAACTCCAAGGATTCATCCAACAATAAAAAATGTATAAATACAGCCTAAAGTTACGGAGGCACAGCGTACCTTCGTACAAGTACATCGTACCTACGTTTTAAAAATAAATTCTTCAAAATAAATAAACACGGAAAAATTTGAATTAAAATGATAAGTCACAAAGTGGCATGTGTGAGTTCCCGACTTCGCGTTTGTGTCACATACGTGTCTGCGCGTATGTAATTTTGACTGCAAGTTTCGAGGCATCGCCTCTTCTGGAAACAGTGAAAGTCGGGCAATTTCTCTCACTTTTTAATCACGAGGCCATCACTGTCTAGGAAAATCGTGACTTCTCTACCAACATTTCTTAAATTTTTACTACTTCCCGTGCCCATTTAAACTACACCTGCGCCTCAAAAAAAAAACAAAAAAAAAGCACCTGGACACATTCCAGAACCGTAAATAACGACATGCGTGAGGAATTTGACAGGATTCGAAAAACACGAAAGGCCCATGAAAATATCTTCGTGGTTGTTTTTCATAAGACGGGGGTCCGAAATGAGCCGCAAATTGATTGGAGAAAGGAAGAAAGTATCGGTGACAATAATAATTGAATCGCATTCGGAGCGTAATCGCGTCCGAAATTTGTTACTCACCCTGGTGACAGAATACGTCGATTTTCGCCCTGAGAAATCACTGGAGAACTTGTAACGATCACTGTCACTTCGATATCAAAGGAATTTGCACAGAAACGACACTAACGAGGACCGATTGACACAAACACAACACCTTTCGGAGTGTCACCGTGTGTCACACACATTTCGGGCGTGCGGCCATTTTGCCTTTTGCGCTGCCGTGAGTGACATGAAGGCGTGAACACATCTGAAATTCCTTCTGTCTGGGAATCAGGGCTGCCAACTGGATGGGAGGTTACTTTCCGAATCGGTAGGTGGCGCTAGCTGCTTTAGTCAAGTCCCGCGAAAATTCAAATTGGATGAATGATAAATTGCTTTTCTTTATATAAATTATTAAAAAACAGTTCATTTTTTATTCATAAAATGAAGTGAAAGTGCAATTCATCAAGTTTTGAGATAGAAAATTTATTATTCTAACTATTGGTCAGTTTTAATGGCGTAGTTATGAATTTCAAAAGTAAAACATTATTGTCTATTCAAAGAACGTTTCAAAGTACAATTTTGAAAATTTCTCTATTTTTTACATTGTTAAACATTCATTTTAATGGTTGGATATTCTTCCTTGTGGATAAAATAGTAACTATTTTGTTCAAAATTCGTATTTTGGTTGAGAAATGATTTTTTTTTCTTTGAAAATTCAACTATTTCATTTTTGGTTGAAAACTGATATTTTTTTATTTGAAAATTCAACTAATTTGAAAAACAGTCTCATTTTTAGTTCAGTTCAACGCTCTTTAAATTGAAACGTTATTCATTTTTAGTTGAAATATATACCAACTATGACATTTTTCATTAAAAAATATTTTTTTTTATTGAAATGCAACTACTTGATTAATGTTGATCTATTTTGTAAAAAAAAAATTTTTTGGTTTTGAAATTTAACTATTCCATTATGGTTAAAATTATTTTTTTTTAGTTAAAAATTATTCAACTGTTTGCTTGAAAATTTATGTGTTTTTATTGAAAATTCGATATTTTTTGATACAAAATTATCTTCTTGGTTAAAATTTCATCTTTCTATTGAAAATTATTTAGTTAAGATTTTATCTTCTATCTTTTTTAGTTTAAAAATCCACTATTTGATTGAAAATTCATGTACTTTATGGAAAATTCTATTATTTTGTTAGAAAATTAATCTTATTGGTTAACAATTCATCTTTTTTCTTGTAAATTAATTTATTTTGTTTCATAATTAGTTCTTCTATGATGTTCAATATTCATCTTTTTGTTGAAAATTGATATTTTTTAGTTTAAAATTAATTTCTTCATTTTGGATTAATTTTATTATTATGTAAGATTCATCTTCTTTGGTTGAAAATTAAACTACTTTGTTGAAAATTAATTTTTTTATTGCAAATTTTGACTACTTTGTTGAAAATTCTTTTTTTTATTTAAAACTATATTTGTTTATTGAAAATTTAAATATTCCATTTTTGTTTGAAACTGTTTCTTTGTCAGTTAAAAATTCTAGTATTTGCTTAAAAATCCATGTATTTAATTTAAAATTCATATTTCGTTTTAAAGTTAACAATTTTTTTTCAATTTGTTTTTTTTTTGCTTGAAGATTTTACTTTTTTTATTGAAAATTAAACTAATTTGAGAAAATTTTTTGTTTTTATTCGGGTTCAACGCTCTTTACATTAAATGTATATTCACTTTTTGTTGAAACATATATCAACTATTACATTTTTTGTTGAGAATTCTTTTTTTTTTATTGAAATGCAACTACATGATTAAAGTTGATCTATTCTGAGAAAACATTTTTTTCTTATTAATTTTTGTAAACTGAAAATTTAACTATTCCATTTTGAATAATTTTTTTTTTAGTCAAATATTCAACTATTTGGTTGAAAATTCGTTAATTTCTTGTTTAAAATTTATTTTTTTAATTGAAAATTTTAATATTCCACTTCTGGGTGATAATTGATCTTTTTTAGTTCAAAATTCAACTATTTGCTTGAAAATTTTTGTATTTTTATTGAAAATTCCATTTTTTTTGTAGAAAATTATTCTTCTTGGTTGAAAATTCATATTTTTTATTGAAAATTATTCATTTCTATTGTTTTTAAGTTTACTCTTTTTCAATTCGTTTTTTTTTTGCTTCACAATTTATCTTTTCCAGTTGAAAGTTCTTGTATTTTGTTTAAAAGTTAATTTTTTTCAGTAGAAAATTATTTTTCTTGTTTAAAAATTCATCTTCTTGGTTGAAAATTCCACTGTTTTCTTAAAAAGCGTTTTTTCATTATTGAAAATTAATGTTTATAACTGAACATTTGATCTTTTATATTTTTTAGTTTAAAAATCCACTATTTGATTAACAACTCATTTTTTGTTTGGAAAATTCTATTATTTGGATAGAAAATTAATCTTATTATTTAAAAATTCATCTTTTTGTTGCAAATTAATTTATTGTATTTAATAATTAACGATTTTTTTAAATTCACTTTTCTCCCTGAAAATTTATAATTTTTGGTTCAAAGTTCTTCTATGATGTTGAAAATTCATCTTTTTTGGTAGAAAATTATTTTTCTTGTTTGAAAATTCATCTTTTTGGCAGAAAATTAATTTTTTTTGTTCATTCAAGTATTCCACTTTTCGTTGAAAATTGAGATTTTTTAGTTTAAAGTTAATTTCTTTATTTTGGATTTATTTGGAATAATTTTATTATTTTGTAAGATTCATCTTCTTTGATTGAAAATTCAACTACTTTGTTAAAAATTCATGTTTTTATTGCAAATTTGACTACTATGTTGAAAATTCGCTTTTTTATTTTAAACTATATTTGTTTCATTGAAAATACATATTTCGTTTTAAAGTTAACAATTTTTTTTTAATTTGTTTTTTTTTCTCGAAGATTGAACTTTTTTATTGAAAATTAAACTATTTTGAGGAAAAGTATTTTTTTATTTGGGTTCAACGCTCTTTAAATTAAAAGTATATTCACTTTTTGTTGAAACATATATCAACTATTACATTTTCTTTTAGAATTCTTTTTTTTAATGCAACTACTTGATTAAAGTTGATCTATTCTGATTAAAAAATTTTTTCTAATTAATTTTTGTAAACTAAAAATTTAACTATTCCATTTTGGATAAATTTTTTTTAGTCAAAAATTCAACTATTTGTTTGAAAATTTGCTAACTATTTGTTGAAAATTGCTATTGTTTTTAAGTTGACTGTTTTTCATTCGTTTTTTTTTTGCTTGAAAATTTATCTTCTTCAGTTGAAAGTTCTTGCATTTTGTTTGAAAATTAATTTTTTTTTTAGTTGAAGATTCATTTTCTTGCCTAAAAATTCTACCATTTTTTGTGTATTTTATAAACAATTCTATTATTTTGATATAAAATTAATCTTATTGGTTAAAAATTCATCATTTTGGTTGAAAATTATTCATTTCTATTGTTTTTAAGTTGACATTTTTTTAATTTGTTTTTTTTTTACTTGAGAAATTATCTTCTTCAGTTGAAAGTTCTTGTATTTTGTTTAAAAATTAATTTTTTTGTTGGAAAATTATTCTTCTTGTTTGAAAATTCATCTTCTTGGTTGAAAAATCCACTATTTTGTTAAAAATAATTTTTTTCTATCGAAAATTATTGTTTATAATTGAAAATTAATGTTTATAATTAAAAATTCTATCTTCTATCTTTTTTAGCTTAAAAATCCACTATTTGATTGGAAGCTCATGTATTTTATGGACAATTCTATTATTTTGATAGAAAATTAATCTTATTGTTAAAAATTCATTTTTTTGTTGTAAATTAATTTATATTGTTTTTTAATCAACACTTTTTTCAAAATTCACTTTTCTCCTTGAAAATTGTTAATTTTTGTTTAAAAGTTCTTCTATCATGTTGAAAATTCATCTTTTAAGTTGAAAATTAATTTTTTTTATTGATTCAACTATTCCACTTTTTGTTGAAAATTTATATTTTTTAGTTAAAAATTAACTTCTTTATTTTGGATTTATTTGGATTAATTTTCTAATATTTTTTAGTATTCATCTTTTTTGGTTGGAAATTAAACTACTTTGTTGAAAAAAAAAATTTTCTTTTGCAAAATTCACTCATTTGTTGAAAATTCGTTTTTTCGTAAATTTATTTTTTATCAGAAAATTAAAATATTCCATTTTTGTTTGAAACTTTTTTTTCAGTTGAAAATTCGACTATTTGGTTAAAAGTTCATGTATTTTATTGAAAATTTTACCTTTTTGGTTGAAAATTCATTTCTTTGGTTTTAAAGTTAACCATTTTTTTTAAACTCGTTTTTTTTTTTGCTTGAAGATTTAACTTTATGTGTTGAAAATTCTTGTATTTTTCTGTATTATTATTATTATCATTATTATTATTGTATTCATGTATTATTTTTACAATGAGAATTTTTTGGTAGAAAATGCATCTTTGGTTTTAAAGTTAACAATCTTTTTTGATTCCTTTCGCTTGAAGTACTAACTTTATTTGTTGAAAATTCTTGTATTTTGTTAAAAATTCGTCATTTTTGGTAGAAAATTATTTTTCTCGTTTAAAGATTCATCTTTTTTGTTGAAAATTCGTTTATTTTGTATGAAAATTAATTTCTTTAACTGAAAATTTAACTATTCCACTTTATATTAGAAATTTATCTTTTTTAGTTGACAATTCGTATTTTTGGTTAAAAATGACACTATTTTATTTTTGTTCAAAACTCTTTATTTCTTGAAAATTCTACTATTTAGTATAAAAAATAAAAATAAATTAAAATACGTACTTTGAAACGTACTTTCAGTGGACAATAATGTTATTTTTGAAAAATTCAGAACTACGCAAGAAGAACTATGATATTTGAAATTTTATTTTTTTCCTTTCAACTTGAAGGACGAACAATTTTACTTTCTTTTATTATTAAACTTTTATTATGAATTTGTATAAAAAAATTTAATTCATCAAATTTGAATTTTCGCGGAACTTTGAATAGCACAGCTGCGCCACCTAGCGGCAGGTTGAGTCCCCTAAATAGGTATTTCAGGCTGGGTGGGGAAATCCAAGATGTCTGCTCACCGAAGGTGAAACAATGATACCAATCGAACAGGACAAATTTTTTTTTTCAATAACTTAGAAAAAAAAATATTTTTCACCATAAATGTATTTTGACGTTATTTTTTATTTTTTAACTGCTATTGAATTGGATAATAAAATGAATAAAAAAGTTTTGTAATAATTTCATCATTTATTTAAATAACTTTTTAAAAATAAGATCCAAATACACTCCGGTGCAATTGGTATTATTGCTTGGCCCTCGGTGTGCAGACATCTTGCCAGCCGACGTCATAACATGAAAAACTTAAAAAAATTGTATATGGCTTTTTCAGTTCATAATAAATGATGTATGTTGATTAAAACATGAAAATCTGTTGTGTCTATTTGATTTAATTGTGATTAAATTAATTTTAAAATAATTCAAATGTGATAGAACGCGATCATGTTTTAAAATGATTGGTTGGCTTAGGAGAATGAACCAATCACAATAATCTGACGAGGAGTTGTAAGGTTGGCGAACCTGAGGAACAGAAATCACAAAAAATTGATGTTTTTGACATTTGTATGCTTTCAGTAGTCGTTGTTGTCGATTGCTTGATATAAAAAATATGTATTTTTGTCAAAAGCGAAAAAATAATTTTTTTTGTCTGAATATTTTGCAAATAAGATCAGTGTTATTTGAATTTTGGCGCCAAACAACTGCCGGTGCCGCCTCCCTTTTGCATTTGCGCGGCTCGAATGTTCGATTGCGTTTGTTTGCGACGTTAGGTGTAAAATAAAATATATTTCTTCGAGGAGAAAATATACAAAAATATATTAATACAAATAATTATACATGATAATAATAAAAATATAATTCTTTAAAGAAAAAAAGATGTCGAAGGTAAGTCATGCCAGGTTATAATCGATAGGAAAATCAAATTTAGTACAGCTATTTTTAGGTTAGGTTGCATGCCTCGATCTCTATTTTGCAAGAAATATTGTTAAATAAAGTTTAGTAAATAAAACTCGGTTTCCCATAATCACTTTATTATTTATTTAAACCAATTTATTCATAAGCGTATTTGACATTGAGAAAGTGTACTTAAATTGTGTAATTCTTTTCTGACCTTTTTTTTGTTTTTTTTTTTTGCTCCTGAAACGAATAAATTAAAATGTCCATTGAATAAATGAAGATTTTTAAATAAACGTGCATTATAATGAAATTTCATGTTTTATGATTGAATATTTTGCATAAATAAAAATGAATAAATATCTGTTATTTCGAATGATACAAAATTAACTTCCATTTTTTGTTGAAAATTGACCCTTTTTTGGTTGAAAATTCGTCTTTTTAGTAGAAAATTCAACTGTTTTATAGAAAATTTATATTTTTGGCATGAAAATTCAACATTTTTGTTCTTCATTGACTGCAAATTTGTCTTGGTTATTAATCTTTTTTGGTTGAAACTTTATCTTTTTGGTCGAAAATTAACTTTTTTTTAAATTAAGTTATTTTGTTGGAAATTCGTTTTTTGTTGAAAATTAATTTTGTTACCTGAAAGTTTAACTACTCTATTTTTGGTTAACAATTTTGTTAAAAAGTCATTATTTTTTATTGAAAATTTATCGTTTTGTTTCCAAATTCATCTGTTTGGTTGAAAATTGAGTTATTTTGTTGCAAATTCGTTTTTTTACGACTTTTTTTTACTGACAGTTTAACTAGTCTATTTTTAGTTAACAATTTTGTTAAAAACTAATTATTTTTTAATGAAAATTTTTCGTTTTGTTTCAAAATTCATCTGTTTGGTTGAAAATTCAGTTATTGTGTTGCAAATTCGTTTTTTTACGACTTTTTTTTACTGACAGTTTAACTAGTCTATTTTTAGTAAACAATTTCGCTAAACAGCCATTATTTTTTACTGAAAATAAATCGTTTTGCCTGCAATTTTATTTTTGGACGAAAATTGACCTCTTTTGTTAAAAATTCATTTTGTTCAGTCAATTTTTTGTTTAATTGACAATTTAATTCTTCTTCAAGTTGCAAATTTATGTTTTTAAATTGAAACTTTATCCTTTTGGTTCAAAATGAATGTTTCTAGGTTGAGAATTTAACTACTTTGTTGTAAATTTTTTTTTTTTCGTCGAAAATTAATTTTTTTTTACTGAAAATTTAACTATTGTAACTTTAATTGGTAATTTTGTTAAAGACATTCATGTTAGTGGAAAATTTAACTGGTTGGAGAATAATTCGTCTTTTTGGGTTGAAAATTCAACTATTTTCGTAAAAAATTCAGGTATTTCGTTCAAAATTAATTTTGGTTGAAAATTCAAATGTTTTGAAAAAAATGTGTCTTTTTGGCATTAAAATTCCAAATTTTTGTTCTTTACTGATTGAAAAAATTGTCTTGGTTATTTATTTGTTATCTTAGAAAATTCATCTGTTTAGTTCAAAATTAAAAGATTATGCTAAAAATTTTATTTTGTTTCGTTAAAAATTTTGATTTAACTGAAAAATTATCTTTTTTGGTTAAAAATGCATTTTTTTATCGAAAATTCATAGTTTTGTTTCAAAATTACTCTGGTTGAAATTTGAGTTATTTTGTTGCAAATCCATTTTTTGTCGAAATTTTTTTTTAACTGAAAGTTTAAATAGTCTATTTTTAGTTAACAATTTTATTAAAAATTAATTCTTTTAGGTTGAATATTCAACTTATTGGTGAAAAATTCGTCTTTTTTGGGTTGAAAATTCAAAATTTGTTTAATTATTGAGTGCAAAATCTTTCTTTGTTGAAAATTCAACTCTTATGTTGAAAATTCGTCATTTTATTTCAAAGTTGATCTGTTTGGTTGAAAATTTATTTTGTTTACTTACATTTTTTTGTATTGAAAATTTAATTATTATTCTTTAAGTTAACAATTCATCTTTTTTAATTAAAACTTTATCTGTTTGGTCGAAAATTAATTTATTTTTTTTGAGAATTTAACTATTTTGTTGTAAACGCTTTTTTTGTCGAAAATGTATTTTTTTAACTAAAAATTTAACTTTTCTATTTTTGGGTTGGCACTTTTGATAAAAAGTTATTTTTATTACTTGAAAATTCAACTGATTAGTGAAAAATTCGTCTTTTTCGGTTGAAAGTTCAACATTTTTGTCTTTTTAGCTAAAGTTGAAAATTTATGTTTTTTGTCGAAATTTATCATATTATTTTTCTTTTGGTTTAAAATTTAACTATTTTGTTGGAAATTCGTTTTTTTTTTGTTTGAAAATTAATTGTATGTTATTGTAAAATTTAACTACTCTATCTTTGTTTGCAAATCTTGTTAGTCATTCTTGTTGGCTGAAAATTCAATTAATTTGTAGTAAATTCAAATTTTTGGGTTAAAAAGTCAACTTTTTTGGTAAAAAATTTAACTATTCTATTTTTGGTTGAAAATTGATAATTTTTACTCGAAAATTTATGTATTTTGCTGAAATTTTGTATTTTTGGTTAGAAAAATAATCTTTTCGGTTGCTGTCTCTTATACACAGATGAATTTTTAACTAGAATAATTGAATTGTTGACAAAAAAGATAAATTTACAACCAAAAAGATTAATTTCTACCAATTTCTACTAAGACAGATAAATTTTTGTATCAAAAAGACAAAATTTCAAAAAAAAAATACATGATTTTTCAACCATTTAGTTAAATTTTCAACAAAAAAATATGAATTTTTAGTTAGAAGAATTAATTGAACAAAAAAACGAATTTTCAACCAAAGAGGTGAATGTTCAACCAACAAAAATGAACTTTTAACCGAATTTTAAGCCAAAATAAACGAATTTTCAACAAAATTATTGAATTTTCAAGAGAAAAATACGAATTTTCTACAAATCAGTTGAATTTTCAACCTCAAAATAGGAATTTTGAAAGAAAAAGTTCTTTTCCAACCAAACAGTTGAATGTTCTACTAAAATAATTGAATTTTCAACTAAAAAAGATCAATTTTCCGTTAAAAATATCAATTTTTCAACGAATTTTCAACAAAATAGTTAAATTTACAAAGGAAGAGATCAATCTTCAACCAAAAAAAGATCCTTTTAACCGAGCAGTTCCATTTTTAACAAAAAAGATGACATTTTTTTACTGAAGGAGATGAATTTTAAGCCAAAACAGACGAATTTTCAATAAAATATTAGATTTTTTACCCAAAAAGGATTTTTCTGTGAAGAAAGAAAAAACTTTTCAACCAAATTATTGAATTTTCAACCCGAATAATATCAATTTTCAACATAACAATTGAATTTTCTACTAAAAACAGATCAATTTTCAATTAAAATTAGCAATTTTCAATTCAAAAATATTAATTTTCAATTAAAATAATTAAGGTTCAATTAAAAATATCAATTCTCAACAAAAAACTTTTTAAGCAAATTTTCAACAAAATGGTATTTCAACCAATGGTGTTTTCAAAACCAAAAACTTTTCAACAAAGCAGTTCAACTTTCAACCAAGTAGTTGAATTTTCAACTAGAAAAATAAATTCTAAAAAAAAAGTGTAATAAGTTTATATTTCAACGCAAAAAGACGAATTTTCAATAAAATATTTGATTTTTTAACCAAGAAAGATTTTTCTGTCAAGAAACAAATTTTTAACCAAATTATTTAATATTTAACCAAAAAAATATCAAATTTTCAACAAAACAGTTGAATTTTAAACCAAATAGTTGAATTTTCTACTAAAAACAGATCAATTTTCAATATAAAATATCAATTTTCAATTAAAAATAGCAATTTTCAATTCAAAAATATTAATTTTCAATTAAAATAATTAAGGTTCAAGTAAAAATACCAATTTTTAACAAAAAACTTTTTAAGAAAATTGTCAACAAATAATTATATTTATAATTTAATTTTTAATTATTCAATAAAATATTTGACTTTTGAACCAAGAAAGATTTTTCTGTCAAGAAAGAAAGGAATTTTCAACAAAATTATTGAATTTTCAAGACAAAAATAAGAATTTTCTACAAGTTAGTTGAATTTTCAACCTCAAAATAAGAATTTTGAAAGAAAAAGTTAATTTCTAATCAAATAGTTGAATGTTATACTAAAATAATTAAATTTTCAACTAAAAAAGATCAATTTTCAATTAAAAAAGATGAATTTTCAATTAAAAGTATCAATTTTTCAACGAATTTTCAACAAAATAGTTAAATTTACAACCAAAGATAAATCTTCAACCAAAAAAAAAGAACCTTTTAACCGAGCAGCTCCATTTTTAACAACAAAAAAATTAATTTTTTTACTAAATGAGATGAATTTTAAGCCAAAACAGACAAATTTTCAATAACATATTGGATTTTTTAACCAAGAAAGAAAAAATTTTTCAACCAAATTATTGAATTTTCAACCAAAAAAATATCAATTTTCAACATAACAATTTAATTTTAAACCAAATAGTTGAATTTTTTACTAAAAATAGATCAATTTTCAATACAAAATATCAATATTCAATTAAAAATAGCATTTTTCAATTCAAGAAACTTTTTAAAAAATTTTTCAGCAAAATAATTATATTTTCAACCATACTTCTCTTAAAAAAGTAACCGTAAAGTAACAATAATTTAACAAAAAAGTAACCAAAAAGAACAATTTTCTACCAAGAAAGACGAAGTTTGCACTAAAATGAAGAATATTCAACAAAAAAATGAATTTTTAAGAAAGTAGTTCAACTTTTAACGTAGAATTCATTTAAAAAAGACAATTTTTCAACAAAATATGTTCTTTTTCAACCAAATTATTGAGTTTTTAAGCCAAAAAGACCAATTTTTATAAAACAGTTAAATTTTTGACCAGTAAATATGGATTTTCAACAAAAAAGTTAGCTTTCTACCAAATAGTTGTGTTTTATACCAAAACAGGGATATTTTCAATCCAAAGACGAATTTTCAACAAAATAAGTACATTTCCAACCAAAAAGATGAATTTTCAAACAAACTTATGTATTTTTGAACGAAAGGGTTGATTTTTAATCCAGAAGATTAATTTTCTACCACAAAAGATGAATTTTTAACTACAATGATGAATCCCCCCCAAAAAAATGAAGTTTTAACAAAAAATCTTCAACTTTACCGAATTTTCAACCCAAGAAGATAAATTCTCATCGAAAAATATAATACATAGCGCAATATTTGAAAAAAAAAGATTTAAATTTTAAATGAAGAACTAGCAATATTAGCTAAGTTGTAATTTTAATCATTATTCATAATAATTCTATTTATAGTCCTTTTTATACATTTTCCTTACGAACTAATTATTATTTTATTATTATTCTCTAATTTCCTCGGCTCTAAATTGTCAAATTTACTGAAATTTTTTTTAATTTTTCACAAATTCCCCAAAAATTTCATTGATCAAAAGTGTCGTGTTTTTAAACTTTCCAAGTAAAAGTTTCCGACTGAAACTTTCAACGGCACATTGCTCATGGAACCTGATAGGAGAGTGAACTTAAATACGTTTTTAAATAATACGAATAACGAATTAATTCACTTCGTCATTTCGGGCAAAAAATGTAACCAAAAGTAACCTTTCCATAAAATAAGTTACTTTTCAGTAACCGCGCATCAAAAAAGTAACTAAGTTACAAAAAAGTAACCCGTTCCGAGCCCTGAGAGATTAATTTTTAACTAAACAGTTGCATTTTTAACGAAATAAGATCAAATTTCTACCAAAAATTGTGAATTTCAAGAAAAGAGTTGAGTTCTTTTAATCAAACAAGATTTTTCGGTCTAAAAATAGAAAAAGATGAAGAAAAACGTACTTGGGTGGCTACTGGAGTTGCAGACGCTATACAGAAAACAACATTTGCAGGAGGAGGTCGAATTCCCTCGATGACGAGTTCCTGGGTGACGAGGGACTGTCGCAAGAGTGGTAGACTTTTCTTGAGGAACCCGATCAAGCATGGTTGCGGAGATGCGTTCAACAATCTTTCGAGTCGATCACAAAACTCCTCAGGTTCCACTTTAGTATCAATTAACTCTTGGATCAACGTCCGAACATTTCGTTCCACTTGCCTAGGTTCTCGACTAGACAACTCTAATAAGTTTGCTAAAAATTTACGGCACTTTTCTTTGGTATTATCTGTGGTCTGGCGCTGAAACAAACAAGAGAAATCAAGTTAACAACTACATATTTCAAATACAACTTATTTCGAAAATCAATTCAAAGTTGGAACGATGTGGAAAGTTAGTGTATTAGGAGCCTAAAAAAGTATAATTTGGTGTTGATTGATGAAGGCCTTCAACTTGTAAGTTGGAAAAATGTATTCAACATTTTTACAGCTTTTTAATTAACGTTCTCGAGGGGATAATTTATGTTTAATAAGTGTGTCTAGAGATTCTTAGGAACAAAATTCAACGTCTTTTCTACGTTTTCCAGGTCAATAAACCAAATTTTTCCAAGTTTCCCCTTTTATAAATCAAATAGTGAAATAACCGTTTGCTATACATGTAAGATTTTAAGACATTCCAAACGATTTTAAAAGCTTTCAAAATATTTTAGAAGGCTTCAAAAGATTTCAAAGATTTCAAGGATGTAACAAAGATTTCACAAAAATTTTAAAAGATTTAAAAAGGATTCAAAAGATATTCGAAAGATTTTAAAAGATTTCAAAGATCTCACCAATATTTCAAGGATGTCGAATGATTTCAAAAG
Source organism: Andricus grossulariae (assembly GCA_011634705.1). Taxonomy (NCBI): domain Eukaryota; kingdom Metazoa; phylum Arthropoda; class Insecta; order Hymenoptera; family Cynipidae; genus Andricus; species Andricus grossulariae. The sequence goes on from JAABKJ010007545.1 coordinate 7,763,267, forward strand.
ACTTCAAACGATTTCAAAAGGTTTCAAAAGATATTGGAAAGATTTCAAAAGATTTTTTAAAGTTTCACAAAGATTTCGCAAAGATATCAATGATTACAAAATATTTTATTGATATCACAAATATTTCAAGGATTTCAAACGACTTCAAAAGGTTTCAACAATTTTTTTAAAGTTTCACCAAGATTTTCAAAGATTTCACAAAGATTTCAAAGACAACAAAAGATTTCAAAGATCTGATCAATATTTCAAGGATTTCAAAGATTTCACAAAAACGTTGTGCATCCGATTTCAAACATTTCAAACGATTTCAACAAATTTCAAAAGATTTCAAAAGATATTGGAAATATTTCAAAGATTTTAAAAGATTTTACAAAGATTTCAATGATTTCAAAGATTACACAAGATTTCAAAGATTACACCAATATTTTAAGGATTTCAAATATTTAGAAAGAATTCAAATGATTTGCAAAGGCGTCAAAAGATTGTTGAAGATTTAAAAAGATTTCACAAATATTACAAAACATTTCAAACGATTTCAAAAGATATTGGAAAGATTTTGAAAGATTTTAAAAGATTTCACAAAGATCTCACCAATATTTCAAGAATTTTGAAAGATTTCAAAAGACTTCAAACAATTTCAAGATTTTTAAAAGTTTCACAAAGATTTCAATGATTGCAAAAGATTTTATTGATCTCATCAACATTTCAAGGATTTCAAACGATTCCAAAAAATTCATAAGGTTTCAAAAGATTTTTAAAAGTTTCACAAAGATTTTCAAAGATTTCACAAAGATTTCAAAGATCTGACCAATATTTCAAGGATTTCAAAGATTTCACAAAAACTTTGTGCATCAGATTTCAAAAATTCGAAACGATTTAAAAAATTACAAAAGATTTCAAAGATTACACCAATATTTTAAGGATTTCAAAGATTTAGAAAGAATTCAAATGATTTCAAAGACTTCAACAGATTTTTGAAGATTTTTAAACATTTCACAAAGATTACAAAACATTTCAAATGATTTCAAAAGATATTGGAAAGATTTTAAAAGATTTCACAAAGATTTCAAAGATCTCGCCAATATTTCAAGAATTTTGAAAGATTTCAAAAGACTTCAAACGATTTCAAAAGATTTTTAAAAGTTTTAGAAAGATTTTGCAAAGACTTCACAAAGATTTCAAAGACTACAAAAGATTTCAAAGATCTGACCAATATTTAAAGGAATTCAAAGATTTCACAAAAGTGTGCATCAGATTTCCAACATTTGAAATGATTTCAACAAATTTTTAAAGATTTCAAAAGATATTGGACGGATTTCAAAGATTTTACAAAAATTTAAAGGATTTCAAACATTAAACCAATATTTTAAGGATTTTAAAGATTTAGAAAGAATTCAAATGATTGCAAAGGCTTCAAAAATTTGTTGAAGATTTTAAAAGATTTCACAAAGATTACAAAACATTTCAAACGATTTCAAAATATATTGGAAAGATTTTAAAAGATTTCACAAAGATTTGAAAGATCTCACCAATATTTCAAGAATTTTGAAAGATTTCAAAAGACTACAAACGATTACAAAAGATTTCAAAGATCTGACCAATATTTCAAGGATTTCAAAGAGTTCACACAAACGTTATGCATCAGATATCAAATATTTGAAACGATTTCAACAAATTTCAAAAGATTTCAAAAGATATTGGAAAGATTTCAAAGATTTAAAAAGATTTCAAGGATTTCAAAGATTACAAAAGATTTCAAAGATTACACCGATATTTTAAGGATTTTAGATTTAGAAAGAATTCAAATGATTTCAGTTTTAAAAAGATTTTTGAAGATTTTAAAAGATTTCACATAGATTACAAAACATTTCAAACGATTTCAAAATATATCGGAAAGATTTTAAAAGATTTCATAAAGATTTCAAAGATCTCACCGATATTTCAAGCATTTTGAAAGATTTCAAACGATTTCAAAAGATTTCGCTCAGATTTCAATGATTACAAATGATTTTATTGATCACATCAATATTTCAAGGATTTCAAAAGGTTTCAAAAAAATGCAAAAGGTTTCAAAAGATTTTTAAAAGCTTCACACAGATTTTTAAAGATTTTACAAAGATTTCAAAGATTACAAAAGATTTCAAAGATCTGACCAATAATTCAAGGATTTCAAAGATTTCACAAAAACGCTGTGCATTAGACTTCAATCAAATTTCAAAAGATTTCAAAAGATATTGGAAAGATTTCAAAGATTACACCAATATTTTAAGGATTTCAAAGGCTTCAAAAGATATTTGAAGATTTTAAAAGCTTTCACAAAGTTTTCAAGAATTTCAAAGATTACAAAGGATTTCAAAGGTCTCACCAATATTTCAAGAATTTCAAATATTTCACAAAGATTCAAAAGATTTCACAAAGACGATGTGCATCAGATATCAAACGATTTAAAAGATTTCAAACGATTTCAAAAGCTTTCAAATCATTTCAGAAAGATATCAAATGATTTTATAAGACTTCAGAAGACTTCACAATGATTTGAAGGATTTCAAAGATTTCACAAAGACGCTGTGTATCAGATTTCAAAGATTTCAAACGTTTTCAAAAACTTTTACAAAGGCGTTCAAAAGCCTTAAAGAATTTTGCAATTATTTCGAAGATTTCAAACGGTCTTACAAAGATTTCAAAGATTTTTTTAATTACTTATCTAAAAGTTTTTAGTTACTTGCCAATTTTATTTTGAAGTTCAACATCATCAGTTAGGGTAAAGTGACAATTTGAAAAATATTATCGAATTCTAAAATAATCTTTAAAGTGCATTTTTAACAGTTCTAAAAAGTCAATAATTTCTATCGCCGAAGTATTTAATAAAATGCAGCAGTACAAAAATTGTTGGCCAACAAAAAATCCAACGGCTACTACATGAAATCTTTAAAATCCTTGAAATATTGGTGAGACTTTTGAAATCTTTGTGAAATCTTCTGAAACCTTTTGAAATCTGATACACAACTTCTTTGTGAAATCTATTAAAGTCTTCTAAAATCTTTTGCAATCTTTGAAATCCTTGTCAAACCCTTTAAAATCTTTCCAATATCTTTTGAAACCTTTTGAAATCGATTAAAAACCCTTTCTGAAATCGTTTGAAATCTTATAAATCGTTTGAAATTTGTTGCACAACGTCTTTGTGAAACCTTTTGAATCTTGGTAAAATCTTTGAAACCTTTTGAAATCTTCTGAAATATTTGAAATATTGGTCAGATCTATGAAATCTTTTGTAAACATTGAAACCTTTGTCATACTTTTAAAAATCTTTTGAAACCTTTGCAATATTCGTGAGATCAATAAAATATTATTGAAATCTTTGGGAAATCTATGAAATTTTTGTGAAACTTTTAAAAATCTTTTGAAACCTTTTGAAATCGTTTGAAGTCAAAATCTTTCGAAATCCTTGAAATATTTGTGAGATATTTGAAATCTTTTACAATCTTTCCAATCTCTTTTGAAACCTTTTGAAATCGTTTGAATTCTGCTGCACAAAGTCTTTGTGAAACCTTTTGAATCTTTGAAATCCTTAAAATCATTTGAAATCTTTTGAAATATTGGTGAAATCTATAAAATCTGTAGTAATGATTGAAATCTTTGTGAAATCTTTGAAAATCTTTGTGAAACTTTCATCAATGTTTTGAAACCTTTTGAAATCGTTCGAAGTATTTTAAAATCTTTAGAAATCCTTGAAATATTGGTGAGGTCTTTGAAATCTTTCCAATCTCTTTTGAAATCTTTGAAATCTTCTAAACTTTTGGTGAAATCTTTGTTTCGTCCTTGAAATCTTTGAAAACTTTGAAATATTGGTGAGATCTTTGAAATCTTTTATAATCTTTGAAATCCTTGTCAAACATTTTAAAATCTTTCCAATATCTTTTGAAACCTTTTGAATCTTGGTAAAATCTTTGTTACATCCTTGAAATATTTTTAAATCGTTTGCAATCTTTGAAATATTGGTGAGATCTATGAAATCTTTTGTAATCATTGAAATCTTTGAGAAATCTTTGTGAAACGTTTAAAAATCTTTTGAAACCTTTGAAATCCTTGAAATATTGGTGAGATCAATAAAATCTTTTGTATAGACTGAAATCTTTGAAAATCTTGCTGCAACTTTTAAAAATCTTTTGAACCTTTTGAAATCTTTCAAATGTCTTTGAAACCTTTTGAAGTCTTTTAAAATCTTTTGAAATCCTTGAAATATTGGTGATATCTTTGAAATCTTTGTGAATGCTTTTAAAATCTTTTGAAATCTTTTGTAATCTTTGTGAAATCTTAAAAAATTTTGATGAAATCTTTGTTACGTCCTTGAAATCTTTGAAAAACTTGAAATCTGTTGAAGTCTTCTAAAATATATTGAAACGTTTTAAAATCGTTTGGAATCTTTTAAAACCTGATGTACACCCCTTTGTGAAACCTTTTGAATTCTTGTGAAATCTTTTGAATTCTTGTGAAATCTTTTGAAAGATGAGAGGTTCAAAATGCAAATAGGAAGAATAAAAAAGGCATAGTAATGGGAGGAATGGTGATAGGAGTAAGGAAGGAATGTATAACAAGGATAGAAAAGAAATGAAAGAAGAAAAAGAAGAATTAATAGCGGAAGATCTAAAGATGGGAGGAGAGAGGTAAAAGATAGCGGAGCTGTATGTGAACGGAGATATGCAGGACAAAATAAAAAATAAGATAATTGATAGAAGAAAATAGGGAAGGGATTAATCTTATAATAGGAGATTTTAATACGAGAACAGGAGATAGAGGAAGTAGGGAATGGGAAAGGAGAGCGAGGAAGAAAATCCAAAGAAAAGATACTGAATGGAGATGGAAGTTGTTACGGAAGAGCTTGGCGGAGATGGGATGATTAGAGGGGGTTGTGGAAGGAGAATATACGCACTCAAGAGTAAAAAAGGGAACGGTAATTGATGAAATAGTCGGTAGAATTTCCCATATTAGTGGCATTAGAGGCGGAAAGATGTAAATAATGATAGGAGAAATAAAAATGAAGTATTAGAGGACGCAAGTAAATAATAAATTAGCGAAGAAGAGAGCAGAAGTAGTTAGGATGAGGAATTTAAAGAAAAGAAGGAAGTGAGAAAGAAATTAAGAAAATAGAGAAAAGCGAGAAGTAGTGAAGAAGAATATAGGAGAAAAGAGGTTTGGAAGGTAGTCAATAGAAAGAGAAGGAAAAGAGTAAACAAGGATATTGAGATGGTAGAATAGAAAAAATATTTTATGGATTTGCTATGCGGGCGGAGAAAAAAGTAACGAAAAGAGGGAAAGGAAAGAGACGAGGCAGAGGACATAATAAAGGAAGAAATAAGCAAGGTGTTAGGAATAATGAAAGATCGGAAGGCACCTGGTATGAGATTCCAAATGAATTCTGAAAATTTGGGAGGAAAGAACCACAGAAATGGGCATGGATAAGAGAATGGTATGAAGAAAAGAGAGGTAGCCAGAGTTATGGAAAGTAAAGGTAGGTTGGGAATGATAAAACATTACAATAATATAATAATATATGACTACTCAGACTTGAAAGAAATAAAAAGAAAAGGATGGGGAATAAAAAAATTTAACTGACAGCGGACGATATAGTGGTGATGTAGAAAAACGAAAGATAATGAGGTTTGGAAAAGAAGGGGGAAGAAAAAAAAGAATGGACTTAGGGATGGAAGGGAGTAAAGTTAGAAGAAGCGAAGGAATTAAAATATTTGAGATACACCATGCAAAATAGAGATCATAAAGCTAATATAAGAGAAAGGATAAAAAAAAAAAAGATAATGAAACAGATATAGTGAATAGGAAAAAGAAGGTTAAAAAAGATTAGAGAAGGAGAGAAAGGATAAAAACGGGGCAGAGGTAATGAAACAGATAGGGAATAGGAAAAAGGTTGAAAAAAGATTGGAGAAGAGAAAGGATAAAAAAAGCGGCAGAGATAATGAAACAGATATAGGGAATAGGGAAAAGAAGGTTAAAAAAGATGGGAGAAGGAGAGAAAGGAGATAAAAACGGCAGAGATAATGAAACAGATATATGGAATAGGAAAAAGAAGGTTAAAAAAGATGGGAGAAGGAGAGAAAGGATAAAAAAGGGACAGAGGTAATGAAACACATAGGGAATAGGAAAAAGTTTTAAAAAAGATTGGAGAAGGAGAGAAAGGATAAAAAAGCGGCAAAGGTAACGAAACATATAGGGAATAGGAAAAAGAAGGTTAAAAAACAGTAGCGAAGGAGAATGCGGTTATTTGATATGCTGATATGGCCGGTATTAGGCTATGGAGCACAGATATGGAGAGTGAAGGAAAGGGAAGAGATTAAGGGATTACAAATGAGGTATATAAGGCGGACGCTAGAGGTAGACTGGAGGACTAGAGCGGGAAGGAGGGCATTGAAGTTCAAGGAGAAGCTAAAAAAGTAAAAGGGAGCGGAGTAAAAAAGTGTTTGAAGGAGATAGAAGAAAGGAGGAGGGTGATAGAATTAACGAGATGGGGAAAAGAAAGGCAGTTCTTTAGGGATAGAGATATAGGAGAAGGGATTGTAGTAAATTATAAAGAATTGGAGAAAAGAGATAGGGAAAGGTCATAAAGCTAATATAAGAGAAAGGATAAAAAAGGGGCAGAGGTAATGAAACATATAGGTAATAGGAAAGGGGTTTAAAAAAGATTGGAGAAGGAGAGAAAGGATAAAAAAGGGGCAGAGGTAATTAATGATATAGGGAATAGGAAAAAGGTTTGAAAAGAGATTGGAGAAGGGGAGAAAGGATAAAAAAGCGGCAGAGATCATGAAACAGATATAGGGAGTAGTCAAAAGAAGGTTAAAAAAGATTGGAGAAGGGGAGAAAGGATAAAAAAGCGGCAGAGGTAATGAAACAGATATATGGAATACGAAAAACAAGGTTAAGAAAAGATTGGAGAAGAAGAATGTGGTTATTTGATACGCTGATATGACCGGTATTAGGCTATATTGTACATATATGGGAAATGAAGGAAAGGGAAGAGATTAAGAAGTTACAAAAAAGGTATATAAGGTGAAGATAAAGGAGTGAAAGGAAGGGGAGAAAGTGAAAAGAGTGAAGGAGATAGAAGAAAAGAGAAGGGCGATAGAATTAACGAGATGGGGAAAAGAAAGGCAGTTCTTTATGGATAGAGATATAGGAGAAGGGACTTAAACTATGAAGAATTGGAGAAAAGAGATAGGGAAAGACAATAAATGGTACACGATGATAAAGAAAAGAGTACCAAAGTATTTAGGAAAGGGATGGGGAGATATTGGACAAGAAGAGCAAGATTTAGGATGGGAAACGACGTAAGGGAAGGGATGTTTTGGGAAAAGGAGAACAGAATCTGTGAATGGGAAGATGTAGGTTGTAGAGGAAGAATTGAACATAAAGGAAGCTGTAAAGAGAAGGTGGTAAATATTTGAGGGGAGACAGGATTGGGTAAGGAGTTAATGAAAAATGGCAAGGTTGAGGTAGAAAAGAAGTGAAAAAAAGGAAGACTCGTGTCTTACCTGCGCAGGAGTTTGTCCCGTTTGCGCTGAAGTAGCATTAGCATTCGGTGTAGAAGAAGCAACACTGGATGGAGTGGATTGAGTAGCAGTTGCAGTTGCAGTGGCTGTAGCCACACTAGATTGTGCAGTCTATACGAAAAAAATAACATAAAAATATTGTTTAAATGCTCAAAGCTTATTTATCTGAAGTATCGCAATCATTGCGAAATCCAGACTGGACAATTGTAAACAAATTCAACGACAGAAAAGGTACACTTCACCTTAAACAATACTCATGCTAGAATGTTACAGAATAGAAATTCTCAGAACAAACAAACAAAAAAAAATGTATTCAATCGATGAAATGAAAAATTGTAACATTCGTGTATTGCAAACCTCATTAATTTTGGTCATTCAAAATAATACTTTCTAATTATCAGACATGAATAATACTAAAATAAAGATCGACAAAACAAAATTAAATTTAAGCAATCACTGTGGAACATGCAAATTGAATATTTTCTGGACGATTTAAACAATCTACGGGGAATATATTTAGTAAAAAATAGATAAATAAAAGTCTTGCAGGATTGGTTTAAACTCATTCAATTATGGCATTCAAAGAAAATACTAACTAAACACAGATTTTAATTGATTTTTCGTTTTCTCTGACTAGCTTCGTGTTAATAAAACTGACGCACTTACACCTTGTACAGACTCGTGTCTTAATTGGGGCAATAATTACGATTTTTTTTATCTCAAGTTCACAGAATACTACCACTGATTTTTTGGAATGAACTATTTTCTAACATGGAAAATACAAATAGAACTTAACTTTAAATGCCAGATTGAAAATGAACTTTAATGACACATTGGAATTCAGGGTGTCGACACCGTGGACGATTTGAGCTTCTCGGTTGCATTTACAAAGTTTAAATACTTTTCGATGAAAATTTATGATTAAAAACAATTAAAGTTCTGTTTATTAAAACATCGATGAAGGAACAGAATTAAAATTCAAAAACTAAAAATTTGTTTATAATCTGCAGCTTGACGTATTTAAAGAGGACAATGTTGTGAGAATATATCAATGGAAAATATTTAAAAATCATGAATTCTCGGAAAAGGGAATACATTTTTTTCTTTTTAGGAACAGGAGAAAAAATCCCCGATTGTTTCGAATTTCCAGGGCCGCACGACACCCTCGAATTGACTCCAGGGTTGCTACAGAAGTTCGATTTTAAAATTCTACGACTTTTTCAGGTTAACTTTTCAAAAAATCAAGTTAATTTTAACACATTTTACTGGGCAAAAATAATTTCCCAACAATTTTTTTATAAAATTATTCAACAATAAAAACCCTGGCGAAAATTTTTTTACGGCAAACTACAACGTTTTTACGGACGATTGTGGAAAATTAAGATTTTTAATGAATAATTATGAAGTTTTATGATTTTGTATGAAAAATAAAGTTTCTAAGGAAAATTATGAAAATAAAGAAAAACAAAACACAATCTTATTTACGTTTTATCGAGTTTGTTAGCGTTTTTTTACCATTTATCATTTTTTAAACGAAAATCATTATATTTTAAAGGTTCATAATTTTTTAACAATTTCAAGTTACGTTAGAATTTTACACAAAAATTGGTATTTTAAAACAAAACATAATTTAAGCAAGATTTAGAATCTTTTAACAATTTTGGATTATGTTAGTGTTTTTTGTCGGAAACTGGAATTGTTAATACAAAAAAATTACATTTCAAAGAAGATTTACAACTTTTAACAATTTTGGATTATGTTAGAATTTTACACAAAAAATTGGTATTTTAAAACAAAAACCGTTATAATTCGAACAAGATTTGCAATTTTTAAACAGTTTCAGGTTATATTAACGTTTTTCTCAGAAAATCGATTTTTTAAATGAATATCATTATATTTTAAAGGTTGATAATTTTTTTAACAATTTTAGGTTACGTTAGAGTTTTTCATTAAAAAATCGGCATTTTGAAACAAAAATTATAATTTGAACAAGATTTGGAATCTTTCAACAATTTTTAATTATGATAGTGTTTTTGTTTGTAAATTGGTATTTTTAATACAAAAAATTAGATATAAAAAAAAATTCGTAGCTTTTCACAATTTTAAGTTACGTTAGCGTTCTGCAACAAAACTTTGTTTTTAAAATAAAAATAATTATAGTCTGAACAAGATTTACCATTTTTTAAATTAATTTTTAATGTAAAAAATTATATTTCAAAAAATATTCACAACTTTTCAGACGATTTACAATTGCGGAACAATTTAAGGTTATGTTAACATTTTTTCACCTGAAATCGGTTATTATAAACAAAAATAATTAAATTTCAAAGAATATTCACAATTTTTAACTATTTTAATTATGGTACGTTAGTATTTTTTTCATTGAAAATTGGTATTTTTAATGAAAAAAAAAAAAATCATAAGATTTTGCAGATCATTCAGTCATTAATTGCACCATTTGTGGTTATGTTGCCATTTAATAGAGGAAATTGGTACATTTAATAAAAAATCATTGGATTTCAAAGAATATAACAAGATTTTTTAACAATTTTGGGTTATACTTGCGGGTTTTTTTTACTAGAATCCGGTATAGATCTCAAGGATTTACAATTTTTGAACCATTTTAGGTTATGTTAACACTTTTACCAGAAATTGGACATTTTAATCAGAAAACATTAAATTTAAAAGAAACCTTTTTTTTATGTTAGTGTCTTTTTCGGTATAGATTTCAAGGAAGATTTACAATTTTTTAACCATTTTAGGTTACGTTAACATTTTTCACCAAAAATTCGTGATTTTAAACAAAAAACATTAGATTTAAAAGAAATTTTTTTTTTATGTTAAGTTTTTTTAATCTGAACTTGCAACTGGTTATAAAAAATCATTATATTAAAAAAAATATTTACAATATTTGAACAATAATAGGTTATATTAGTATTTTTCGTAGAAAATTTGTATATTTTATCAAAAATGCAACGGTCTGATTGTCTATATACTGTACAAAAATATTATATATATTTAATTCAGAAATTAAGACACCATTTTTCATCAATTATTCAAAAATACTGTTTTTACTTTTATATTACTTTAGATAATAGATACTATTCAATAAAACAATTTTATATTTTAATTTAAAAATTGCGCGATACAAAAAAGAGCTGTTTTTTTAGTGTAATAACATATTTTTATAAAAAAAAATTATGAAAATGTTGAACCCCAAATCGATAATTTTCTACAATTTTATATGAAAAAGTTACTCTCCTAGAACGCTGCAGTTCTCCGTAAATAATTTTTCCAGCTTATTCCGATTTTACAAATTTTGAAATTTCTTGAAAACGGCAATACGCGAAAAATTGTATTACCATTTTCTCTAATATTATTATAAAATTGTTAACAAATCTGGAATTATAATCAATTTGCAAATTTAAAATTCGCCGTGAAGATCTAAAATAATTTTTATGACTTTGAAATAGGTGCGAATACCAAAAAAATCCAGCCATTTTTTTTAATTCCATGACTTCCAGGACTTGTAGCAACCCTGAAATGTAAAATACGAGATTAAATTTTGACCTGTGTTTAGATTGGTATTGAAAAATACGATTTTCGTAAAGGACAGGGTGTCTAGTGATCAGGTAATTTTAAATTTCCGTTTTTTTTTTAATTTTAACAATATACATACACAAAAGTTATGTCGGGAAGAAAACAATGATTTATTCACGTTTCAGACTTATCCTCAGACACGGACTGACGTGATAAAATATTAATTAATGTTAATTATATGAGATTTAACATTTTTTATCTTAACCAGGTTGAAAGCTATCGGAATTATCTATAAAATGAGCCAGGATAAAGTTATATTGTCAATTTTTAAAGAAAATATTGCAATAATGCAAATTTCAATGTTTTCTGAAAATTTAAATAAAATACAATAAACGTTTTTTAACGTCTTTTAGAACATTTTAAATGTAAATTTCTATAAAATCACAACTTATCACCACTATTATGTATTGTGGAATTTTTTGCTTGCATGATGCAACATATTTAAAGCTGAGCTCAATCGCATTTTCAACTTTAAAAATTGAAGCTTAAAAATTTGTCATTCAGAAATTATTCATTCAAACGCTGAAGAATTTAAACATATAAAATACAAGCCTTCAACACTTTTCAATTGAAGAATTTTTATAAATTAAACAGTTCAAATATTTCTGCTTAAAAAATATAAATCCACGCTATCATTTTCAATGCTCTAAACTGATGAATCAATAAATAAATTTGTAAATGTTCAAAACTATATAATTTTACTGTAGTTGTGCCAAAAATCAGATCTCGGAAAAAATAGTTTTTCTATAAATTTAAGAATCAAAATAATGTTACTAATGATGTAATTTTAAATAAAAAAACATTATTTTTACTGCAAAAATTTTAAAACTTAAAAAAAACATTTATTTTAACGATGTTTTTTGCAATTCATATTTTTCTTACTATCGCTTCTTACCAATTTTTGAAAAATTATTGAATTTTAATAAAGGGTGGCTTATTTTTTGGGAAATATATTCTCTACAACTCTATCCATTCCAATTTTGAAAAAAAAATTTACAATGGCTGAAATATTTCAAACAACTTTTTCAAAAGAAAACATTTTTCAAACAAATAACTAGATTTTAAGATTATTTGCTTATTTTCAAAATTGGAAAAAGCAGAGTTGTAGGGAAAGTTTTCCCAGAAAAAAATAAGCCATAATTTGTTAAAATTCTACTATTTTTTTATATTTGTAAGAAGTAACAATAAGAAAAACTTCAATTACATTAACTATTGTTAAAATAATTATTTTTCGTATGTTTTGAACTTGTTTCATGAAAAAAGAATGTTTTTTTTTTCATAAGACATAATATCATTACAATTATTAAAATAATAGAAAATTTATTTTCCCAGAGACCTGATTTTTGGCACAACTAGTTTAAGCAATTTTAAGTTACAAACATTATAAATTTAACGATTAAAAATTTGTTTCCACTGAATGCTTTTTAAATTAGAAGTTACATTATTTTAATTTTGATTAATCTTTGATTAATCTGTTTTAGTTAACGATTTAAGTATTTTGTTGAAAATCATCTCGTTTTGGTTATATTCGATTGTTTTAAAATTAAAATATTTTTTGGTTTAAATATCAACTATTACATTTTTCGTTGAAAATTAGTGTTTCCGGGTTGAAAAAGCAACTGTTTGGTTAGAAATGTGTGTGTTTTGTTGAAAATTCGTCTTTCTTAGTAGAAAATTATCTTTCTTGTTAGTAGAGTATTCATATTTTTAGATAGAAATTAATTTTTTTATTGAAAATTTAACTACTTGGTTGAAAGTTCAACTTTTTGGTTGAAAATGCACATTTTTTTATTGAAAATTCAACTGTTTTGTAGAAAATTCGTCTTGTTTTTTGAAAATTAATTTGTTTAAATTAAAATTTAACTATTCCATTTTTGGTCAAATTGTGATCTTTTTTAGTTAAAAAATTTAACTATTTGGTTGGAAATTTTGTGTAATTTGTTGAAAGTTCGCCTTTCTGGAAGAAAATTAATCTTCTGGATTAAAAATTCATGTATTTTGTGGAAAATTCGTCTTTTCTAGTAGAAAATCAACTTTTTTTATTCAAAATGCAACTATATGGTTGAAAATTAATCTGTTTCAGTTGAGGATTTAAGTATTTTGTTGAAAATTCGTTGGTTTTTTGTTACATTCAACTGTTTTTTATTTGCAGTTTATTTTATTTATTTATTATTAATTATTATTATATTATATATTTTTCAGTTCAAATATCAACTACTACGTTTTTTGGTGAAAATTAGTATTTTCAAGTTGGAAATTCAACTTTTTATACAGAATTTGTCTGTATGGCTTAAAAATTTACGTATCTTTCTTGGTTGAATATTCATATTTTTAGTTGAAAATTAATTTTTTTAATTAAAAATTTAACTACTTGATTGAAAGTTCACCTGTTTGGTTGAAAATGCACATTTTCGGATTGAAAATTCAACTTTTTTGTAGAAAATTCGTTTTGTTTTTTGAAGATTATTTCTTTAAAGTAAATTTCTTTTTTAGTTTAAAAATTTAACTAATTGGGATGTAACTCTTGAGAAATATTTGAAAATTCGACTTTTTCTGGTAGAAAATCAACTTTTTTTGTTAAAAATGCAACTATATGGTTAAAAATTAATGTGTTTTAGTTGAGGATTGAAGTATTACATTTTTTGGCAGAAATTAGTATTTTCAGGTCTGAAATTCACCTTTTTTGTAGAGAATTCATCTGTTTAGTCTTGAAAATTCCAAAATTGAGTAGAAAATTTAGCTATTTTGTGAAAAAAAATTACGCAATTTGTTGATAATTTATCTTTTTGGTTGAAAATTTAACTATTTTGTTTAAAATGCAGCTGTTTCGTTAAAAGTTCGTCTTGTTGGCTTGCAAATTGAACGTTTATGACGTTTCCTAACCAGCCATTGAGACCATTTCTAGCCAATTAGAGAAACTAAAACCTTGTTTAAAGCAAAATAACATAAATAGTGGGATAAGCATATAATTGTGAAAACAGTCTCAAAATTTGCGGGTGTTCTCCGACGAAATAAAATTGCCAAGCCGCTAGACACCCCGAAGAAGAAGGTTTAAAAAATCCTAAAGGAGGAGACCCAGGTTATGAATTCGATGCAGAGCAAGACAATGCAAATGGAGTACTCAGCCTTATAGGTAACACCATTCCAGTGAACTAAAATCAACGAAAACGAATGAAAAATCTACAACAGCACTACATCGAGTCTCGTAGGAGGTATGAGAGTGCGTCACCTGAACAGGTTTTCTTAGGGTGGCGAGTGGCGGGCCAGTGAACTGAGTGTTCAGCCTACTTACAACCGGCACAGACGCGAGACGATAAGTCGTCCCTGCAGATGCTGTCCCGACCACTGTGTTCCCGGCGATACTATTCGGAGTCACAGCATTTCCCCCTGGATTGTTCGAAGCTGGAGCTGCCACCCTTATACACTGATACTGTCCATTCTCCGTCTTTACTATCAAATTTCCCTGGATCTGCAGACCATGGAATGCCTGCAATGTTATCTGAAATAGATAAAACACAGTCAGAATTCTCCGTCGCCAGAAAACTTTCTCCGACAGCTCAATTACCAAAATAAGAGGAGCTATTTGGCCCGGTAATAAAAAAACGTGACGGGCAGGGATTGGTGGTAATTTGGTACAGTCCCCCCTCTCCAAATAAACAATTCTCGGAGAGTGCTTCGTTATTTGGGAAAAGAGTTGATTCTGAAGCAAGGAAGAGAGTTAGGAAATGAGAAGTACTTACCGGAGCACCAGGTCTGGCTCCGACCATTTGTTGACCAATGACAATTCTCGGCGCGACTTGTTTACCAACCTGCTGCCCGGTGATTGGGGTTCCTGGCCTGATAGCATTCATATTGAGGATCTGCATATTACCCGTGTTGCCACCGACCGAGACAGGAACAGAGACCATCCCTCCTGGAGCACCACTGCTCTTTATCACTAAGGCCGTGCCTGTCTGTTTGTTCACGTTGACCTGGCCGCCCGCCTGTTTCACGGAACCCGTGCTCGTCACCACATTCGTCACATTTGTCACACCAAGAGTACCATTCACGAGTTGCCCAACAGTCTGTCCCGGAAAAGTGATTTTATTATTCGCGTTGACGACCCCGGAGGTGGTGAGAACCTGGCCCGCGGCCGAGTAGATGATCTTCGCGGGGACACTTTGGTACGTGGCTGTGGACTGATTCTGCTGGTTTTGTTGCACAGCACCCGGGACCGAGTTGACGGAGGTCTGACCACCGCCGTTGGCAACCCCAGACTGCAATTGCACTACAGTTCCCCCGTTCGAAATAGTCGAGTTCGAGTTGTGGTGATTCTGTTGTGGCGTTGATTCAGTTGAGTTGTGGTGAGTCGATTCTACCGTCAGACGATCCACGAGCAGATTGACGGCTTTTTCGTCGATCTCCGAGTTAAGAACTTCCTCCAGAAACTTCGCGGACGCCATTTTCTCAACTCACTCGACTCCACTCACTCCACCACACGCTCATGCGGCTCATGCGCGTGTTGTGTGTATCTTGTGTATTGTGCCACTGCCACTGCCACCCCTACCCCACTGCCGCCACTGAATAGTATTCAGTGTAATAACTTTTGCACGAGCACCACCGTTCAAGCAACATCTTCATCAGAGCTTCATTATGGATCAGGGAGCGAGATTTTCTCTCATTTTACACTTTTCGAAACTAGAAGCTTGAAACTGGAAACTAGGTGAATGCGCGCACGGAAACTCGGCAAGGGAAACGACTTTTTCTTCCGAAACATCAGTTTCGGTTTCTCTTTCAGTTTTAGTGGTTTTCATTCGCAATTCACATGGGAAAACGATAATCGAGAGGCGGAGAGTCGCGGAATGGAGAAATCGAACACTTATTCACAGGATGTGGGGAATTCGAGATTGTGTTGATTGAGATCACCATTTGCGCGGTTATGTGGTTGGAGAGGTTAACACTAGGTGGCGAGCGGGTGATTGTATCAGTGGTCAGTGATCCCAACATTGACATGTGGAATCCATTTCCCATCCCTGGATGTTGGTATCAAGTTGTGACGTCAGTTGGCAAGATGTCTGCACGCCGAGGGTCAAGGTAAGCATAGGTGCCGCCACTGGGATCTGAAATACAACGATACGCTAACTGGTGGCCAAATGTAGTACTAAAATAACGGGGTCGTATTTTTCATATTACAGGTTTTACTACATGATCCATTTGTTTAATTCGGGGTTCCTTCCCCTAGCTGGTTTTTGTCCGCCCCGGGTATTTGATTTCCCCGGTACCACCCATATCTGGAAGGCGTTCCCCTATCCGCAACCTGGGGAGGCGCCCGATGGGGGACCAGCAACCCCACACGGGTGATGATGATGATGATGATGACGATGATGATGATGATACTCTATTTATTAGTGATACACCTATCCATTTTGATGATAAATTGAGGGGCTGATGTCAAAAGCGGAATAGAAAAATCGTCGGAGCAAAAGCAAGTTAGGAACGATACGGGTAAAAACGAGTTAAAAAGAAACAAGAATAGCGGAGATTGTATCGTATATTATGATATAAAGATATAATAGTACGGTAGATTATATTATAATCTATTATTGTATCACAATTTTATGTTATAATGTATGATACAATCCTCGTTATTCTTGTTTCTTTTTAACTCGGTTTTACTCCGACGACTTTTCAACTCCGCTTTTGGTATCAGCCCCTCAATTCATCTACGTTGGAGATAAACAGTACTTGAAAAATGTTGGCCTTTTTGAATTATTTAGACAGGCTCCTGAGCAGTCCTACATAAGCTTGAGCGACCTAATTAACTATTAAGAATTCCGCATCAACACAAACGCTCACATGAAGCATTACAGTCCCTCTGAACCTATTCGTATTAGCAATAATACCAAGTACAAGAACATTATTGCGAAATTGCTTCCCCGCAAACGATACTCTAAAGGTGGTGGTTCTCTATCCCAATGACAGGTAGTAAAAATAGCCTAACTACAAAGTATCTCTACCATGATCATCCTATCGAACTAAAGTCGGGACAAAAAGTTCTGACACCTGGGTTTAAAGCTTCTTTACTCGGCGAGAAAAAATCGCAGAATGTTGAGTCAATGACAGAAATATCCTTCAACATTATACTTGTAAAATGATGGCAGTTTGATTTTCGTCTAAATTTTTGGTGTCTCCTGTGAAAGAAAATGTGTGCAAAAAACAGAAGAAATGACTCTCAACTTTCACTACATCGAATTTGTATTTATTTATGAAAAGATCCTAGGGCTAAATAGCCCTATAAGGAACAGGTGATACATATAACAATTAAAATGTGACGGCGATCGATTTGACGATTAAAATCAAAAATAGGTATTTAACAAGAGTGAAGAAATAAACTATAATACACATAATTTGATGTGGGCTATCAATAGAAGGATAGAGATTTCAAGCTGAATCTAGCATAAAAGAAGCTTCTTGATTCAGCGGTATCATCTTAAAAGTTAAATGGTTGGTAAAATTATTAATGTCTAAATTAAAAGCGTCAAAATAATCATGATTTTAATGAGTTTAAAAACTGGAAAACTCGTATTTAAAAACGTCCTTTCTCGGCATTGTCGAATTTAAGCGTGAAACAGATCCCTTAAAAAAAGGGTTGAGCTCCCGACAGTCATAGGCGTAGATTGAATCTCCTGTTCACTACACATCACACATTACGAATCTTCAAAGTGTCATTCAGCTCATGAATCTTTCAAATTTCTGATACCAATTTTTCCACTCGTGAAGGACTTCAAAGTCGACGTAGTGAAAGTTGAGGGTCATTTCTCCTGTTTTTTCACACATTTTGTGTCACAGGAAAGAGAAAAAATTGTTGACGAAATTCAAACTGACATCGTTATACAAGTATAATATTGAAGAATGTTTCTGTCTTTGACTCAACAGTCTGCGGTTTCTTCTCGTCGACTAATGACGCTTCAAAGGAAGGTGTAAGCACTTTCTGTCCCGACTTTAATTGATCGTCTTCGTTTGCGCCTAACCTTACAGTTTGCAGGCAACGAGCATTATACCAATGAAATCCTCTTCATTATTGAGGAACTACGTAAGGCAGGTTTTATATACATTATACACCCACCACCAATACCACCACCATCACTAGAGATTCAGGTAAGGCATCTAGAAATTTAGGGAACAAACTATATTTTCTTAGAAGACGAAATCCAGCTAAACGGATGGCTGGAACAGCTATACCACTTTTTTTCAGAGCAAGTGCCATAAACGCACATGTTCTGCTTTTTCATCGAAAAAGCAATATACCCATTTCAGGTTGCTTTCGAGACATAAGTATTGTGCCCATAGATTCAGTATAGGTCCTTGTATATTCCCTCACTCGAACTCAAAAATAATAATTTTGACCGTAACTTATAAAAACGCGAATATCTCCTTAACCAGAACCGGGCATAAGGGCCCTTTTCATGCGGACGCCCTATATATATAATAGAGTATATATATATATATATATATAATAAGGCATTGGAAAAATTTCCGTAAATAATGGATATATTACCTTTAAACCCGGTAATTTTTCAGTGGTTTAATTTTTATTTAATTTAAATTTTTCAGTAATTTTAGAAGGTAAATTTCCAATGGGTAATAAAAAATTCCCTATTATATTTCGGGGAATTTTGTACTTTATACTGGTAAAAAATTACCTAAATAATGGAAATATCACATTTCAAAACGGCAATTTTCCCTAAATAATGTAAAAATTCCCAATTTTATGAGAAAATATATTTTCCTTCCTAAAATAAGGAATTTTACCTCCAAAATTGTTAGAAGAATTTCCGAAATTTTTTACAGTTTACCAAACGTCGAATTTCCAACCTGTTAAATTAAACAAAACAAAAAAAAACAATTTTAAAGAAACTAGTTCAATATGACTTTTTTTGCAAAGGGCGAATTTTCAAAGAGTTGAATTAAGCGCAAAAAAAATTAATTTCCAATAAAATAATTAAATTCTCAAGCAAAAAGATGAATTTTCAACTAAGAAAGATGACTTTTCTACCAAAAAATGAATTTTCAACAAATTACATTTTTAACCAACAAGATGAATTCTTCCATTGAGAAAATTAATGTTTCACCAAAAAAGTTGAATTTTTCAAAAATACATCCATTTTAAACAATTTTGTTGAATTTTTAAGAGAAAAAGACCAATTATCTACCAAACAGTTGAATTTTCAACCTGAAAAGTTGTATTTTAAACCCCAAAAGTTGAATTTACAACGAAAAAAGTTCATTTTCAACCAATAAAGACAACTTGTCTGTAAAAAAGACAACTTTATTGGTTGAATTTATTTTTTGTTAATTTATCTTTTATAGTATTCCAGAAAAGATAAATTTGCTACCAAAAGACAATTTTTCAACGAGTTGAATTCATCGAAAAAAAAATAGTTTTGAACAAAATACTTGAATTCTGAAACAAAAAGATGAATTTTTAACAAAAAAGTTAAATGTTCAACCGAAGAGATGAATTTTTACATTAGGAAATGTTCTACCAAAAAAAAAACGAATTTTCATCAAAATACATCAATTTTCAACAAAAAAGTTAATTTTCTATAAAATAGTTCAATTTTCTTCCAAATGGTTAGATTTTTATAAAAAAAGTTTCATTTTTAACCAAATATTTGAACTTAACTCTACTTTTTGAATTTTGGTCCAACATGGCTGGCTAAAGAATTTGATATTCAATTTTCGACACTGAAATAGTATACCAAAGGCGAATCCAATCTGTCAATTCTTTCAAAAGTTATCGTGCTAACAGACTACACACAGCAGACACAGCAGACACAGCAGACACACAAAAAAACAGGCATATATACAGACATACACAATCTATATAGACAGACGGACACACCGACAGCGAGGCAGACACACAGCAGACAGACAGACACACAAACATACTGACAGACACACAAACATACAGACAGACACACATCAGACATACAGATACACCGACTGACTCACAGACAGACAGTCAAACAAACAGAAATACAGACAGACACACATCCATACCGACAGAAACACATCCATACAGACAGACACACATCCATACAGAAAGACATACCGACAGCCAGACAGACATACAGCTGACAGACACACAAACATACAGACAGACACACATCATACAGACATACCATCAGACACACAGACATGCAGACAAACAAAAAGACATACAGACATCTAAACAGACATACACACATCCAGAAAGACAGACACACAAACATACAGACAGACATATAAACAGACACACATTCAGGCAGACAGACACATAAACATACAGACAGACACACATACAGACAGACAGACAGGCAGGCACAACAACAAACTCACAGACTTACACACAGCATCACACACAGCCAGACAGATACACATAGAGACATATACACATAGAGACATATACACATAGAGACATATACACGTAGAGACATATACACAGTGAGACAGATTAAATCGCGAAAATCTGTTTTTCGGGTTCAGAAGGTCTCAAAACGTGGACAGTTGACAAAAACGGCGGGAGGTCAAATTTTATAAAAATCTAATACCTTCTCTGATGAGAATGTAAAAAAAATGGTTGGAAAGAGGAAACAGACATAAGAACTGAATGGACTCTCCCTTACAAATATAGTTAGTTGCTAACGATTTTGTAACGCTTATAAGCCTCGGCTCTCCTCATCTCGTCTGTGGCGTGTGCTCCAGATCCATTTATGGTAAAAACTGTGGAACGCCCTTGCAGGCGATACATAATGTTCTTCGTCGAATACTGCGGATGCGAGACGAGTGCGAGAGATAGGATAGGCTATTCGAGAAGAACCAATGTTGCTCATTGCGAGGACAAGTTCTTTCGATGGAAAAAATAAAAAATCGGAAAAAATTAATCGTCTTTCTACTTCAGAGAAATAAGCGTTAAGAAAAGTAATTGACTGCACAAAAGGAGATAAGAAATACTGGTAGTAAGAAAGCACAACTCGTTCCTGGCTACTCATCCAATTTAATTTATTCCTCACCTTGACGTTCCGCAAACTTAACTTTAGATACTTCATTCCAGTTCAAACTTTATTTAACTTTACTTCAATTCTTTTATTTTTTAGTCAAATTGAATTATGTCGCCTTTTCTAGGGTATCTCTGAGACAAGGGCGGTTCCAGTGGGGTAAGGGGGAATTGGATGACCCAATACAAGATTGAAGACAGCAAATTAATAATTTGAAAATTCGTATATCGAGAACATAAAGTACTTGAGATCTCTTAATTTCGTTCACAAATTTGAATGGACGTTTGGCCAGGGGAGAGGAAAACTGCAGAAAACCACCTATTGAGCTCAGCTGGGTTTTTGGCATTGGAATTTATAGGCAAACATTCGACATTATTTTTAGTTTTTTGTCTGGAATTTTAAACCACGCACCACCCTTTTAAAATGTCTTTAATCCCCCCCCCCCAACTCCCCATCTAACGTATATTATGCAAAGTAAACTATTTTCGTAAATTTATTTAGGGGTCATTCCAAAATATCGTTCCGAATTTTTAAACAAAAAAGTTGATCTCACAACAACAATATATAATAGTTGATATTTTAACAAGGGGAAGATTTTTTCATTTTAAATCAGAAACAGTTGAATTAAACCAGAAAAGAGTTTCTAACAAAATACTTGAATCCTAAACGAAGAAACAATTTTTAGTCAATAAAAAAGAAATCATCCAAAATGTAGAATTTTCAACCAAAAAGATATATTTTCAACCAAGAAAAATAATTTTCTACTGAAAAAACGAATTCATAACAGAATACCAAAAATGGAAGAGTTGAATTTTCATTTGAAAAATGAATTTTTATCATCAAAAAAAAAAATGAATCTTCTACTTCTACTAGAATTCAAAAGAATGTAACAAAATGTCTAAGAATTTAAAGTAAGTTTGAAAGACCTTAAGGCGAATAAATGTGAACGAGATATTTAATTTAAACTGAAAATTGATTAGAAATCCAATGAAGACTGAAAAAAATTTGATTCATTTGATTGAGTGGAATATTGTGAATTTAGAAGAACTCGAGCGAATTGAAAAGAATTCAGCAAGAATTAAAAAAATTAAGAGAATTTGACAAAATTGAAAACAATATAAAAGAATTCAAGAGACTTTGATAAAATTCACAATAATTTGAAAGAATTGAAAAAAATATCTAAAATCAAAAAGTTCCCATTGAATTGAATCAAATAGAATTAAAAAGTATTCAAGGAAAATTCAATAGTATTTAGGTGAATTGAAAAAAAAATCAAATGAAAAAACCAACGAATTAAATAAAATCCAAAAATAATTCAAAAATATTGAAAGAATTCATTAAATTTGCAGTGAATTAGAAAAAATGTAAGGCGACTTTAAGTAAATTAGGGTGAATTGTAAAAATAATACAAAAAAAATCAATGAATTTCGTAAAATTGAGTGAATTTAGAAAAATTCAATAACTTTTTAAGCAAATTCAGATTTATTCAGAAAATCAAAAAGAAATTCAAAGAATTCAAAAGAATTATAAGAACATCAGGGTAAATTAGTAATAATTGAATGTAAATTCGATATTCATTCAAATTCATTCAAATTCATTCACTTTTATTCCAATTTATTCAAATTAATTGAAAAAAATTCAAAAAATCCAAAATATTCTACTGATTTGAGTAAAATTGAAGTAAATTCAGAAAAATCCAGGGGAATATTTAAGAATTTTATAAAATGCTGAAGAATTGAAGATAAATTTAAAGAAATTCAGGTTGTATACAAAAAATTAATTCATTTAATTGAGTGCAATAGTTGAATTTTCAACCGAAAAAAAGAATTTTCAACCAAGATCCAGTTTGAAAGAATAAGTTTCTAACCAAACGAAAAACAAATTTTCAATAGAATAACTCATTTTTCAACCAAAGAGTTTAAATTTCAACCACGTGATTGAATTCTCATTAAAAAAAATATAAATTTTGAACAAAAAATGTACTATTTGATATTCGAACCAAAAAATATTGTAATTTTTTATCAAAAACAGTTGACTTCAACCAGAAAATGCGACATTTATCATGAGTTGAATTTTCAACCAAGAAAGATTTTTCAGTCGAGACAGAGAAAACATTGCAAAAAAACTGTTGAATTATCAACAAAATACATGAATTCTTA
This sequence comes from Andricus grossulariae, assembly GCA_011634705.1. Lineage (NCBI taxonomy): Eukaryota > Metazoa > Arthropoda > Insecta > Hymenoptera > Cynipidae > Andricus > Andricus grossulariae. The sequence continues at coordinate 7,786,604 of JAABKJ010007545.1, forward strand.
ACCAGATATTCGAATTTTCAACTAAAAACGTTCAATTTTCAACTAAGAAGAAAATAGTTCAATTTTCAGTAAAAAAAATTAATTTCAAACAAAAAAAAAACGAATTTTTAGCAAAATAGTTCAATACAGTAATATGAAGCTACGTTCACCAATAAAAAATCATTATTATTCAATTTTATACTGCTTTGTTAAAAAAATAACCATGCCCTCGACAACATTCCCTGACAAAAAAAAATCCCTGATATTTACACGTTTTTCCAGGTATGTCGAATTTTTAACCAAACGAGATGAGTTCGGAACCACAAATATAATAGTAACCTCTTCAATAAAAAAATTAACTTCTGCCCAAAAATATAGTTGAATTTCCTTATTGGCTTTCTTTTAGGACTACACCACTGGATACATTATTTTTCTAATCATTGAGGAATCAACTTGAATTTATGTTTTGTTCTCAACTCATCAGTTCGTCTATAAAAACATCAAATAGAACAGGAAAAAAAGTAGCTTATACAATTTCATATACGAACATATCTTATCTGATTAGATAAGTTTCCACAATAACGTTATTTTAAAACATATGACCTTTTACTTGATCTGAAAAAGCTATAAAACTTGATGAAATGATCTCATGAATGTGTAACTCTTGCGAGCTCTATCAATCTTGATAACAGCCTTCTTCAGAATTCAAAACTTTCAGATGAATGAAGTTAAAACTCATTGAAAAATGTGTGTACCGCTAGTGAATGTGAAAGAAGGAACTTTAAGAGGAACTGTTTTCGAAAATATAGACGGGGGCCAATATTTTTCATTTTTGGGAATCCCATATGCTCGTCCACCTACTGGAAAACTTAGGTTCCAGGTAAATTTTATTATCAGAAAATAATAATATTGAAACAACAGTTCTTTTATCATTTCTAATACATAATGAGAAGAATGCTTTCTTGAATCAAACTAATTATTTGTTTGATATTGGGTTCAAAAAATGGTTTTTTGAATCAAGCAAATTATCCTTGATATAAGGCCAAACAAACGTTTGTTTAAATCAAAGAAATTTTATTTGTCCTTATTTATTTTGACAATCTTTTTTTTGGAGCGAGATGAATCTCTTGTTTAGATATGTTAAAGTTTTTTTTTCTTCAAACATTTGTTATTTTACAATAAAATGTAGATTTCATTCAACGTTATATTGATTTCTTTTAATTGTATAGGGAAGAGTGGGGCTAAGCCGGCACTTTTTTTTAAAGTAATTTTTTAATTAAACAATATTTTGTTTGACAACGTATTAGGTATTATTGGATCGAGAATTTAGTTGGCTAAAAAATGTTACTGATGATTTTGAACAACGATGGTTTGTTTATAAATAAAAAAAAGTGAAGTGATGGAAAATCTGTCGAGCGAAAACTCTTTGGGGCTAATTCGACACTTGCCTATAATGTTTGAAGAAAGAAAATGACACATTTTTTAAATTTTTATTATTGTATCCATCTAAATTTTCGATCCGACAATACCTAATACGTTGTCAAATATCTTTTTTTTTATATTCTCAGCCTATAATGAGAAGGTATTAGTTCCATGTGAATTTGGTTACGTTTCAAATTTTTTAATTGTGCTATTTGATCACTTAAAAAATAATAATTTGAGAGGCATAGTTTCATTTTGCCAGCAAAATTTTTTTCTTTTCTAACATATTAGAGTGAAAAGGATTTTGGAAAATTAAAAAAGCTACCTCAAAAATATTCAGTTTTTAAGATTTTTCATTATTTGAATTGTTTGAATCATTCAAAAGAATGAATGCTTTTCAACTATTTCGAATCCTTTTGAATTCTTTAGACTTTCTTAAAATGAACAGAATTTCTCCGAATTCCTGGATATAACTGAATTCATGTAAATGATCTGAATGATCTAAATTCGTGGAATTTCCTAAATTCTTAGAACTCCCTGAATTCTAAGGACTTCAAAAGAATTCAAAGAATTCAGAATAATTAAAGGAATTCAAGAAACTTTATGAATTCAGAAAATTTAAAGAAATTCAGGGAATTTGGAGAAATCAAAGAATTTCAAGAATTTAGAATTTTCAAAGAATTCAGGGAATTCAGAATATATTAGAGGATTTCAGAGAATTCTGAATATTCAAGGAATTCAGGATATTCCAGGATTACAGGGAACTCAAAGAATTTGAGAGCATTTAGGAAATTCAAGGAATTTAGAAAATTTAAAATATTTAAGGAATTCAGAGAATTTAAGGAATTCAAAGAATTATTATTATTATTATTATTATTATTATTATTATTATTATTATTATACCATTAAGCCGTTTCCCTTTCGGGCTGAACATTTAGGGAATTCTAAGAATTCAGAATATTCGCGGATTTCAGAAAATTCTGAGAAATAAAAGATCTCAGAAAATTTAAGGAATTCAGAAGATTGAAGGAATTCAAAGAATTCTGAAAATTTGAGGAATTCCAAGAATTCAGAGAATTCAAGGGATTCAGAGAATTCAAGGAATTCAGAATATTCAAGGATTTCAGGAAATTCTGAGAAATCAAATATCTCAGAAAATTTAAGGAATTCAGAGAATTTAAGGAATTCAAAGAATTCAAAGAATTCTGAGAATTTAAGGAATAAGAAGAATTCAGAGAATTTACGGAATTCCGAGACTTGAAGAAATTCAGAGAATTGGAGAAAACCAGAGAATTTCAGGAATTCAGAGAATATAAGAAATTTAAAGATTTTTATGCGTTCAGTAAATGCAAGGAATTTAAAATATTTAAGGAATTCTGAGAATTCCAAATTGAAGAAATTTAGTGACTTTCAGTCATTCAGAAAATTCAAGGATTTGATAGAATTCAGAGAATTTCATGGATTTTAGGGCATTAAACAAATTCAAGGAATTGTAGGAATTCAGAATATTCAAGGATTCAGGAAATTCTGAGAAATCAAAGATCTCAGAAAATTTAAGGGATTCAGAGAATTGAATGAACTCAGAGGATTTAAGGAATTCAAAGAATTCAAAGAATTCTAAAAATTTGAGGAATTCCAAGAATTTAGAGAAATCAAGGAATTCAGAATATTCAAGGATTTCAGGAAATTCTTAGATATCAAAGATCTCGGAAAAAATAAGGAATTCAGAAGATTTAAGGAATTCGAAGAATTCAGAATGTTCAAGGATTTCAGGAAATTCTGAGAAATCAAAGATCTCAGAAAATCTAAGAAATTCAGAGAATTTAAGGAATTCAGAGAATTTAAGGAATGCAGAGAATTTAAGGAATTCCAAGAATTCAAAGAATTATGAGAAGTTGAGGAATTCCAAGAATTTAAGGATTCTGATAATTTAAGAAATTCCAAAAATTCAGAGAATTCAAGGAATTCAAAATATTCAAGGATTTCAGGAAATTCCGAGAATCAAAGATCTCAGAAAATTCAAGGAATTCAGAGAATTTGAGGATTCCAGAGAATTTAAGGAATTCAGAGAAAATAAGGAAATCAAAGCTTTTTATGCATTCAGTGAATGCAAGGAATTTAAAATATTGAAGGAATTCTGAGAATTCCGAATTAAAGGAATTTAGTGAATTTACTTTCAGTCATTCAGAAAATTCAAGGATTTAATAGAATTCAGAGAATTTCATGGATATTAGGGCATTAAACAAATTCAAGGGATTTTTGGAATTCAGAATTTTCCGGGAATTCAGGGAATTCAGAATATTCGAGGAATTCAGGAAATTCAGATTATTCGAGGATTTCAAGGAGTTCAGAGAAATCAAGGGCTTCAGAGATTTTAAGGAATTCTGAAATTTTGCAGGAAATGTGCCAAATTTTTATTGCTCTAAATATAAAACTCTTAATTTTAAAAAAATTATTAAAAGTTTTTTATTTTGAGTTATAAAAGCCGTGAATTTTTAGTTCAAAAGGTTTTAAATTTGATACTCGTATTGTACCATTTATTAGTAATTTAAATTCAAACATTTTTGATTTGAAACGTTCTACAATTGAAAATGGTCTATTTTTAAGTTGTAAAATTGATTAATTTTCAGTTTTGAACGCTAGATTGTGAAATTTTTTTAATTGGTAAGCCTAAGAAATGAAAGACATTTCAGTTCAAAATTAATTATTCAACTAATTATCGATTTTAATTTATCTTTCAACTATAAGATATAATTATTTACAAACGATACAATTTTGAAAGATTTAAAACTGAAATTAAACCATTTCAAAGCTTTCGATATATGCTTCCAATTCAAGATTGTTTAATCTTAAACGATTTTACTTTTAAATAATATAATGTTGAAAGTTTGAAGCTGAAAGATGATGAACAAGATTTTTTTTAATTTACAGTTTTCAACAATTAAAACAAGGGGAAAGTGATAAAACTTTTATAATATTTAAAATTATTGTGACTTTTTTCTATAATAAACTAAGAAGGTAAAAAACTTCACTCATGCTTGAAATTTAAAAATTGTAATTTTGATAGATTTTAACAATTTAATTATTTTTATTGAAACTAATATCAAAAGGCTTCTTCTTTTTTCTAAGTATTTTGGTATATGGAAAAACATTTTTATTTGTTTGTATTCCTAAACTTCAAATCCTTTAAATAATAAAACAAACAAATTAAAACAAACGGAATAAAAAAACAACAATAGCATCTCTGCAAATCAACTTCATGCTGCGAACACTAACTTGTCGATTATTATTATTTATCAATTTTATTTTCAATTGTGAATTAATAAATATTAATTGAATAAAATTTGAAAGTCCTTTTGTGATATTTTTTATTCATGCATAAATGAAAGTGCTTTTGCCTCTAATTTTTTTACCTTTTGAACATCGAGAGAGGTTAGTGAATGCATCTCGAGATTGTTTCTTAAAACCTTAAAAACAACTAAATAATTAAGCAACTAAATTATTTAAAGAAAATAATTTGCCATAAATTATATCAAACATTCAGAATTTTGTTTGCCTAATCTTTTATTTAATTCAGACCAACATTTTTCTCAGCGATACGTCCTTGTTCTAGACCTTATCTACCTTATATCTAACTGTCAACATATTTTTTTTCTAAATTGTTCGAAAATTTTCGTACAAGAAATACTTTTGTATACATAAAAATAATTCAGCACTTTTAAAAGTTAAAATCATTGGACATTTTTTTCGAATTTTTATGAATAACGCCCGGAAATTTGTTTGAATCCATACAAAAATGAATCAATTTTTTTTTTTTTTATTATATTTAGAGGTGGCGCAAGCCCCATGAAGTTCGATAAATATTCCCCATAAGAAAAAAAGACGTTTTTGTAAATTTTACTATTAGCTGAATCGAGTTGAAACTGAACATTTCTCTACACAATTAGCCATAGAATATGAATAAAATGTTACATTTTAAATATCACCCCCCATAAGTCTGTTTTATAGGCTCTCAAAAAAAACCCATAATTAAACAAATGGATTTTGCGAGTTTTTGGCGGTAATTATGATTTTTTGTGGTTTTTTTAAAATGCAAATTGTTTCTGATACATGAGACACTACTTTATACTTATAATTAGATGTTTGAATGAATTATTTGAACAATTTATTATTGTTTTTAGCAGTACTAGATAGTTGCGTTTTTCTAAATTTTTTAAATTTTGTCTTTTTTCAATGAGAGTGAAGTAATAATTAATTTAAGTTAACAAGAATAATTGTTCAAACAATTTAATATTGTTGTTAATAATATTCTCTTCGCTTGGTGGTAGAAAGTTGCGGTTTTTTCTGAAATTTTTATCTATGTCTATTTTTCACTTGAAGTGACCTAATAATTATTTAAGTTGAACAAAAATAATTGTTTGAACAAATTCTTATTGGTAATAACTATCTTCATCTATATTGATCCCAGATAGTTGCGGTTTTTTCTGAAATTTTTAATCATTCGCCCACTTTTCACTTACTGATGTAATAATTAACACAAGTTAATAAAAGTATTTGTTTAAACTATTAATTATTATTGATAATCTTCTTGTTGCGTAATTCACCTTTTTGGTGAATAATTCACGTTTTTGGTTAAAAATTCAATTCATTGGTTGAAAATTCCTTTATAAATTCAAAGTTTGGTTGAAAATTCATATATTTTGTTAAAAATTGAATTTTCAGTAGAAAATTAATCTTCTTGGTTGAAAATCAATCAATTTGATTGAAAATGAGTTTCTTTATTGAAAATTAATTTTTGAACAAAAAATTTAACTGTTCTATTTTTTATCGAAAATTTATCTTTTTTTTGATAGACATTCAATCTTCTTGGTTGAAAATCAATCTGTAATCGAAAATTTAATTATTTTGTTAAAAATTCATTTATTTTGTTAAAAATTTGTCTTTTATCCTAGAAAATTCATCTTTTCGGTTAAAAATTCAACTATTCGGTTGAAAACTTCAGTATTTTGTTGAAACATTGTCTTTTGTGTAGAATATTAATTTTCTTGGTGACTAATTCAATTTTTTGGTTGAAAAATCATTTTGTTGGTTGAAAATTCCTTTAAAAATCCAAAATTTGGTTGAAAATTTAATTCTCTGAATGAAAATAAGTTTTTTAATTGAAAATTAATTTTCCTTACTAAAAATTCAACCATTCCATTTTCTTGTCAAAAGTTTACTTTTTTGATAAAAATTTAAACTTTTTCGCTGAAAATTCATCTGTTTTGTCAAAAATTTATATATTTTGTTTGAAAATTCATCAATTTTGTTGAAAATTTGTCTTTTTTGAAGAAAATTCATCCTGATGGTTGAAAATTCAACTACTGGGTTAAAAATTTATTTTTTGGTTTCTTGAAGATTCATTATTTCAGTTAAAAATTAATGTCTTCGCTTAAAAATGTAAGTATTTTGTTGAAAATTAATTTTTTTGACTGAGAATACAGTTATTCTTTTTTTGTTAGCAAATTGATATTTTTTAGTTGAAAATTCACTTCTCGTCCTTTGTGGGTTGAAAATTCTATTATTTTGTTACAAAATGCTAATTTTTGGCTTGTGAATTCAACTCTTTTCTTAAAAATTCCTCTTTATGGTTTGAAAATTAGTTAATATTGAGGATACTGAATAAAATTTACAAAAACGTCTTTTTTATGGGAAGTACGTGTTAAACTTCGTTGCACTTGCACCACCTCTAAACATCACTTTGAAAGAAAATGGATTTTTTTTTTGTTGACTCGAACAAATTTCCGGGCGTTATTCATAAAAAATCGAGAAAAAAAATGTTTGGACCACCCTGATGAACATTGATTAAACTTCAAATTCCAACTTGGTAATGATTAACACACATTAACACTTAGTTTTTTTAAAGGATCCCCAGCCTCCATTGCCTTGGGAAGGGATTCGGGATGCCCAGAAAGAGGGACAAGTATCAGTTCAATTCAAAAAAAGAACTGAAACTCTCATAGGCGACGAAGATTGTCTTTTTCTCAATGTATTTACTAATTCCGTATCAGGAAAACGACCAGTCATGGTATCAATCCATGGTGGCAGGTTTCGTGTTTATTGTGGCAACAGAAGTCTATACGGTCCAGATTACCTTCTTAAAAATGACGTTGTCTTCGTCTCAATTAATTACAGACTCGGAATTCTCGGTAATTATTATAAAAAACCGAAATACAAAAACAAATTATTGCTATCAATTAAACAGAATTACAAACAATATTGAACTTCTTCGCTGATCTTTATCTTTTGCGAAAGGCTTTTTAAACATGGACATCGAAAGCTGTCCAGGAAATCAGGCTTTCAAGGATCAAATATTAGCTCTAAAGTGGATCCAGGAAAATATAGAAGCTTTTGGTGGTGACAAAGATAACGTGACAATTTTTGGTATATCTAGTGGTGGGCATTGTGTTCATTATCTGGCTACAAGTCCATTAGCTGATGGTATGGTTTATTTTTTATACTATATGTACAATAGCGCAGTAAATTCTCACAAAAAGAACAGAAGTGAATTTTTGTTGCGGTTAATTTTTAAGTAGATAAAGTTGAATGTTTTCGCATCGAAACAAAACAAGATTCAATAGATTTGACATGGTAACCATTTCCAATATGATGGGTAAATCTTAAAACGTAAAGTTAATTTTTTCTGCAGGTAAAGAATACTCTGAAATCGCTGTAAAGATTACATTTTGTTTTTTCTGTGGCTGGAATATCAAACCGCTCCATATCATTCTGATTGTCAATTTTAGATCTAAAATATCAACTTTTCCTGATCTATATTTGATTTTTACATAATTTCATTCATATCTGCAGAGTGACAGTTGTTATACATTTTTTCAGAATTTTTGTTGCTTTCAAAACAGTTTATATTATTGAAATGCAAAAAATAATTTAAATCTTTTAGTCTATTATGAAAGAAACATCTCGCTTAGAAGAAATCTTGCTACTGAAAAGTTTTTTATGTATCAAGGTATAATTTATTTTTTACTCATTACAGAATAAATAAAGAGATTTCTAGAATAGAATTCTAAAGTATATATTCTTTTGGAATATTCAACTTACAAATTATGAAAATTATTAGTTGAAAATGTCGATGTTAATTCAGTTTCAGAATTGGAATGAGTCATTGCTATACAACGGATTTTTCGAGGAGTTGACCAATCGGCTTTTGAGTGTACACCAGATTTCAAAATTATAGAAAATATCTAAATATCTAAAGATTTCAAAAGATTTCAAAATATATTAAAATATTTTAAACATTTAAAAATATATCAAGGAATTTTCAACATTTACAAAGATTTCACGGTTTTCAAAGACTTAAACAAGGCGTGTACACTAGATTTAAGAAATTTCACCAAAACTTCCCTAAGATTTTGAATATTTCATAAAAAATACAAGAATTTCAAAGATTTTGAATAGGGTACAGTACACCAGACTACAAAGAATTTTAAAGATTTCCAAAATTTTTAGAAAATTTCACAAAGATTTCAAATATTCGAGTGATTTCAAACGAACACAAAAGATTTAGGAAAGATTTCACAAATATTTCAAAGAATTCATAAGGATTTTTAAAGATTTCAAGAATTAAAGGGTTACATAACTCTTGCAATCAATTTACAAACGTTAGTGAAATCACTTTGCAATCACCAGTAATCACTTGCGATCATTTTGCAATCACATACATTTTCTCACGAAATTTTTAAAGATTTCTACAATATTTTACAAAGATTTTACAGCCATTTTAGGATTTAAAATACTTCAAAATATCATCATCAAAAAATAAATTTCAAAATATCCACAAAGATTTAAAAAAATTTCAATGATTTCACAAAGTCAATAATGAATTATTAACAAATTATTAATAAAGAATTTAAAAATTGAAATATGGAAGGATATCAGTTGTTGGATTCATTTTCAGAAAAAGGAAAGATCCTTCTTTCAGGCACATGCTATTTTAAAATAATAATAAAGTAAATTATAGTAAATAATCGACGAAAAGCTATTTGGTTGAAGTTATCTGGGACATCAAAAAGAAAACATATATGTAATCTGTGAAATAAGAAACTGTAGTGCTGTTTTACGACAAAAAATATTAAGTAAATACTATTGAGGCTTGCAGTCTGATTTGAAGCTATAATATTTGGAAACAGATTTTCAACACTAATAATAATATTGTAAACATGACTTTAATTGTGCTAATATTTACAAATATTTTTCTATAACGAAAAAGTTAATAAAATTAAAAAAAGTTCAAAATAGTTCTTTTGCTCATTACTTCAAAACAGCATGCAAATATGTTTCCGATGATAAATCTAACAAACGATATTCAGTCATAATTGGTTTAAAAAATTCAATAAAGAAGATTTTGATGATGAGAGCAACGTATTTTGTATACACAGTATTCGCGATAGCAGACGACAAGTGAATATTTTCTGAACAGGTAGTGATTGTGAAATAACCTAATGGTTTATTCAGATTGACGTGACATAACAACTGACACTCGACAGTTGCTACTCAAGAGAATTCATGACAGGCAATTGATCTTGAAAATCGGATCATTCTGATGCGCAATTTCCTGATAAAATAGAAAGTCCTAAATCTGTATAAAAGCGTTGCATATCATTTTGATCCAATCTCGGGATCAAAATGATCAACTGACATTTACTGTGTGGTAACAATTTGGCACGCATGCTAATATTGTTACCAATAGTATCCTTATGGGATTATTGAAAACTTGATGGTACCAATACGTTCACTATTGTGATGAATGGTAGGTCAATTCATTATAAATCGAATATTTTTTTGAAAAAGAAGTATTTTCTGTATATCAACTGGCATTTACTGTGAAACTAATATATATATGCTAATAAAAAATGAATCAGGTTTATAACAACTATAATGTAACGAACTTATGAAAGTTCAAAGTGATCAGGAATTGGAACATTTGAGGCTTATATTTTGCCACAAAACTGTGAAAGAAACTTTTCAAAATATGTTTTCGCAAACCAAAAAATATAAATATTAGATTCTGAAAAGATTTTAAAAACCATAACATATCCTTTTGGTTTGTTAAAAGACACTTTGAAAAGTTTCTTCGACAATATTGTGTCAAAACTTAAGCCGGCCTAGGTGGTTTTTCTAGAGAATGGCTTATTTATCTCACTGTATCTCAAAAATGTATATTTTGTATTGCATTGCAGGTCTCGTCCACAAGGCTATTATTCAAAGTGGTATTGAGGACCATACTTTAGCTTATCGGGAGACAAATAAAGACTTTGGTTTCAAAATAGCAGCTATTCTAGGCAAAGAAACTTCAGATTCTAAAGAGGCAGTGGAATTTCTTCGGAAAGTAACATCGTTCGATATTATGCAAACATTCAAAAAGATTAAGGTTGAAATCGTTTATTGTTTTAGTCATAGTCCAGAACTTATATCTATCTTTATGCACGAGATCATGGTTTTTTCTTATTGGCATCCATCGATTGAAAAAAGCATGAATGTGAAAAAAGATTAAGTTTAATTTTGTTTTCTGATCTATTTTGTATTAATGCGATATGACAGATTGATTTTTCCGCTTTGGAAGATTTCTATTGTTTTGGACCGACCTGGGACAAAAAAAGCCTTAATCCTTTTGCACCCAGACCACTCCCTGAAATGATCGAAAAAGGAATTAATATTCCTTTGATAACCGGGTTTACTTCTCACGAGGGTTTAAGATTTCTTAGAGGTAGGATTTTCACAAGAAACTTAATTGAAACTGAGAGAAAATTAAATTTTAATATCAATAGTGGTACAATAATGGTTTCCTTTTTTTACAGACGAGGATTGTTACGCGAAGCTTCACGAAAATTTCGAAACTCATCTGGCTGAGTATATGGGTCCAGAAAAACAAAGGCAGGAGGCCATCAAAATTCCTGGATTTGTACGTGAATTGAAGGAATTTTATTTCAAGGACGAACCCAATAGTATTAAGGAAGCAGAGAATTTCGTAAAGTATACTGGTGATCTACATTATGTCAATCCCATTCAAATGTGCATTGAGAGACAGATGCAAAAGTCGACTGCGACCTATGTATACGTTTTTTCATACTATCCGGAAACATCTTTATTCGCGATGTTCTACTCTCACATAAATACTAGAGGTCGATGGTTAAATATTTATTATTATTTTTAATAATTTTTCTATCTATCATTGATAAGCAGTGGTGTATCTAGTATCTAGTCCTAAAAGAAAAAGTGGTCTGGCGGTACTTTCCATAAACTTTGTTACCAGTTTAAGGGTGGACTTGAATCGTGAGTTGGCAACAAGGAGAGGAAATAATAATAATAAATAATATCAATAATGGTTTTTTTTTTCTTGCTTAGAGACGAGGTTTTTGGAAATAACGTTACGAACTTAGATAACATTTCAAACTTGAAACCAATTAGAAAATCCAACTATTTTTGGGTAAAAGTTAATTTTTCTATTGAAAAGGTTACTATTATATTTTTTATTTGGAATTCATCTTGTTTGGTTACATATTCTATTATTTGATTTAAAATTGAACTATTTTGATAGAAATTCGTTTAATGCTTGGTTGAGAACAAATTTTTTAATCTGATGATTAAACTATTCTATTTTTTGTGAAAAAATCCTCTTATTCAGTTGAAATTTTAAATGTTTGGTTAAAAATTTATCTTTCTTAGTTGAAATTTCAACTTTTTTGGTAAAAATGCAGGTATTTTGTTAAAAATTTATCTTTCTTGGTAGAAATTTAATTTTCTTGTTTAAAAATGTATCCTTTTTCTTTGAGAATAAAATTTTTTTGGTTGAAATATCAACTGTTACATGCTTTGTTGAGAATTCATCTTTTTTTGTTGAAAAGTCCATTTTTGACTTAAAGCTTAACTACTTTGTGAAAAAAAGGAATTTTCCTTTATTAAAAATTCATACTTATATTTGAAAATTCAACTGTTTGCTTTTAAATGAACTTTTATGTCAAAAATTCTACTGTTTTGTAGAAAGTTAATCTTTTTGGCTTGAAAATCCAACCATTTTATAGAAAATTAGATTATATGGTTGAAACTTAAACTTTTTGGTGGAAAAATCATATTTTGGGGTTGAAAATTCAACTTTTTTGTAAATAATTTGTGTTTTTGGTTTTGACATTGAATCATTTTGTTGAAAATTCTTGTATTTTGTTCAAAATTCGTCTTTGTTGGTAGAAAATTAATCTTCTTGGTCAAAAATTCATCTTTTTGGTTAGAAATTCAACAAATTTGTTGAAAATTCGTTTTTTCGTTCGAAGTAGTTTTTTTTATAAGAGTTTTTATCTGAAAATTTAACTATTCCATTTTTACTTGAAACCGTATCCTGTATATTGCGTAAGTTGAAAATTCAACTATTTGGTAGAAAATTGATATAATTTGTTGGAAAGTCGTCTTTTTTGTGGAGTAGAAAATTAATCTTCTGGGTTGAAAATTTATCTTTTTGGTTCAAAATTCAACTATCTGGTAGGAATTCATATATTTTCCTGAAAAGTCGTCTTTCTGCTCGTTAGAAAATTATTCTTGTTTGTTGAAAATTCAATTTCTTGGTTAAAAATTCGACTATTTAGTAGAAAATCCATATAGTGTGTTAAAAAGTTGTCTTTTTGTGTAGAAAATTATTCTGGTTTGTTTACAATTCAAATTTTTGGTTGAGAATTCAACTATCATGTTGAAAATTCATCTTTCATGGTGAAAAAATAATCTTTCCTGGTTGAAAATAAACTATTTTGATAAAAACCTAATTATTTTTGGAAAATTCAACTATTTTGTTAAAGTCACCATTTTTGGTCGAAAATTCAACTATGTTGTTAAAAATTCATCCTTTTGGATTGAAAATTCATCTTTTGTGCTAGAAAATTCATCCTTCTTTTTAAGCAAATATATTAATTTTCTACCACATAGTTGAATTTCTAACCAACCATAAATAGAATAGTTAAATTGTCAGATAAAAACTCTGATGAAAGAAAATAACTTAGAACAAAAAAAACAAACGAATTTTCAACAAAATTGATCAATTTTCAACCAGAAAAATGAATTTTTGACCAAGAAGATTAATGTTCTACCAAAAAAGATTTATATTCTATTTGAGTAAAATTTTTAACTTTCCTCGATAAAAATGCAACTGTTTGGTTGAACATTCAACAATTTTGTTAAAAAGTCATCCTTTTTGGTTGAAAATTCAACTATTAAATAGAAAATTTACCTTTTGATTAAAATTAATATTTTGGCGTTAAAAGGTCAACTGAAATCATCTTTGGATGAAAATACAACTTTTTTTTGTTGAAAATTTGTCTTTTTGATGAAAATCCATCTATTTGAGTAAAATTTGAATCTTTCTTCGATAAAAATGCAACTATTCGGTTGAAAATTCAACAATTTTGTTAAAAATTCATCCTTTTTGGTCGAAAATTCAACTATTAGGTAGAAAATTTACCTTTTGATTAAAATTAATATTTTGGTGTTAAAAGGTCAACTGAAATCTTCTTTGGATGAAAAATCAACTTTTTTTGTTTGAAAATTGGTCTTTTTGATTTGAAAATTCATCTATTTGAGTAAAATTTTTATCTCTCTTGGATAAAAATGCAACTGCTTGGTTGAAAATTCAACAATTTTGTTAAAAAGTCATTGTTTTCGGTTAAAAATTAAACTGTTTTGTTGGAAACTCGTCTTTTTCGGTTGAAAACGTTAGTATCTAGATAGAAAATTTATTTCTTATAAAAAACTCATATTTAGATGTTGTTTGGTTCAAAATTATTATTCTTTGCTTGAGGATTCAACAATTTTGTTTGAACGACTTTGTTAAGTAATCATTTTTTTCGTTGAAGATTCATACTTTTAGTTGAAAATTCATCTCTCTTTTAATCTTTTTCAACCTTTTTTAATTGAAAATTCAACAACGTGGGTAAAAGTTGAACTACTTTTTTGATTTTTTTTTTAAATTAAGGTTTACCTCTGTACCTTAAAAGTGAACTATTTTGTTGAAATTTATTATTTTTTTTGGCCGAAAATTCAATTTTGTTAAATTTTTTGTTTGTTTGGCTGAAAATTCAATTTTTGAACAGAAAAATCGTCTTTTGGCTTCAAGGTTCAACAATTTAGGTCAACTTTTTTTCTTTCACGACTGAAAAATCTTTATTTGTTGAAAATGCGTCTTTTTGGGTTTAAAATTAATTTTTTTAAATGAAATTTCAACTTTTTTGGTTAAAATATCAACTATTAAACGTTTTTGTTAAGATTTCATCTTTTAAGGTTGAATATTCAATTATTTTGTTGAAAATTCAAATATTTTTTTAAAAATTCATTTTTATGGTAGAACAATTTTTTGTCGGGGAAAATCATAGAATTGTGAAAATAAGGTTTTCAAACTGCAAAGCATGTATTATCTTAAATAAAAAAAATTTCCATTAGTTTCAAGTCGCATACCTTATTATTTCTGGAAACCATAAATTACGTACAGTAAGATGAGAAGATTTTTTTTGAATTTGTTTTTCTTTTGCTTAAAAATTCATCTTTTTGGTTGAAAATTCATTTTGTTTTTCTTGAAAATTCGTCTTTTTTTGGTAGGATATTATTCTTGTTTATAAAGGTTTGAAAATCTACCGATTTTGTTGAAAATTCTTCTTTTTTTTTGGTTGAAAATTAATGTTTTGAACTGCATATTTAATAACTTCATTTTTTTAAATTCATCTTTTTTACTGGAAAATTAATTTCTTTCGTTGAAAATTGAACTATTTGATCAAAACTCCTTTTTCTGTTCAAAATTATTTTTGTTTACTGAAAATTAAACTGTTCCACTTTTGGTTACAAATTTTTCTTTCCTTGTTGAAATTTCAACTATATATGGTTGAAAATTCTTTTTTTTGCTGAAAATTAATTTTTTGAACTCAATATTTAACTATTCCATTTTTTTAAAATGTTATCTTTTTTAGTTGAAAATTAATCTTTTGTGTTAAAAAATTAATGTATTTTTTTTGAAATTCATCTTTTTTGGCAGAATATTATTCTCCTTGTTTGAAAATTTACCGATTTTGTCCAAAATTCGTTTTTTTTTATGTTGAAAATTAAGTTTCTTAACCATACCATTTTTTGTTGAAAATATAACATTTTCTTGAACATTAATTTTTTTGTGGTTGCAAATTACTTTTTTGTAGTTGAAAATTCGCCTTCTTGATGTTAAATTATTTGTTTGAAAATTCATCTTTTTGATTGAAAATTAATTTGCTTGGTTGAAAATTTAAATATTTGGTTGAAACTGAATTTTTTTGTGGTTGAAAATTTTTGTACTAAAAATTTAACTATTACATTTTCGTTAAAATTTTATCTTTTCTAGTTGGGAGTTCCACTGTGTGATTCAAATTCATCTATTTTGTCGAATATTATTTTTTTGTATTGTAAATTCATTTTTTTGGTTGAAAGTTTAACTATTTTGTTGAAAATTAGATTTCGTTTGTTAGAAAATTAATTTTTTAAACTGAAAATTTAACTGTTCCATTTTTACTTTACAATTTACCTTTTTAGTTGAAAATTCAAAACTATGTCATTAAAAATCCATCTATTTTGGTAACAAATTATTATTCTTGTTTGATAATTCGTCTACTTTGATTATCTTGAAGATTTTTGTTCTCGAAATTATTTTAAAAAAAATAAAATTTTGTCTCATCCGAAATACCTAATAATTTCTGAGGGGGTTCCCCTGACTTCTTATCAGAAGTTTGTAGATTTTGCTACATTAATTTTGTATATAAAAGGTTAAGAATTATTTTCACAATGAAAAGGTAATTATGATGTGAATAATTTTAAAATTAGTTTGCTAAAAAAAATTAATTAATTGAAAAAAAAACATTTGCTGGATAAAATAAAATTGTCCTTACCTATCGACCTTGAATGACTTCATAGCAAAACTCTGCCCTCCTGCGGATTTTTGATTTCTTAACTGTATAAATATTTATGGGAAAAAAATAAATCGAATGAAATCTTAACTTCACGAGAAAATAACAACTAAGGAAAATAATAGATCAGCGAAATGCTGCCAAACGTCGTAACTTAACGGCCTATTCAGTCGTATTGTGTCGGCCACGCTGGCAGAAAAGGCAGCAGACGAATTCTGTGAATCGATATCTCGATTCAGATATCGCTCGGCCGGAACAAAAAAGAAACTAAATAAAATAAATTTAAAAACTCAATAAAAAAAAAATGTACATTCTAGGGCGGGATATTATTAAACTGAATTGAATTGATCAAGTTTGGAAAACAGCAAAACTGAAAAATCCCGAAAAAATAAAATTCCTGTATTGGAAAATTCCCGGGGACGACTGAAAAATCCAGAGAAATAAAATTCCCCATATTGTAAAATTTCCGGGTTTTCGGCGACGACTGAAAAATCCAGAAAAATATTATTATATTTCCGACTCTGTAAAATTCCTGATTCGGCAAATTCTCGGGGACTACTTAAAAATCTATAAAAATGAACATCCCGAAACTGTGAAATTCCCGAATTGAAAAAATCCCGGGGACGACTGAAAAACCCCGAAAAATAAAATTTCCTATGTTGCGAAAATTCCGGCGATGATTACAAAATTCAGAAAAATATTATTATATTATTATATTTCCGACACTTTAAAATTCCCGAATTGGAAAATTCCTGGGGTCTACATAAAAATCTGAAAAATAAAAACCCCTAGACTGTAAAATTCCCGGGAACGACTGAAAAATCCAGAAAAATAAAATTCCCCATATTGTAAAATTTCCGGCGACGACTGAAAAATCCAGAAAAATATTATTATATTTCCGACACTGTAAAATTCCCGAATTGGAAAATTCCCGGCGACGACTGAAAAATCCAGAAAAATAAAATTCCCCATATGGTAAAATTTCCGGTGACGGCTAAAAAGTCCAGAAAAATATTATTATATTATTATATTTCCGACACTGTATTTCCCGAATTGGAAAATTCCCGAGGAAGACTGAAAAATCCCGAAAAATAAAATGTCCTATATTGTGAAATTTCCGGCGATGACTAAAAAATCCAGAAAAATATTATTATATTCTTATATTTCCGACACTTTAAAATTCCCGAATTGCAAAATTCCAGGAGACTACTCGAAAATCTAGAAAAATGAAAATCCCGACACTGTAAAATTCATGAATTGGAAAATTCCCGGGGACGACTGAAACATCCAGAAAAATAAAATTCCCCGTATTGTAAAATTCCCGGCGACGACTGAAAAATCCAGAAAAATATTATTATATTTCCGACACTGTAAAATTGCCGAATGGAAAATTCCCAGTGCTTTTTTACAAATCTACCAACATGAAAATCTCGACACTGTGAAATTCCCGAATAGGAAAATTCCCGGGGACGACTGAAAAATCCAGTAAAATAAAATTCCCATATTGTAAAATTTCCGGAGACGACTAAAAAATCCAGAAAATATTATTATATCATTATATTTCGGACTCTTTAAAATTCCCGAATTGGAAAGTTCCCGGGGACTACTGAAAAATCTAGAAAAATAAAAATCCCGACACTGTAAAATTCCCGAATTGGAAAATTTCCGAGGTCTACTTAAAAATCTAGAAAAATGAAAATCCCGATACTGTAAAATTCCGGAGTTGGAAAATTCCTGGGGACTGCTTAAAAATCTAGAAAAATGAAAATCCCGACACTGTAAAATTCCCGAATTGGAAAATTTGCGACATTGTAATATTCCCGATTTGGGGAATTCCCGGGGATGTTTGAAAAATTTAGAAGAAAAAAATTCCCGACAATTCAAAATTCCATTATAATAAAATTCCCAGCGGCGACTGAAAAATTCCAGAAAAATCAAATTCCCGACTCTGTAAAATTCCCGAATTGGAAAATTCCCGGGGCCTACTGTAAAATCTAGAAAAATAAAATTCCCGATATTGCATAATTCCATCATAATAAAATTCCCGGCAAAGACTGAAAATTCCAGAAAAATCAAATTCTTGACACTGTAGAATTCCCGAATTGGAAAATTCCCGGGGACGAATGAAACACCCAGAAAAATAAAATTCCCGTGAATGTAAAATTCCCGCCAACGACTGAAAAATCCAGAAACAAAATTCCGGACACTGTTAAATTCCGGGCGAAGACTGAAAAATACAGAAAAACGAAATTCCAGACACTTTAAAATTTCCGAACTTGAAAATTCCCAGGGACACTGAAAAATCCAAAAGAACTAAATAAACTTCCCGACATTGTAAAATTCCCTTATAATAAAATACCGGGTACTACTGAAAAATCGAAAAAAATGAAATGCCCGTTATTTTAAAATTACTGTATAATAAAATCCTCGGCGACAACTGGAAATTCCAAAAAAAATCTCGACATTCTAAAATTCCCGAATTGGAACATTCCGGGCGAGGACTAAAAAATTCCGAAAAATAAAATTTCAGAAACTGTAAAATTTTTTAATAATAACATTCCCGAAATTATAAAATTACCGAAATTACAGAATTGCTGAAATGATAAAATATCCGAACGAGAAAATTACCGAATTTAAAACAAAAACATTATTTTTCAATAAATATTAGTATTTACTTATTAAAAATAAAATAATCAAAAATTTGTATCAAAGAAACATTTGGGACGACTGACCATTCCCGAAAAATAAAATTCATGACAATGTGAAATTTTCGAATAATCACATTCCCGAATAATAGAATTTCCGAATAATAAAATTCCCGATTCGGAAAGTTCCCAAATAATAAAATTCCAGAATTATAAGATTCCCAAATAATAAAATTTCCGAATTGGAAAATTTACCAACAGGTTATAAAATTACCGAATTGGAAAATTCCCGAATAATAAAATTCCCGGCATCTATAATATTACCAAATATGAAAATTCCGAAAAATAAAGTTTCCGACAGAAAGTTGCCGAATTATAAAATATCCGAACTAGAAAATTCCCGAATCATAAAATTCCCAAATTTGAACATCAAAATTTTTTAAAAATAAATATGATTTATTTATTAAAAATAAAATAATCAAATATTTTCATCAAAAGAATTAATTATTTTTAATGTTCATAGTTTTGAAAATTATTGTGTGAATTTAAAATAAAAATAGTTGAAAAAAAGATATTTCTGGATGAAACTTTTTTCAATGATTGCTATTTCAAATTCGAACAATAATTTTAGAAATTTTGAGCATTAACAACTTTTCTGAATATAAATATTTCATTGTTTTATTTTTATGCAATAAATAATTGTTATTAGAAAAAATTTGTTATTGTTCAGATTGTTCAAAATTTGTTAGTTCGGATATTTTGTAATTCAGCAATTTTCAGCTGCGAATTTAATTGATCGGCAATTTTGAAATTCGGCAATATTATAAAGTCCCGGGAATTTTCCATTTCGGGAATTTTAGTGTGGGGAATTTTATAATTCGGCAGTTTTCTGGCGGAAATTTCATTATTCGGGAATTATCCAATTCGGGATTCTTATGTTTGGGCAATTTTATTATTCGAGAATTTTCAAATTGGGTTATATTATAAATTGTCGGGAATTTTATTTTTCGGGATTTTCCAGTCGTCTCATAATTTAGAATTAATTAGCAGGATGGGTCGAAAAAAACTCAGAATCATTAGATTAATTGGCGATAGCACTGAAAAGGTTCTTTATGGGATTATGAAGATAAAATAAGGAAAACATATTTTCGTTGATATATAATATTTCAAAAAATGACTAAAAATTCACTTTTGTTAATTTGTATCAAAGGTTGCAAAAAAAAATGTTTTTCGTTTATTAACTTTTTGATTCTCTTTTTAACAAACTACAGAAACACGTAAATATTTTTAAGTTTTAAACAAATAATATTTCAAAAGATTTGACAAAAATTTCGCAAAGATTTCGAACATTTCATAAAGATTGCAAGGATTTCAAAGATTTGAAAAAGGCGTGTACATCAGATTTTCAAGATTTCAAAAAGATTTTGAACATCACCAAAAATTTAAAAATATTCAAAAGATTCCAAACATTATAACGATTTTAAAAAGGGATTTTCAAAGCACATCAGATTTCTGAGATTTCAGAAGATTTTAAACAGATTAAAAATATTTTAATTATTTCAAATAAATACAAAAGATTTCAGAGAGATTTCAAAAATATTTCAAATATTTTTTAACAATTTCGTAAAGATTTCAAAAGAATACAAGAAATTCAAAGATTTCAAAAAGGGCTGAGTACACCTGATTTCAAAGATTTCAGAACATTCCAAAGATTTTAATGAATTTCAAATATATCAATGATTTCAAATGAATACGAAAGATTTTACAAATATTTCAAAGATGTTAAACTATTTCAAAAGGTTTTAACAATTTTAAAAATAACAACAAATTTCAAACAACAAAATTTCACAAAAAATTCCAACAGATTTAAAAAAATTTCAATGATTTCAAACAAAGACAAAAGATTTCACATATAAAGATTAAAGAAAGCTTTCACATATATTTTAAAGATTTCATGAAAATTTCAAAACATTTCACAAACGTTTGAAATGTTTCAAGGATTTTAAAGATTTCAAGGATTTGAAATATTTTACGAAAAATTAAAAAGATTCCAAAAGATTTCACAGAAATTTCAAGATTTCACAAAGATTTTAAGTACTTCAAGAGATTTTAGTGGATTCATAAACATTCCAAAAGATTTTAAAGATTTTAAAAATGACTTATGTTTGCAAAGAATTAAAAGTTTGTTTATTTATGGTTCTGCTTTCTTTAAAAATTGTTGGCAAATATGAAATGAAATGGCTAATTTTTGTTCAATTTTGCTCAATTTTCGTTCACAAGTTTGAGCGCGCCTATGGCGCGCGCTTGTTAGATTTCGCCCTTCGCGCTCGATAATATATTGACTTCGCGCCACGCGCTCTGTCTTTGTACTCCCTCCACATTTGTGCGCAAACCTTTTAAGATTAAAGGTCAAAGCATCGACAACAGTAATTTGGGGATTGTGAATTCTCTTTTGTTAAAGCTCAAAAACTACGCATTCCATGAAGAAATGAGTAATACAAAATTTATAGGTCTTTTTTTAATATACAACTTTTGTCTATTAATTTCTTTCATACCTTGCAATGTATTTCCAAAAATTTGATTTTTTATTTTCAATGTTATTTTTCACAACTAAACCAAAAATTACGCATCCTGTCGAAAAATGATCTAAGAAAAATGTATAGCTCTTTTTTAGTTGAATAACTTTAGTTCATTAATTTTTTTCGTATCTTGAATAGTTTGACCTAAAAATATAATTTTTGATTTTCCGTTATGTTTTGTGAGATCAAAATTAGAATTTTTGATTTTTCAAGAAAATTCAATAGGTTTTTAGGATAATCTTCTAGGGCTTCCGAGAAGCAACGTTTTTCTTTTCTTGACTTTTTCTCATATTGTGCGTTGTTTGGCTAAAAATGTTCATTTTCTGTATTTTTTAAAATTTGGAAATAGCTATAACTCTGATGATTTTCTTTTCTATTGAAAAAAGTCGTAAGGATAAATTGTTCGAATTTTTAAGTGCTATAAATAGCCATACATAGAATTCACAATTCTTGACAAAAATGGTCTCAACAATTTTCAAAATGCTCTAACTTTTTGAATTTTTACCTAAAATAGGTGGCTACCGAACTCGTCCTCGATTTAGTGCCCCTTGATTTAGTTCTTCCGAGAATTGACACCGCCCCGCGGGTATGGGTAAGAGGACCTGCGGGGGGATGTGAACTTTTCATTCTGGCGTGACAAAACAGGAGCGTTGCGGTAAGGCGCTGAACCCAAACGGTCTACCTGCGTAACTGCGTCATGACGTTGCGTTAGTTCACTCGAAGCGGGAAGCACACACGTTGACATAGCTAATAAGCAGGGTGGTGAGCTCGCATCGACCAGCAGTGGGGTTCCGATGCCTACTGAAGCCGATGGGACTGATCGGATTATTTCATGCGATCGTGCAATTGGTAATATTTAATTGAAATTTAAATTTCTTCGGGATAGTTTCAAATTAGTGGCGCTGTCGTAGCTACCCAACATGCTCTATGATTCGACAAAGCAAACAAATAAGAAGTATTTGAAAGAGAGAGGGGGGGGAGAGGGGACAGAAAGGGAGAGTATGACCGGTCATTAGAACACAATCGGATCGTCTCTGTCTATCTCACATGGTGGAAAGAGAGGTCCGAACGACTTTGAACATCGGAGTCCCACTGCAGTGTTTTGTAATCTCAAACTGACAAGTGTTGACATGAGAATGGTGAAAACTGTGTTTTTCGTGGAAAGTTAATCTAGTATTCATAAAAGTAAGTGATTTTCTGTTAATTAACTTCTTCGTTTGTCTGGTTATGAAACTGCGTCATGCATTGTGCGCTACGCAAAAGTGCGTGCTTCCCGCCTGAAGTGTTTTGCGAGGTGTTTTGCTGCAAAAAAGTTTGTTTAAGAAAAATTCGTCATAATTGTTTGGCTTATAGAAAATTGGTCAAAAAAATAAGGCCGAAAATTGCAACTTTGACCCCGATGCACGAGGTTCAAATATTAATCGTTCAAGATTATTTTTAGGTCTCAATTCGGCTTTCCTGAAGGCAACTTTTTTCTACCATTTTTTTCCGATTTGGTTTTTTGGCCCACCCTAGTACACAGTACACATATGGATAATTTAATAATTAAAACGCTGAGCTTTAAATAAAAAATCTAAAAGTTCAAGAACTATAATTATTTTTAATTTTTTAGGAAATAAATAATATTCGTCAGAAAAGAAAAAATGTATGTGTCTCCCGCTAAAAAAAAGAGATTTTTCAGTTTTAGGTTCGAAGAAATTGTACTAGTTCCTCTTCGGTAATTGGTTCGTTACTCTACTGTCCAAAATTCGTGACTATGCTCAATATTTTTCATTCATTATTTAATGATAAAATTGTTTTCTAGTACATTATTAGTTTATTATTATTATTATTTAGATCTCGTGGCAAGGTGAAACCAGCAGCTATTTAAGTTATTCTTCTTGCCTCTCGTTGTTTACCTGCCTCTGTAAGAAAAAAAATGATTACATGAACCATAAAAAAATATATAATTTTCCGTAAGATTATCCGGTCAAGTATAGTGCGGGAAATTTTATATTTAATTTGCCTAAATATAGTCATCCCGAAAATTCAGAACTAGCCAAGCTTCTGAAAAATATTTGACTAGCCATTCTGAATTTCGGGATGACGAGACTCTTCGATTTAATTAACCTGAAATGAAGAACAGTTTACAGAGCCCCAAAGTACCAACAATTTAGAAAAAACTGAAAACTTAACGTGATATTCTATGATATTATTTTTGTTTTAGAGGGTATTTCAGATTTTAAATTACCTTGTGGGCCAAATATTTCTCCATCGTTGATTCCTTGGTGTTCTCCTCGATGTTCTCTCTGATGCCGTAAAAACAATATAGTCATAAAGTAATTTAGATATTTAAAAAAGATATTAAAAACATGTATATATTTTATTTTATTAATTCTATTTCAGCTAGGGCTTCAAAGCCCAGTTCTGAGTTACATTGCAATTCAAAAATTAATCAAAGTTCACTATTCAAACTAAAAAGATTATAAAAGATTATTTTGAATTACTTTTTCAACACATTTCTTCTGAAATCTAATGTTTTGTGAAATATAAGTTATTCTTTGGAATTTGAAGAAAATAATCTGCTATTAATTATATATATGTCTTATAAATTTGTTTCTTGTCTAAAATCAGAAGTTGTACAATTTATATACATTCTTGTCCATTTTTCCATAATTATTTATTTAAAATATAAGGATTGTTTTTAATTCCAATTTTGAATTGCGCGCCAACTGCGGTCAACCAGTGCACGGCCCCAACGCAAGCGCAGTAGCAAAAGGCGCCCAAATTGGCATCACTGGTTTGGTGACGGTGATTGTGTATTGCTGAATTTGGTCAATTACAGTGAGATTTGAGATGAGTTAATGGGCAAGTTGTGGAGGAAGTGTTTTTGGAGTGAATGATGGAATGTTCAAAATAATAGAAGTGAAAAAGTGTGTGCTATTTTGAGCGTTTGAGTCAGTTTTGGGGCAGCCTGAGAGGTTAGTTTGTGTGAAGTGTCGAGCAGGGTGGGGAGATCGGTGCAACCCGGTAGCAGAGCCAGGGCAGGATAGGTAGGGAAAAGCATGGATGAAGACAAGGGTGGGGTAGTAAAGTGGCGACACAAGTTACGCAAGTTACGTAGAGTGATACAAGAGGATTATTAAAATCAGTTTGATGGATAACGGGAACTCTGACGAGGAAGTGTTCTGTACGCCGAAGCGTGAGGAAAAAAGGGGGAAATATAGAAAAACAGAAGAAAGGTAGAGATTGATGGCGGAGAGTTTTGGTTCAATCAAGAGGTTTGTGAATAGGAAGAGGGACAGGCGGAGAGAGGAAGTAGTGATGATAAGGTAGAAGCAGAATCCACCCTAAAAAATCAGAAAGTGTAGAGAACGTCACCGGGAAAAGACACAAATGAAGCGGGGGAGAAAGACAAGGGGAAAGATAAAGACAAAGTTGAACATAGAGGGCCAACAGAAGAAAATTTACATTTATATGACATGCGTAAGGTGATGATAGAAGTAATGAGGATATATGAAAAAAGCAGAAAAAACGGGGTGAGGAAGTAAGGAAAGAAATTAGGCGGGAAACGGCCAAACTTAGGAAAGAGATGAGGAAATGGTAAGCAGACAGGGAAAAGTTAGAGAAAAGGATGCAGACGTTAGAGCAAATACTAGAAAAACAGGAAATGCCTAATCAAAAGATAGAGGAGTTGGAAGCTAGAGTAAAAAAATAGAAAGCTCAAACCGGGAGTTTAGAGGTGGGGAGAGTGTGAGTGAGGAGAAGGAAAGGCTGAGAAAAATAGAACAAAGAATAGAAAAGAAAGAGAGAGAAGAAAGAAAAAGGAACATAGTGATAAAGGGTCTAAGATTTGAAGGGAGGAGTGGAAGATGTGCAGGAATTTTTCTCCAATTTTTGAAAAATTACAATGGAAATTTTTAAAAACTTGAATGGAAAAATGGACCTAAAATGTTAGTTTGGCAGTGACTTGTTCCGGGAAAGAGTATGAATCTTAACCCAATCCCGAAGGGCGTAGGTTCTCCTTTTAAGATTGGTTTAGAATTGTGTATTTTAGTTTTTGAATTACCGGGTTCTTCATCTAGATCTCGTTCTTCTTCAAGCTCGGCCATCTCTCTAAAATACTGTTGTGCACGTGACCCCCGGCCCCGTACTGTAAGAAGAAATATAGGGATTTTTCATTATCAAATTTTTTCAGTTAACCCTAAAGTTATTGGTCCGAAGTAAAGATATCCTGAATGTAATTGCAAACAATTAATATTAAATAAAAAAACTAAGAATTTAGTTTTGTTGGTCTACAACATCATATACAATATCGTAATTTGGGATCGTATGTTCGGTGTGATTTACAATATCGTACATTTGAAGCCTTTTGCTACTCTGGATTACTTTTTTTTTTGTTTAAATATGAATATAACTACTCGGCAGACATACCATGTAATTGGCGAGAGTGATTGTACGGACTATTGGACCTGTTAATTGGACCTGGGAGCCAACGAGCTGATATTCTGGGCTGACCCTTCTGGGATGACTTAGATCCTTCGACATTAGTATTATTACCTAAAAAAACAAAGATTTCACAAGGAAACCTAGCTAGGCATCCACCTCCTATTTTTTTCGTTCTCACATATGTTGTAGTTCTCGAAAAACTACGCGACACGTGTTTTTTTCTTATCTGCTCAAATCGGATTTTTGAGGTTGAAAACCACCATCGAAAATTGGGGTACTAAATACCCATTTAATTATGTGTGTTTGTATTTTTCCGAAAAATAATCTTCTAGAGAGTACCCACCCTGGATTAAATTTTATAATGTTTCCCTGAAATAAAGTAGCTTTCGGCAACAAAACCAATTTGAAAAAATTCGGCATAGTGAGACATGAAAAATCTGGTTTTGTCAAATTTTTCAAAAAACTATTATTGGGATGAACTACAGCACCGGATTTGTCTTCGGAAAAGGTGGAGAAGACAACTGGAGGCTGAAATGGACACTATATGTCCTCTTTCAGTCTGGATTTTATTCAGATAAACCTTCACCACGTTAAAGGAGCGTCTGCTATCTTAAGTAGACGTTTGACAGCGGAACAAACAGCTTTTGCCTTAAAACAGGAACCTTGGGCTCACAACGCGAAAGTCAGAGGATTAAGTAACAAGAGCGGATCAGTAATTTATAATAGTTCTGTAGAAGTACCTAGGGCAGCACTTTATGTCAGAGGCGATATTAAATTTATAGGATTGCCAAAGTTCTTTTCGAGAGACTTGGTGGCAATGAGGATTGAGCACCAATTAGGAGGCAGACGCGAATCTATGTTAATTTGCTCAGCGTCGTTCCATTTGACTTCCAGGACCCAACATCTGAGAAATGGTGAAATCTCGTGGACTACTGCTGTATTGAAAGATGTCCTTCACTCATCGGATGCGACGCTACGCACATCATTCGACTTGAGGTAGTAAATACACCAGCCGCAGGGGTATTTATTAGATTACCTCTTAACTACTGATCACATTTTACAGAATCGGGGTGATACACCTAACATCGTGACATCTAGATGTCACGTGGTAATTCATTTGACCTTATATTCGATAAGTATTGGCGCAGTGTTCAAGGGATGTCATGTATCACCGGAGACGTCCCTATCGCATCATAGACAGAAAAGCTTCTCCTTGACGGCCGATAAAACTGAATTTCAAAGGTTTAGAAACCCTAAAGTAACTGACTGGGATACTTATGAGGAGGATCTCCACAGTTTGCTGGGTGCTATACCGGGCAGAATCAAGTCTAGCGAACAAATAGAATTTTCTGTAGACATAAAAGACAACAGGGCGTATGAGGACAATTGTCCGCTTCGTATAAAGAAAACGGACATGGATGCACCCTGGTGGAATCCTAGACTGGAGGACTTGCATTGAATTAAGACTTGCACAGGACAACCTTAAGAAGATATGATAAGGCGGGCATTAATATTGCTTTCGGGTGAAATGACTGAGACAAGTAACGATATCCTTGAGCACACTTCTCGGAAAATTGGAAAGTAGCTAGTCGTATTGTCACTCATACACAAAATTATATGAGTAGTTAAACAATATAAACTATCTGAAGCTGCAGGAGATGATAAAATATTCCCTGCATTCATTCAAGAAGGATTTCAGTCCTAGGTAGATCCATTGTGCAGCATCTTTCGGGAATAATCGGCAATGGGGGGATACGTCCCGGCAGCGCATAGAGAAAGGTTAAAGCAATCTTCATTCCGAAGCCGAGCAAGGATACCTATTATCAGGAAAAAGCCTTTAGACCGCTCCGCTCGACTTCGTTCATGCTGAAAACACTAGAAAATTTAGTAGACTCTTACTTCAAAGAGAAAATACTAACGGAAAAACCTTTTCATAGAAATTAATTCGCCTCTCAAAAAAGGCAGATCTACTGTTGACGCTCTCTCTGCCTTCACCTTCCGCAATAATAATACAATGCGGAAAGGTGAAGTAGCAATCGCAGCGTTTCTAGAATAGAGGGGGCTTTAAGTAACACCCCAATTAAATCCATATACGGTTCTGCTGAAAAACACGGAGTTAGTGATACGGTACACAGGTGGATGCACTCCACGTTGAAAATCAGAATAGTACATACTTCGTTACATGATAATGAAGTGAAGGCCAAAGTGTGAAGGAGATGTCCACAGGAAGGAGTTGTTTTGTCCACCCGATTGGCGTTTGTCATTGGTGACATGATTCGTGTTTTACACGAATCAGATTCTTACACACAAGGCTATGTAGGTGACCTGGCGATCTTGCTAACAGAGAAACATGAGGGCATTTTAGTGGAACTCATGCAATCAGCTCTCATCATATTAGAGTTCTGTTAACCCGGAAAAAACGGAACTCATGTATTTTACATAGACGTATTTAAAGACTCCTTGGGAACAGGGGCTAAAATCTATGGGAAAAAGCCCAAAGCTGAGATAACAAGAGCACTGGGCACATTCCTAACAATTCTCCAGGTCGAAATAATAGCTATTAAAGCTTGCCTGGAGGAAATTCGTTAGCGGGCTTATAAAGTCCAGCACATTTATATTTGTTCTGACAGCCAAGCAGCACTTTGGGCTCTTACATCTGAAGAGTTTACTTCCAAACTAGTTTCGAGTCGCCTTCAAGATCTTCTTTAGGTTGCCGGTACAAACTGGATCAGTCTGATCTAGGTCCCCGGCCATGAAGATATTGATGGTAATGAAGAAGCAGATGCGCTGGCTAAGGCGGGAACTTCACAGCCCCTGATTGGCCAACTCCACTGCGGTATCTCGTACACATCGGCGAAAGAAGTCCTTGGTAAATGGCTCTGGGAGGAGCATGCGAGATATTGGAAGGAAACCAAAAAAATGGTGTATTCTTAGAACTTAATATCTGGTACATGTACTAAGAGGACTAATGAACTCTTGAACATGGGAAGAAGGAAGATTGATATCGTAGTGGGGATGCTTGCTGGACACTGTCGACTGAGAAAACACTTAACCAACATGAGGATTGGAGACAAACCTCGTTGTTGAAAATGTGATTTTTGTAAGGAGACAGCTCATCGCGTTCTTTGGAAATTTGACGCACTGGCGTGCTTCAGAAACAAATACATCAGGAATAAACTAAACATAACAGAAGACCGAGCAATGGAGATTCAACATAATTAAATAACAATTTAAACAGCAGGTTGATTTGGTATGGAAAAACGTCGATCATGAACATCAGCTACAGAAAGCTGCACCTCAAGATCCAGCAGCGGCAATTGATATAAAGGTCACACTCCCCCCTTTAATTTACATTTTAGACAGAATCCTCTGATTTTTGTTTGAGATTGTATTTAATTTTGTAAATGATTGGTCTTACCAGATGATCCAGCAGGTGATACTTCAGGTTTAGGATCCTGGATTTTAAATATTTGTCCTTCAAACCAAATTGAATCATATTTTCCTTTACTATTAATTAATAGTCGAGGAGGTAAATTCGGTATGTGCGTTAAGAGAGGCGGCGGTGACACTGACGGTGGCGGCGGCGACGGCAGCTTTGGTTCTGGTTTTGGTTTTGGCAGTTTCTTACGAAACCATTTAAACGGCATCGGATTTGATTCTGAAAGTACGAATGTATGGATTTTTTATTAACAAATTCTTTGAACGACCTCCAAAAATGTTTTATTTGCAGGAACTAAAGCGGCCCTAAATGCGATCACAAAGTTAATTAATATTAGCACGTGTCTCAAGGTATACGAATATTTTGTTGGGCTGCTAGCAGGAGATGAGATTCGAGACGAGATTCGAGACGAGATTCGAGACGAGGTTCAAGACGAGGTTCGAGACGAGGTTTGAGACGAATTTCGTGACGAGAAGAGGGGCGAATGAGGATAAAAAAGTGGAGAGGGGAAAGGGTGAGGAAGATTTGAATGACATAATAGGCTACGAGACCCTATTCTGCAGGTGTTATTGTTGTACAATCTATTGTCATTTAATGTATTTTGTTTGTTTTTATAATCATACTTTATTATAGTATAATGATTATAATAACCACGCTTGTTATGAAGTGTCTATTTGGCCGAATCCATTCTTCAGGTTTCTAGGCAAAATTCAAATCACTTTTTTTTTTTTTAAATTAATTTGAAACGAATTTTTAAGAAGATTTCAAAATATTGCAAAAGATTTCTAAAATTGTCAAAGAAGAGTCTGAAAGATTTTAAGACAACTTTTTTAATTCTGCAGAATTTAAAAACAAAATTTCAAGAAAAATTTGTATAATTTAAAAATATTAGAGGGTTTAAAAATTTTGAAAGTATTAAAAAAAGAATTTTTCGAAGGTTAATGGGAAAATCTCTTATGATTTTTCATTTTGAAAAATAAACTTTCAGAAAAAATTAAAAAACAATTCAAAAAATTTTAATGATTTCCTTAAATTTCGAAAAAGAGTAGAAGATTTTAATGCAACATGTTTCGATTGGGTAAAATTGAAAAAAAATCGAGTAAATTCAAGAAATATTTAGAAGATTTAAAGAGATTGAAAAGATCTCAAACCAAAGCTTTAGAAGCTTTTAAAGAATTTTGAAAGGTTTCAAGTGAATAAACAATTTTTCTCAAATGCCTAGGAAAAATTGGAAGATTTTAAGGCAATTTGTTTACATTCTTGATTTTATAAAAGTTTATGAAAAATTCGAATCAGCTAAAAATATTTTAAATCATTTAGGAGGTTTTTGATAGATTTAAAATATTTTAAAACTTGAAAGCATTTCCGAAAATTTATTAAATATTTTTTATTTCTTCCAAACTTCCAAAAGTCCTAAATATCTTTTAAAAAGGCTTGAATTTCTCCCAATATTTTGAAATCCTGTAAAAAAACTGTAATCTTCAAGATTCTTTTTTGATAGATCTGAAATATTCATAAATCTTTTCTAATTTTCTTAAAATTCGTAGGCAAATTTGGAATATTTCAAGGCAATTTTTTTACATTTTGAATGATTTTTCAAAATTTCAAGAAAAATTCACGTCAGCTAAAAATATTTTTAGGAATTTATGAGGCTTTGAATAGATTTAAAATATTTTAAAACTTGGAAGCATTTCCGAAAAGTTATCAAATATTTTTTATTTCTTTCGAACTTCTAAAAGTCCTAAATATCTTTTGAAAAGGCTTGCATTTCTCCTAATATTTTGAAATCCTGTAAAAAAAAAACTGTAATCTTCAAGATTCTTTTTTGATAGATCTGAAATATTAAAAAATCTTTTCTAATTTTCGTAAAATTCTTGGGCAAATTTTGAATATTTCACGGCAATTTTTTTACATTTTGAATGATTTTTCAAAATTTCAAGAAAAATTTGAGTCAGTCGAAAATATTTTTAGGCATTTAAGAGGTTTGAATAGATTTAAAATATTTTAAAACTTGGAAGCATTTCCGAAGCTTTATCAAATATTATTTTATTTCTTCTAAACTTCTAAAAGTCCTAAATTAATATCTTTTAAAAAGGCTTGAATTTTTCCTAATATTTTGTAAAATCCTGTAAAATATTTTTTTTAAATTTAATCTTCAAAATTTTGTTTTTATACATATGAAATATTCAAAAATATTTTCTAATTTTCTTAAAATTCATAGGAAAATTTGGAATATTTCAAGGAAATTTTTTTATATTTTGAATCATTTTTCAAGAAAAATTCAAGTCAGCTAAAAATAATTTTATGAATTTAAGAGGTTTTGAATAAATTAAAAATATTTAATAACTTGGAAGCATTTCCGAAAAAAAATTCCAAAAGGAAGAACTTCTTGTCCAAATAGAAGAATTTTCAACAAAACAGTTTAATTTTTAAGCAAAAAGGATATGTTTTTAACAAAATACTTGAGTTTTCAACAAAACAGTTGAATTTTTAACCAAATACTGGTATTTTTTATCTTCAAAAATTAATTTTGAACCAAAAAATATTAATGTTCAACCAAAAACAGTTGAATTTCAACACGATAAGTTGAATTATCAACAAAAAGATGAATTCTATAGGAAAAATTAAATAGTTGACATTTCAACAAAACAAAAAACGAATTTTCAGCAAAAGAGTTCAATTATCAAACAAAATAAAAATAAATTTTCAACAAAACAGTTGAACTTTGAACCAAGTTTTTTAATTTTCAAAGTAAAAAGATGAATTTTTAACCAAAACGACTAATTTTGAACCAAGAAGATTGATAAATTTTCAGTAAAAATTCAACCAGAGTTGAACCTTCAGAAAAAAAATTAATTTGTAACAAAGTGGTTCAATTTTTACCCAAGTAGTTGAATTTTCAATTAAAAAAAAAATTGGGTCAAATATGGAATAGTTCAATTTTCAATTAAAACAATTAATTTTCAACCAAAGAAAAATTAATTTTCAACTAAAAAGATAAATTTTTAATTAAAATGATGAATTTTCAACAAGAAAAAAAGAAAGTGGTTCAACCTTCACCCAAATAAATCAATTTTCTATAAATTTCTTAACTCAGTAAAATGTTAACCAAGTCTAATTAATAAAAACTCATTACTAGCGAAATTGAATTCTTTTTCAATATATTGGCAGCAAAAAATTATTAGATTTTTTTTTTTTCGTTCAGCAGAGAAAAAGTTTAAACCCCCTGTTTTTTACTTGAAGAAATAAAAATTTCAGGATCATGAGCAAAATTTAAGGACTTTTCCAGGTTTTTCCAGGTAAAAAAATAATCAAGATCTTTTCCAGGTTTTCAAGGATTTCCAGGACGATGGACAATCTATATCAAGTGACATTCAAAGCGACTGGATAGATTTCTTTACTGAAAAATTTGATTTCTGTCAAAAAAATGTGATTTCTGTCAAAAAAATCACTCCCTAAACTGAATTTCCTATAATATTTGTTCGTGAGGGCTGAAATATTTTGTTTATTGAAAGGAAATATTGAAGAGAGTGCTTACCCAAGTCATGACACAAGAGTCGATGCTTCAGAAAGAAGATAATAAGGCCTACAGTGCTGATGAGACTCGTTATAAACAGGCCTTGCTTGTACTGAAGACTTGTTGCATTTGGCGTCATTAAGCGACCCAATCTTATTGCAGTCAACATATATGTGAGGGAGCTGATCATAAACATTATGAAGATCTTCTCGTGTACCGCTGAAACATTAACTCAAATTATTTTTCGGTCTTACAGGGATCACAGCGCAAAAGGAGCTCAAAAAAGGGGAAATAGGGTGATTTTCTCACGAAAAAGAGGAAAAATAGGGGAAAGACTACAAATTTATTTTTACACGTCGAAAAGAACAATATTTTTATAAGAAATTTTATACTTTAAAATAATTTAAATGATTTTAGGTCATTGGAAATCCATTCAGTGATATAAAAATGATTGAGAAAAAAATATAATTAATTAAATACAACATTTTGAAGCTGAGGGATAACAATTTGTAGTCCGACATCCAAAATAAGTAAAGGAAAAAAATTGAAATCGGTTAATATCTTCTGTCCTCTTTTTGAAATACACAATATTTAAAATTTTGAAAATTAAAAAAAATTTGCCTCATTTAACATTTTTTGAAAATGTACAAAAACATGTTTTTGGATTGATTCGATCCTGAAATTCCTTAAGCTTGAACCAAAAAAACATTTTATTATTTTTTATTCATGGGAAAACAGTTTTTTTCGTGGTGTTTATAAC